>QRFJ01000369.1:827604-1331614 GCA_006176705.1 Cocos nucifera
GCACAAAGGAAAACCAAAACCTAATTAGTACTTGATTCATTAAACCTAAAGATTGGACTTTAATCAAAGATTTCTCTCTCCTATTTTATTCGAATGTAGCTATCTACTTCAATTCGACAAATATCCTAATTTCTTATGTGGGTACTAGATCCACATGACTGTTACACGAAGCCCAAACTTTAGTTGGTCCATCTATGTACATCAAGGATAGGTTATAACCCAATATTTTCTCCAAAACAATTTCAGTAGTTAAATTTTGCCCCAGGCCCTGACTCAGTTGGCTTTGCCTTTCTCAGAAAAGGATTCAGTTAGGGTCAACCATTAACATGACCAATTGTGCCCATCCAACAATGAATGATCAGGTCAACTTGGTTGCCCCACACTACCACCATTAGAAAGATTGTATCCAAAGATCAGTATAATGAATGATAATCATCAAATCGGATAAGCACAGGCCTTTGGGCCGTCCAATGATTATCCAATTGATGGACCCATTATCATCACTTTAAATGGGAGTTATTGATCGCTTATCATGATACTATTTTATTTAGGGATCTAATAATTTTAGAGATTTAATTTTAGTATAGAAGCGAGTAGGTTAGATGTAACCAGCTTGTCATGAGTCCTCCACTAACCTCACCAAGTCAGCTTAAGGAGATCGTTAATAGCTGCTCTTAGGCAGCACCTAAATCAGTCAAACTTGTGATTTACTTAAACTGACATGGTCAGCCTTGAATAGTTAAGCGATCTGATCAAAACATGATCTCACCAAAGGCTGGTAGTTCGATCAGTGAAAGGGTTTGCTAGGCTTGCGTTAGACACGCATCGAAATACCAGGTAAGCATGTGCTGCAATTAAAAACCACTGGTCTAGTTTACCTTAGACACCAACTGGTTTAATTAGTTTCAATTAGATTCAAGTCTAACAGTTCGCTAGACGCGACGTAAGCCAAGAATCAAGTCCTTCTTGGGTTTGTTAAAGATTTGGCGACTTGACCAACACAACTATTGCAATTGGATCTAGAGAATTCTTAACCTAATAAGACAATAATGATTTTTAGATTTATCAAATTCTCTAATTAAAATTATTCTTTAAAAAAATCTAAACCTAGGTCTAATCCAATTAATGGACCTAATCTTTCACTAACCCATTAACCCAAGTGTTATTATTGTGTTCATTGATGGATCTGGCAATTTCAATCCATAGAACCTAATCAAACAACTTCTTAATTCTTAATTAAGTTTTGGGCTAAGGGTTAGGATTTGTGCTTTCGAAAATAGTTTTCATGTTGTAAAACGTTTTTAAACATGGTTCTGTCAACCAAGTTGCATTGTTTGGTTGCATAATCAATATGCAAGTAACATAAACAGAATCTATACTTTAATCTAATCTAAACAAGTTCATGATAAGTTGAACAGTTTCAATAATAATCATCATAAATCTTTCTCTAGATTTAATCTAATATATTTGATGAGATTAAAAACCAAATTAAATATTTTAATCAGATTATAAAATCTCTTAGATCTAGTTATCTAAAATTTTATGATCAATATTTTAGATCAGCACGTACTAGGCACATCATATTCCATGTAAGATTGTAACCTTACAGCATGACAACCTTAATATTGGCAGTTTGTGCAATCTAAAATATTTTATTTTTCAGATTTAAAATTATTTTAAATTTATTAAATCATAAATAAAAATTAGTTAAATCTAATAAATTTATGATTAGAGTCAGATTATCATGAACTAGGACAACCTTTTACTATAAGGGGTAAACCGTTACAGCAGGCAACTTATGGCAGTTCGTAGATCTGGAATTTTTTTTTTAAAATTTTAGATTTAATAATTAGTATAAATATAGATTATAATAATCTAAAATAATTAAACTGATGCACAAAAATCATGTAATAATAATACTTGCTCTGATACCAAGATTGAAGTTTTGATCTAGGTTTTACAGGTAAATTTGAAACTTTTTCAGATCTTGCAGCGAAGATCTTAAATAAATCAAATAATTATTAAATAAAATATAAATACACTAGATCTCAGATCTATTACATGATCAAGGCATGATATTAAATCAGAAATTAAAATCAAATAAGAAAGTAAAAGATTGATCAAATCAACTAGATCTACACTAATCAAATTCAGGTATAAGTTTATATAGATCAATCTTTACCTGAGCAAGTTAGATGTTCTAACTTGTGATGTCCGGCTTGAGAATGATGTCACGAGCCGCAACGCGTCGACCTCTAGAGTCTCCACATGAGACTCGATCTTTGATCGAAGTCCGATGAGGAAATCAGCACAGATGCTAGTATGTGTGATCCTTTTTGACGGATCGATCCGATGCTTCTTCTTCGAAATTTGGACTCTCCAAAATTATGAGAAGAAGATGAAGTTTACTGATACGACTCTCTAAAAAAAACCTCAAAAAAGGAGAGAGATTGAAAATAAAACAGCCCTCGAAGAAGACCCTTTTCTTCTTTTCTTTTCTCTCACCTAGACACCTAGTTTGGTGCCTATGGAACCCCCACGCCCAAAGACCCTCTTCCTCTGACTTTTGCACACCCCAAACCTCTCCTAAAGCTCTGTATTCCACGAAAAAATTAGAACAAAATTCGTCCAATAAATAGAGAAAAAGAAGAGTCCAAGTTAGATCAAAATTCTAGACTAGGAATGTCCAAATATGGGAAGTTGTTGGGGCGCCCAACTCTTGGGCGCCTCCTCCACAATTATTGGCATGGACCAGCAAGGGAGAGCGCACAAAAAAGGAGATTATTTTCGTGGAATAAGAGAAGAATTAATTAAAAGAGGGGGCGGCACTCAAGGAAGGTGTTTTGGTCAACAAGGATTCTATCTCATAGATAGAATCCTAAGCAAAACTACTTTTTTGACTTGGTCTTTCAACAAATTGCCTTATGAGAAAAGGAGGAGAGAAAGAGGGCGTGAGAAGCCATGGGAGTAGAGAATTTTCACGTAAGAAACAAAACAAAAAAGTGCATGGGGCGTGAGGATTAAGTGGCACAAGTGATAAGGAGTCCTAGTCACACCAGGACTCCTGTTTTGACTTGGTCAAATAAGATCTTTTAATCAAATAAAATCAAGATTAAATCAACCCAATTAAATAAGGCCTAACCCATTTAAGGACTTAATTAAATCAGATTAAATCAGATTTAATTCTGATTTATTTTCTAATTAAATTAGAAAATTGGGTTAATTCGAATCCTAGTTAGACTAGGACTAGTTCTTCCTTTCACTTAGCTTATCCAATAAATCAATTGGACTTGATCCAATTAAGTGCAAACTAAATTTAATTAAATCATATTTAATTAGACTTAATCTTAGCCTATTGGCTTAATCAAATTAAGCCAATTAGCAATCCAATTGCTAATCGATCCTCCTGCAATATTTGCACTAGGTTAAACACTAATCGTATTGATTGTTTTGTTAGATATATGTGCCCTAGAAGTCAGGATTGGCTGACACTTGTAATACACTTCTAGGGGCAAAATTATAATTTTGACTATAATTAATAAAATGGGTTATTTTCTATCACACCTATGTATTTAGTGTCTGTGATACATCCTTTGAGTTAATGGTAATGATAATTCATATTTTCAAGAGTTGAAAATTTAAGACATGAATAATCATTATTAACTCATAAACAGCTCCCGACCATAGGATCATCACGAGGATGGTGATTGATCTGGAAGGTTGGTGTACAATCGCTTCTCTTTAGTAGATGAGTCTTGAGTCTACGGTGTGGAGACACCGGAGCGAGAGTACAGGTACTCGTTAGAGAACGAGGGCACTGAGCGTGACCACCTCGAGTAGTCATTAGGAAGTCTACCTTCTCGTCAATGACTGACTCGATGCTGCAGTAGTGTGTCTGGTTCTTTGACCTGAGATGCATCGGCAGTTCACCTTGAGGGTGTTATAGTTTGACTACACCATTACTCGGTCTCCTAGCCATATGGAACCCTGAGGTGTATGTTGGCTATAGCATGTTCATTGTAGGAACTGGATTGCATCAAGATGGGATCTATCTACCTCGGTGGTAGAGGAGCAGCCCTATGATAATCATGAGAATCAAGTCCTGAAGCCCATGGCCATGGCAGAGTGAAATAATAGAAAGAGTTTCTATTTAGGTTTTCACATTGGACTCGAATCGAATGATTATATCATATGACAGAGACTAGGGTTTGACGAGTTTACCTTAACCCTAATCTGATCGGGGCTCAAGATAGAAGAACTGAATCACATAGGTAGCTGCACCAAGAGGTTCGCATTCAGCTCTGATGGGTTGCCACCATATACTGCTAGGTGTCACTGGTGGATTTTGGGAGCAATTAGAATGATTTAGATGATCGATCATTCTAGCTGTTCGAATCAGAAGAGTTCTGATCCATCGAAAGGAGTTTCGATGATGTCTATGATAGAGATCATGACATATCCCATTACCATACAGAACTGAACCTAACTGGGTCACACAAACAAGGGTTTGAATCTGGTGATCATCAATTGAACTGATCTAGTTCAATTGATCTGAATGAGATTCAATTAGGTTCAAGAAAATCGTGCTAGCACTCGATTGAACCTAACGTTCTTCTTTTACTATCACAAATAAGTTGTCCTGACTGAGCCAAAGGAGTTTGTGCTCAATCAGAGGCCTTCATATGGTCTAACTGGAGGTTGTCCAAGTTAGAGAAGGTTGTCTTATTTTATAAGACATGACCTGCCATTTTTGGTCACCTGCCATTTTTGGTCCTTTGACTTTGGTCAAAAGTTGACCTTTGACTGGTCAAATGTTGACCATAGACACTTTGACTTTTGTCCACGTGTCACGCACCTATTGGAGAACTGGTGGGGGCCTGTCCCCCTGCCAGAACCTGGCAAGGAGGAGGGCGCACGCCACCCTAGGCGTGCGCCCAAGTTGGAGGCGCCATGGAGTCCTTGTTGGACAAGGACTCCACCTCCCTTTTGGATTCCAATCAGAGTTCTACTAAGAATCCAGTTTGACTGGTCTTAGGCGCCCTCTAAGGAGGAATCCAGGGGTCTCTATTCCCACCAATCAGATTTAGATCTGATTTCACAAAGGGTTGTGATTGGTTGGGAGGAAGAGGAGTTGGATCACGCTTAGTCTATAAATAAGACCCTGCGCCCAACTCAAATTCCAATGCAATTAGAATAGAGATTTCCCACGCCCCAAGGCTGCCTCTCCCCTCTTCCTCCACGCCTAAACTTCTCCTTCTCCTCTCCACGTCCAAAAGAGTTTTGGACTTAGGTTGGTGCGTTCCAGATCAAAAGAAAGGCGATCAAAAGAAGGCTGCACTGCTGCAAAGGACGACTGTTGATCTTCAAAAGGAGTTTTGAAGATCCTCCAGATCAGATCCAGATCTGATTTTTGGAGGCGTGATAGAGAAGAAGAGGATCTCCAGATCCAACCCGAGTGGATACCGGTAGAGGCCAGGCGCTTGCGTGGCTAGATCCAGAACCTTCCGCTGCAATCAGGATCATCTACAGGGTAATAGGATTATCCAAATCAGGTAAATTAAATTTGATTTAATTTATCTTATTTTATTTTATTTATTAAAATAATAAGAATCAGATCTAAAACATATCAAGATCTGATTGGGATCAAGAGAAAATTTTTGAAATATATCTCTTGATCTAATCAGATCTGGACGAACCTGGACCGAAAAATCTGGATTTTCCTTCATGTTTAACCCTATAACGATTCTTAATCGTCGATCAACCATCCGATCAGATCGTAAGCTCTAATGTGTGTGACCTCATAGGTCCAAACCTAAGCCGATAGCACAGGAACAAATTTCTGTTCTAATCGAAGTGACCATCTAGTAATGATACCCGACGGCCAGATAGGTCGAAGGTGTAGAACACCATCCTTAGAACCCATGCGGATATAGTTTCCATATAATGCATCCCCTTGACCACAATGCTCGTAGGATATCTCAGAGTTCAACTGTCAACTCTGATCAGGTTGTCCACATTATATTTCAAAATATCAAATCCATCTGATGGATTATCCTGGCCAAGGTTTTGCTATATTGAAATACAGTAATACATTCTTCTCCAACTCTTGGAGTGGTCAATTCTATCTTGATTACACTCCGACTTCGCAAGTACTTGACTGTGCCCAGAAGCCTTCCGTTGCTAAATTAGAAATTTAATTAGTCCGGTACCAAAGCATAGTGAGTTGCTTGCAAGTCACTGAGGTGATCTCAGGTCTAAAGAATACTTATACCTATATCCCATCAGAGACATTCTCGACAGTAGAATGCTCTGAAGTTGATCACGTTCAATGATGATATACCCATACATCTCACCTGTATGCCATACCAGTGTCTGCATACTTCTTGGTTAAGAGGACAACCAACCTATATGGCATATAGCGACCTATGCTCGATAGACGCTGTTGTCCTAATTAACAGTCTATCATTTGGTCGTGAACAAATTTAAGGACTAATTGATAAATCCTCTCTTTATCGAAACTAAACAGTCCTAAAGACTTCATCACAACAATGGGGTTCATTAGAAAATGTAAACTTGTGATGAAAAAGATGCCAAAATATTTTTATTGATTAATAAATTAATTATAATTATAAAATAGCTCAACTATCTATAGGTTGACGATTGGCTTTGGGACATAATTCCGAACAAGAAGCGCCGTCTGAAAACATCGCGGTCTATAGGCCGCATGTGAACTGCGGTTTATAGATCGTCGATCCATAGACCTGGTCCACAAACCAAAAAAAAGAGCTTTATTGGAGGTCTTCCTTATCTTCAACCTACAAGCATCACAAGATGGTATTTAATTTCGTCTGGTGAAAGACAATTCCTTCATTAAATTTTGAATTTTTTTAAATCTTTGGGTAATCTATATTATTATTTAGGCCCATATTTTTTTCACATATTTGTTGTTGCATACACCAAACACCCATATAATTTACCATTATGCGTACCAGAAACATAGACATTACGTTAACTCTACAATTTTATTATGAGCATCATAGCTAGAAATTTAAGTACATATAATATTCAATTCTTTTCGCTATCATGACTATCGGTAATCTAAAAGACGCACATACTGTCATAGAAAAAGAACTTGAATCTGTCAAAAATACCCAAACAACCTTTCAAGAAACTTTAAATCAGATCTGTCAGTCATTAGACCAACTTCATACCAAGATTAGTGAGCTTCGTGCTAGCCAAGTAATCGTGTAGACATGGCCAACCTTATAGGTCAACAAGTAGAACGCCAAATTTTCCTAAGAGAGTCAAGAATTGGCAAACAACCTATAGAAGATGATTTTCCTAGTAGTCAATCTATTCATCGATCTCTTTCACGAAACCTTAAACCTACTAGAAGCCAGAGTCATGTTATGCATACTAGTCAGACATCTCCGATCTATACAATAGTTCCTCCGATTATCCACCATTCTACAAACAATTTTGAGGGTTCTCATCTTTATAGGAGAGATGAGTATGATAGAGAAGGCTATGAAGGAGAAATAGAGCCGTTAAATTCCACATTTAGATATCCTATATAGCCTACTAGGTATGCATGAAATCTTGGATACTTTAGACCCCAAGGATAATAATATAGAGCATATCCAAATAGATATGAAGATTTAAAAGAACCACTAAAAGAGGTTAAAGTTGAAGTCACCTCTTATCATGGTAGATTAGATCTAGAGGTCTTCAATGATTGGTTATTAGATTTAGAGTCCTATTTTGAGTGGTATCACATGTCGGATACCTCTCATATCCGCTTCGCAAAAATAAAACTAATAGAATCTGCCAAGCGGTACTGGCAAACTGTTGAAAGGGATTTAGAGCGAGTAAGACATCCTCCTATAGTGCTTTGGAAAGAAATAAAATTTAACCTGCACGAGAAATATATTCTTATTTATTACAAAAATCAGTTATTAGATTAATGGTATACTCTCAGGCAAGGAAACACTAGCGTCATTGACTACATAACTCATTTTGAGGATCTACAGTTGAGGTGTGATATATCTAAGGAGTCATGAAAATTGATTTCTAAATTTATTAGCAGTTTACGAAATGATTTAAAAAGAAAAGTCTTCCTATATTCACTGGATTCTGTAGGAATTGAAAAATTTTATAGAACTTCATCTCAAAGAAGAGTTTCTTTTTTTAATAAATCTGGATAGTCTAGGTCTATCCTGGTAGTCGTACAAGGAGTGTCACAAGAAGCCCTTTTTCGTCCAGGACCGAATCCCACGGACACTAGGATCCAAGAACCTATGCCGAAGATTTCTCAATCAGCTAGTTCTTCAAATATACAGTGCCACTATTGCTATGGAAAGGGTCACATAGCTGCTAGATATCTACGCCATACTTTGACCATAGAACTAGGAGAACAATATCAGCTGAAAATGCACTAGAAGATTTTAATCTCCTAGAACCAATTAATTCTAAGAAAGAATATGAAGAATCAAGAGGTCAGGTTAATATCATGCGCTGTATGGTCACCACTCCTACAGACTCTGAGGCTTGGAAACGTACTAGTATTTTTCATACATATGCTCAATGTAGGGATAAGATCTATAAATTTATTATTGGTGGTGATAGCTCAATGAACATTATATTTAAATCTGCCATTAATCAACTAAAACTGAAACCTCAACCTCATCCTCACCTTTATAGAGTTGCTTGGGTAAACAAAACATCTCTCTCAATTAATGAATGCTGTCTAGTGTCAATTAAAATGAGAGTTTATTTTATTGAGATTATGTGTGATGTCTTACCCATGGAGGTTGCTAGTGTCTTACTAGATCGACCTTGAATTTATGATGTGAATGCTCATAATTTTAGTAGAGAGAATACCTATGTCTTCACTCATAATAATAAGAAAATTAGGTTAAATCCTACCAAACCTAGCATATCCCAACTTATTAGAAAAGATAAGAGTTCTCAACCTCCCAAAAGAAAAACTGTCACATTTTAATCCATAAGAAATTTGAAGAAGAGAGTTCAGCTGGGATTATGTTAGCAGTCATTCCTAAAAGTGAAATTCGATTAACTTCATACTCTTAAGATAATCCACCTCCTGAAATTGAGTAATTGAAAGAGAAGTTTAAGGATATAACCACTAAAGAAATACCCGATGGCCTTCCTTCCTTGCGAGACATTCAACACATTATTAATCTTGTTCCCTTATCTATGAATAACCGTATTTCTGAGTCTTCCACTTCTTTTGCTAAACATATTTATGATATTCACATTGATATTAGGCAAAAGATTGCTATGAATACTGAAAAATATAAACTTGTTATTGATGCTCACCGTAGAAAAGTTGAGTTTAATGAGGGTGACTATGTAATAGTTCGTATTCGTCCTGAACATTATCCATAAAATTCATTCAAAAGGTTGCATGCTCGAGTCATTGGTCCATTTCGCATTCTTCGTAAACTTGGGCCTAATGCATATTATATAGATTTATCCTCTGATTTAAAATTTAGTCCAATTTTCAATGTTGAGGACTTGCTACCTTATCGAGGCACATTCGAGTCTCCCACTATGCATGTAGGTGATAGTAGGGATCACACTCTATCTCTTCTAATGCCAGTTCTAGTTCTTCCATTGCTTCCGCTATCTTCATCAAATCGAATTGAACATATTATCATGGATGAGATTGTTTCTTCTGCTGATGGAGAATTTCGTCGATTTTTTATCACATGGCTCGGCCATCTAGACTAAGATGCTACTTGGATCCTTGAAGAAGAACTACGTTTTCGAAGATTACATCAATTCCTCGTTAGAGTCGAGTTCTTTCCAGCCAGGAGGGAATGATGGAAATTAGGGATTATGCACGTATTCCAAAAGAAAGCGTCGCTAAACCCTAATCCTAATTTATTTTTATGGGTTTAATTTTGTGGGTTTATTTAGGTTATTTTATTTTATTGGAACTTTTAATTTTGTTGGGACTCCATAAGTGGAGTTTTGTTAGGGTTTAATTCAGCACATAGAGTTCTATTAGGTTGCTATTAGTTTCTCTATTTAAAGGCTCCACCTGTATCGAGAACGATAGACCTGAACAATTGATTGAATTAAATTTTTGACTTTTAGACTTGTTTTTTTTACTTTGCTTTTTATTTTCTTTGTTTTTCTTTTGATTTTACATCACATCTGGTCTCAATATATTTTTTCCCATATATTGCCACATCAATAATAGAACTCATATGTGATTGCAAATTAATCTAGTAATCGTCTGTGTTGAGTTGACCATCTTCTGAACCCTCTTAAGCTTCCTAATGTCTATCAATATCAGATTGATACAATATGCGGTACATGGTGTCTAGAGTATATGTGGTCACCGCTACATTAGAATCTTTCTTGTAGCCCTATATTGTGGTCCATTATCAGTAATAACCTGGACGACATTCTGCTCTCCGACCTAATTGATCACCTCCATCAATTTGAGGATATATGCAGCATCATGAACCTGATCTAAATCATCAATGGACTTCTGAAAAAATATTTTTCATCATAATATGTTAGAAAGTTGATAATACTCTATTTGATGGGATCAGTCCAACCATCACATATCATTGTAAGTCCATACATCGATACATCGACCACTTAGTATGATATGATGCAATCCATTTCTGTAATTCCTCATTGTTGCCAAGAACTTACTGTATATATCCTTAGGTCTTATAGGATCTACATCAAACCGACAGCTTGTACAGATGCAATAGTAGAGCGATAATATGTATTGCCTGCCATATGTGTTGAGATGTGGCTAAAGTGAAGCTAGGACACAATAGCTTGCCATATATCCTTCTTCTTGTCCTTTTTCAACATACCATCAATCCTTTGCTGCTTGCAATCCCTATTAGGGAAGACGTATGTATCTAAGTTATGGATAGTGGCTCTAGCAGAATCTCTCTAAAGAACTTTCTCTTATTGCCAAAAGCTCCCAATATAGAAGCAATACGACCTATGTGTTTACAGACGAACTCTCTAACTGAGTAGGTCCTAAACTCTGACTCTTTTGCAGTGCTTATAGAGCCTGACCCCGACTTATAAACTGACGGTCCAAACTGAGCCGTATGTTTGGCCAACTTCTTAAGTCGTCACTAATCTTCCAAGTATCAATGGCAGCCTGAATTTGTGCCTCCTTATATCTGGGATGGATGCTTCCTCTAACTCTCTAGAGTGATAGAAAGATGGCTGCACGGCTTGACAGTCTATCTTCGCCTTCTTCTTTGAAGTTCTCTCCTTCACTGCTTTGAAAATAGCCAAGTGCTGCTTCATCAGTTGATGGACCTCTTATGAGCACTTTCGGTACATAGCTACATCGGGATAACTATCAGCCAATCATTGCTTCAACCTAATTATCCCTCCCTTGAATTTGTATTGCACCAATTGCATCTCTAATGGTACCGATCCAAAAGCATCTGCCTGTGATCCCAACTAATGTCATGCTCCGCCTCTTTTTTTTATGGATCCATTCTCGAAGGCTGAACAATCATAATAATTCAATAATTATGTAAAAATAGTAAAATTTGATTCTCCTTTTCTTTTTTATTTTTTTTTGAATTAGTTATAAAATTTTAAAATTATGAAAAATAAATTTAGTCTCAGATCCATGTAGAATTCTACCATGGATACTACATATATTTTTCTAAAGCAGTGGGCATGCATAAAATACTATTTGTTTCTTAATTTCATTTAAATCTAGGCCTTGGCCACTATGCATATGATGCATCAAAATTTTGATAAACGGACATCAAATTTATATCGAAAGTAGCTTACAAGCCCCTAAACAATATTTTGATTTAACAATTAATTTTTGAATTATATTTTTTATAATTTTTATTTCAAATATATATTTTTAAACTTAAAAATTATATATTTAATAAAAATTAATGATTTTAGTGTTATTATATAGATCATCTATAGATCTATAACATATAATGAAATCATATGAAATTAAAAATTTTGGCATGATTTTCTCTTATTTTTTTAATTTTCATTGATTTTAAAGTCTCAAAATAAAGGAGAGAGGAAGAGGAGAAATGGAAGTAGGAGATAAGCTCACATACCTCTATTTGATGAGTTCTCCTTGTTTTGCTTATTGTTTCTATTGTGGAAATGGGGTGGAACCAAAGGAAGAGAAGTCTCTGACTTCTCTTCCTCTTAGAAGCCTCATTTTAAAACATCCCACTGCCAAACATCATAGACACAGTAACAAAAAAAAAGGAAAAAAGCCAAAACAGACCCAACTGGTTGGTTCAGCCCCAAACTGTGCCAAACCGTCTGGTTTGGGCCAGTTCAGGCCCTGTTCCAGATTTCAGGGTGAACTGACCTGATTTCACGTCGATTCAGGCTGAAATGGGCAGTTCAGTCCAGTTCGGCAAATAATACATACAATTCTTTCATTGTTTTCTGTATCTAACACTGAAAATCATGAACTCTGGAGTGGATTCTCAATTTGAGATGATTATAGTTGATTTTTTGTTATAGCTTTGAAGTGTAATCCATCTCAACTCTCTCTGTCTATATCTGCATGTATTCATGTATTTTGGTATATACATGCATTTTTGGGATTTGGATACAGTTTTTTTTTGTTTGATTCTGTGGATACAAATAGTGATATTGAGTATTATTTGGATGTGGAAACAGATGTCCAGATATTTTACTATAAGTGCAAAAACCATTTAGAGCACATGATATCATGGTTCATTTTTTGTCTTTATAATCCCTTTAGTTAATTCTAATTTTTATTGTTTCCTATAAACGAACATTTCAAATAGGTTTATTGATTTTCCTCATTTATATATATGTTTGAAACAAAAGTAAAAGTCTAATTATTTGATTTTGATGTATCTCCATTAAAGAAAATTGATGTTGTAAAAACTAATATCACAATGTTCATTTTTTTCGAGAAAATATGAATGTTACTCATATGTGATTCATATTTGGATATATTTTAAATAACATGGATACTTCTGTAATTATATTTGTATTTCCAGATGTTCATAAAAAATATAGATATAAATTTTAGTTTTCTACTTGATATTTGTATTGGTCTTCATATCTGCTTTTTAGAAACAGATATGAATATAAATATGCCAAATTCTTATCCATATTCAATCTGTTAACAACATGATTATAGGAAATATTTATAATTTGTATAGATTTATGCTTTAGCAGTTGCACTGCTGCAGCATATAGTTTCTGAGAACCAATGATGGATGACATGAGGAAGTTAAGCCCAGGGAGGACTGAGGATTTAGTTTTTTGGAACTTATTTACAGTGACAAAAGGTTGAGAAACCTTAGCAGGAAGCTAAGTCACCTTGTTCTCCAAGTTACTTCTTCCCTTTTTTGTCCAAATCGGCGCCCTTGCTTTTTGAGTATCCAGAATATCCCCATTTGTAGGTCCAAGATACACATCTATGAATTGAAAGGTGATCAATTTTGCATTCAGTAGTTAGAATCAACAAGTGTTCAAATTGTTCATTTGAAGAATTTGAAATGCTTTTTATTTTTATGGGATGATCATGATACTTCCTGAGGACCAAAATTCTTGAACAACATAGAATGACAATTACCATCTTTGTTCAAAAAGATGCCAAATATCGGGAAATTGTGGAACAAATGAGATGAGCTTAAGACCTAAGAAAACCTGAAGGTAGTTTTTGAGGAAATAGTTAAAAAGGCTTGCATCACATAAGAATATAGCACTTGATACCAAGGAATTCCGTACCGGCCCAAACCGGCCGGTATACCCTGTATCGTACCATACCGGTGGGGAATCGGGATGGTTCGGGCCGATTTTTTGAAAAATGGCTTAAACCAGTCGGTACGGTATGGTACAATCCAATACAGGTCGGTACGGGATGATACAGTCCGATACGGGATGGTACAGTATCGGTACGGGATGGTACAACACTGGTACGGGGAAAAAAAAATTTTTTTCTTTTTTTGGCCATTGGGTAGATTTTTTTTTCAATTTTTTTATTACCGGTACGGGATGGTACGGTACGGTACCATACCATACCATACCGCCAGAAATCGGTACGAGAACCGGTACCGGTTCCTGAAACCTTACTTGATACAATACATATGATTCACAAAACAAATGAAAAATAGATGATGGGAGATGGCTTGTTAGTAATGTTATTTCTTTATGGGACTTAGATTTTCCATTAGTCCCATATGCTAATATAAACTTATTTTGCTGCTTCAAATTATGCAGTCGCTTATTTTACATTGCAAAATTCACATAGTCAGTTATCCAGACAGAAAAAGTGAATAATTCTTATGGTGGTGAAGTTTTTCAATTTGTTGATATGATAATATGTCTTCCTGCAATTTATTTGGCCTAATCACTTTTTTTTTTTTTTTTTGAGACTGTACTCAGGAAGACCGTGACAGCATATTGCGAGCAAGGGCATTGGGGAAAGGTGTACTGACAACACCTTTTATTCTTTTGAAATCCAATCACCTAGGAGTGGTTCTTACATTTGCTGTATATAATTCCGACCTTCCTCCAGATGCTACTCCACAAGAGCGCATTGAAGCTGCTGTAGGATTAGTTGCCTGCTTGAACATGCTACAAGTAGTTATATTCTTTTTCAAGCTTCAGGAAGGAATCAATAACTAAATTCATTCCTTCATAACCTTGGAAAATATTGTTTTATTGTTTTGGACAGATACATTGGTGCATCATTTGATATCTCATCTTTGGTGGAGAAACTTCTTCACCAGCTTGCCAGCAAACAAACCATTGTTGTTGATGTGTATGACACAACTAACTCATCTTCCCCTGTTAGGATGTATGATCCTGATGTCACTGGTGCTGGTGATGGTCATATCAGTAATGTGGATTTTGGGGATCCACTTCGTCGGCATGAAATGCACTGCAGGTCTCTGTTCTCATTTCTAGACATATTTCTTGCATCATGGAGAATGATCTTTGCCTTATCCAGAATTTCTTTATTTTAATGTCAGATTCAAGCATGAGCCTTCACTACCTTGGTCAGCAATAACAACATCATTAGGTGTTGCAGTTATTGTTTTCCTTGTTTGTCATATATTTTACGCAGCACTAAACTGCATAGAGAAGGTTGAAGATGATTATTGTGAAATGAGAGAGCTGAAAGTCTGAGCAGAAGCTGCTGATGTAGCAAAATCACAGGTGATCTCTCTCTCTAATCTTCTTCATGAAAGTTAGGTAGAGAGAGTGGAATTAACCCCTAGAAGTATGTCTCAGTTGTGGCTTTATAAATCATCTTCATTGGGAATAACCTTTGGAGACTGGAAATTTGCAAATAAAGGAAAAATTGCATGCCGATTTTGTCCTCAAGCAAGACTCACTATTTTCTCCAATGAATCGCATGCTGATTTTATTCTTATCTTTTCCCAATCAATAGTGTGCTTCTGTTTTTTGAATGTGCACTTCTGATTTTTATTACCAATTCTCAAACTGATGTGCTTTTACTGTATATTGTAGTTTCTGGCAACGATTTCCCATGAGATCAGAACTCCCATGAATGGTGTCTTAGGTCTGTTACTTCTTTTGAAATTTTGTGGAATTTGATACTCTTAGTATTGTCTAGTTGCTTTAGCACTGTTAATGTGAGAAACTGCATTTAAAAAACTACAAAGGTAATCAGGTGCTTCTGCCAATTCAGGTATGCTGCGGATGCTGATGGACACCAAACTTGATGCAACCCAACAAGATTTTGCAATTACTGCTCAATCTAGTGGAAAAGCTCTGATTGCTCTAATAAATGAGGTCCTTGATCAGGCTAAGATAGAATCTGGCAGGCTTGAGCTAGAAGCTGTTCCTTTTGATGTTCGTGATGTTCTGGACAATGTTCTGTCTCTATTTTCTGACAAGTCAAAGGGGAAAGGCATAGAAGTAAAACCCGAGTTCAGTTGCTTTAAATTTTAATTACTGTTTCACCCTTCAATTGCTTTTGATATGATTTGGTGTTTAATTTCCTTCGTATTTTGGGTGTGACTAGTTGGCGGCATATGTCTCCGATTGGGTTCCAGAGATTCTCATTGGGGACCCTGGGCAGTTCAGACAAATCATCACAAATCTTGTTGGGAATTCGGTTAAGGTTTGCTTCGTGTTTAATGTCATCCTGCATTTCATTGATAAATTCTACACTTGTGTAAGATTTGTCTCTATGTACAAAATTACCTTACTGCTGCATTATTGTCATGACACTGCAGAACGCTTTATAAATTTACAATATTTGCATGTTTGTGAATTTGCAAAAGTTGCTGGTGTTAATATGCAGCTATCTGTTGCATGATCATCCTGGTCTCCTGTAAGTATGCTGACCTGTTAAGGTAATTTATGAACTTTTGCTAATGCTTTGGCTTGACTAAGAGCACGTAATAGGAGTGGCTGAATGATGACTCCCCATTATCCTAAATGTCTAAACCACTTACTTTTATGGTGTTTCCCACTTTTAACCTTTCATCAGACATAACCATAACCATCTAGCCTTTTTCCAACTAATTGGATTCAGCTTTATTTGATCCTCATTTGCCAAGTACTTCCATTCAGGGTAATAAGTTATGACTCTCACATGTTTTACCACTGCACCGACATCAATTGCTGATGCATGCATAATTCATACATTTAGTGAGGTTATTCAGACTGTCAATCCTTGCCTATCGTGGACAAGGGTGGCTTTCATTTTATAGGGAAAGGGAAAATAGCAATGCTTTTCTTAGCTTAAATGATCAAACTAGACATCACTGCATCTCTGCACTTTTCATCACCACTGCATTTTGGCATTTGCTAAGAATCCTAAGATGTCTATTTTAAAGAGAGGAAAAATATGATGCCACATGATAGAGCCAGTATTTTGATTCTCTTTATGACAATGTTCATGGAAGTTGTATGTCATATGGTGATACTTTAGACAGGATTATAACAGACTGACATATGTTTTGTCTATTATATGTATCTATCTTAAGAACAAAACATTTTGGACCATCTCAAAATTGAAATATATGTGGCTAACTCTTTTGTGGTTTGTCATGAATAAAGTGGTCTTTGGAGCAAATTATTGATATATAATATTTGTTGTTTGGACATGCTTCCATAGAGAATAGAGAAAAGGAGGAAAAAACAATAAGGAGAAAAGAATTAAAAATTTTCAAATGAGCACGTCCCTGATCTCTGTAGACTCAATATTGTCACTATTACTATTTTGAACCTTTACTGCTACACCCTCCTCTACCTTACATGTCCCATCTTCAAAATTTTCATCTTCTTCATTTGCTTCTGCAAGGATGCTTGTATTTATGTGTATATCTGTACCTGTATGTATTACATGCATGCATATATTCGTGCATGGCTGAGTTCACTCTTTTGAAGAATCAACTTTTACCACAAAAAAGTAAGGTCGAAGGCAGAGATGGATTTCCAAGCATTTGACCGATATCCACTGTAATGTATATATGTAAATACCAGAGACACAATTGAACATGGATTTGTTATGGTGGCTTGCATGGCTTGGTAAAATTACTTTTCTTGTGATATGTAACACATGGAATACCAGCTGCCTCCCCTGAAAATCATGAATATTCCTTACTACAGTTTGATGACCATGTTGATTATATCTATCTTCAGGAAAATATGGTGGAACAGTTCTTGTTCCTTGCTACTTCTAGTGAAGCATATATTGTGCTTTCTTTTATATACCTATAGTTGATTTGTTTGTACAAATTACAGTTCACAGGAGAAGGGCATATATTTGTCTCAGTGCATTTGGTGGAGGAAGTGAAGAGCTCATGTGATGTTAGCAACCAAGTCAAAAGAGATTATGAGGATGGTACAGACATGTCATACAACACATTGAGTGGATTTTGCATAGTAGAGAGATGGAAAAGCTGGGAGAATATCAGGATGTTCAAGATTCCAACAGAAGCTAGTGATTCAGTCAACTTGTTGGTGACAGTTGAAGACACTGGTGTAGGAATACCTCAAGATGCTCAAAGCCGTATTTTTACACCTTTTATGCAAGCTGACAGTTCTACTTCAAGGACTTATGGTGGAACTGGGATAGGCTTGAGCATAAGCAGATGTTTGGTGGATCTAATGGGTGGAGAAATAGGATTTGTGAGTAAACCAGGGATTGGTAGTACATTTTCTTTCACTGCAGTGTTTCAGGAAGAGCGGAAGAATTTAGGGGATATGAAGAGGCATCATCCTGATCCTCTGTTGGATTTCCAGGGAATGAGAGGGCTGGTAGTTGATGGAAGAAGCATACGTGCGGAGATCACAAAATATCATCTACAAAGATTGGGGATACGTGTCGACATTGCCCTTACTCCAAAATCAGCACTTTCTGCCGTATTGGAAGCTTGCAATGCAAAGTAGGTTTTCTTTGTGGTCATTAAAAGAAAACATTCTTCCAGAACTCATCTAATCCAATAATTAATATTTTAAGGCAATATGCTCTGAGCATCTAGACTGCATGGATTTCTAGTTCCTATGCTTACATGCTGTCACAATTTTATTGAATATATCATGTATTAATCTGGATCGCTCCTTTTTTTTTTTTTTGTATTTTTGTTTTTTCCCCTCCTAATTATTGTTTTTCCATTTGTTCTTTTGTTTTTTTGTCAGGTGCATCATCAATACTACCAGATAACAGTAATTGGTCATTTTTCATTTTTCTTAAAAAAAAAAAAAGAAGGCTATGATATTATTGAACTAGGTATTTGGTTTGATTGTGGCATTTGGAAAATTCCATGTAATCATGGTTCAGAAGTTTTGGCATGTAGAATTTTCCAGCTTCCTGAAATTTCATTTGAGCTTACATTCTCATTGTTAACGGCCAAACATATCCTTGTAATAGAATTTATTTTTTAGTTCAATATTTAGGAATTGGAATAAAATGAAAGAGTGTGATTTTTAAAAACCAAGCACAGCTAAATTGCATGATTATATATTCTTGTGGTGATACTTAAGATCATAAAGAGATCCCAATACACATGATATCTCATTTATTAAAGTTCTCCAACAGATTATTTCTAGTTTTATAGCTAATCCTTGTTGTACTGTTATTTGTCCAGTGGGACAGGGCATTTGGACATGGTGCTTATTGACAAGGAGGCTTGGGGTGAGTGCTTAGGTCTTGCATTCATGCACCCTCTTGCAGAGCTTAGGAAAAATGATATGATGAAACCTCAAGAAAATCTTCCAAAGATGTTCTTATTGGCAAACTCCTTAAGCCTCACTGAGGTTGATGATTTGAAGTCAGCAGGATATGCTGATACTATGATGAAACCCCTTCGCCTAAGTATGATTGCTGCTTGTCTTCAAAAAGCATTAGGTGTGGGAAACAAGAGGCAGCAAGAAAAAGGACAAGTCATGGCACTTCAAAGTCTTTTGAATGGGAAGCAGATTCTAGTTGTTGATGACAATGCAGTCAACTGCAAGGTTGCTGCAGGTGCTTTGAAGAAATATGGAGCTGTGGTTACATGTGCAGACAGCGGGAAGGGTGCTATTGAAATGCTCCGACCTCCTCACAAGTTTGATGCTTGCTTTATGGATGTTCAAATGCCAGAGATGGATGGGTATTCTTCTTCCCTTTTTCTTCTTATTCATGTGATGTATTGTACCTTGAAATTCCTCTTTACCGTAGTTGGGCTCTTTGAAAAGCTTAACATTGTTGAACTGTTTTGATTTTTTGTACATTGCCAGTCATAGGTGGGGCAGATTTCATCTATTACTAGGGCTATCATTTCCATGGTCCTTGTCGATGATATTGAAAACTTCTCTTTATGTTTGTTATTCTTTTCCCATGTTATCATATGTTTTTAGCAACTTGGTTAAAAAATAAGCTTTTCTATTTGAGGTTGGAAAAGTTTTGTTTTCATTTCACAATTTGTTATGTAGTTCCTTTTTTTTTTTTTGGAAACTTTGACATGTTCCATTCCAGATAATCAACCAATAATGAGCTGTTGTTCCTACTAAGCTTAGAGTATTAGCACTTCTGCTTACTTTATCTATGTAAGAGGTGGATAACCATCTGCAGAAGGGGATCTGGGTCGTCACTATTGTTTCCAGATGGTTTGAATTTCTAAAGAGATGATCTGTACTGATGCAGTACCACAACATAATTTGATTATTACTGGTACAATTTGGGGCTGAAATTTAAACCACCTAGTTTAAAATCCAACCTCTAGGTAAGTGAGAGGAATGGACACCCACTTCTTGAAAGAGGAGGGCAGTTGACAATTTCGTGTGTTTGTCTTTTTTGCTTGGAGTCATCTGTTTTAATTATTCAATCATCAACTTGAGAAAAGTTGATCAATGATGGTGCAGCTCATATTTTGTTTTTCTTACTGTAACTGTCAAAGTCATTGATTCTTAAAATTTTGACAAACCACAATGGATATAAGTCATTCCTTTTCTTTGTTTACTTGATGTGTTCTTTTGTGTCCATGTTTTCCTCAGCATTTCTTGTATGCATCTTACGACTAAACAAACTTTTGCAGCTTTGAAGCCACAAGGCGCATCCGCTCTATGGAAACTGAAGTGAATGGGCTGATCAAGTCTGGAGAAGCATCATCCGAGATGCATGGGAATGTTGCTCATTGGCATATACCAATAGTGGCCATGACGGCTGATGTAATCCAAGCAACACATGAAGAATGTGTACGATGTGGTATGGATGATTATGTGTCAAAGCCATTTGAAGAAGAGCAAATCTACTCTGCTGTGGCACATTTCTTTGAGCCTGATAAAGTGGATTCAATATCATAGGAGCTATTGATTGCTAAGATGAGTATGGTTTTTTGCTAGATCACTAATCTGAATGATTCAGGTGTTGAAGAGTGGCAAACAGAGCATGTCACAGGAAGGTCCAGAAAATAGCATTTCATCAGAAATTGGCTGGATTCATTTTGGCTTCCTTATCTGGCAATTGATCTTCTACAGAATTATCTTCATTATTTACACTCCTTAAATTTCAATGGGCACATGCACAAACAATAATAGAAACAGTTCTTTTTTGTGAGGCCATGACAATGTGGTCTCTTCTCCTGTATATACAATTGTTGCATCACCTAGGCTGATAGTTGCAAAGTATAAATTTAAACCAGCTACTGATAAGTTGTTATTGGATACCCAAATCCCATCATGCTTGTATTTGTAAACAAAACCTGCTTGTCATCCATATGGGCTGGTCTTGACATTACCTTGCATTTATTTCCCATGCAATATCAAGTAAAATAATAAGTTTTGGACCATAAAAAAGGGAAAAAAATATCCTTTTATCTGCTTGATTTTGGACATGAACAATTAAAAAGCTGGTTGATTTTCTGGGAATCTTGAATACAAATCCACCTAATTTATATCTTGCAAGATCACAGCTTTGAGAGACCACATTGCAGTGATAATTACAGCCATCAAGTGGTCTCGTGAACCATATGTAGGGCAGTCTCATGAACATGGATAATGCCAATCTATAAGAGTCATATGCCCGCTGGATTGTCAAATTAGCAATTGAAGTTTTCAGCAACAGTAGATAAATTTTTACTTTCTGACAGAGATTTTCTCAGCATAATTTGTATCTCCAGGAATTCTACCAGCTCTATATATCAGATTGTGGGAATATTTTAATTTCCATCTGAGGAGTATTGTAACGACAACTGATCTTCCCACCCTCAGGTTCTGTGATTATTATATAAAATTCAGAAATTACAATGTATTCATTTATATACTTTGACGTGTGGTGTTGGAGATGGTGAATGTATTAGTGATGCAGTCTGTTGAGAGCTGTAGATACTCAGGCTATAGTTTTGACTGACTGTAAAGGAATTGAATTGCTTGGTGTTGTATACTACCATGAGATCTTGGCAGATGTTCTTACAGATTTTCTTTTTTGAAGTTATCATCTCCTTTGTACTATGAAATAAGACGTTGTATTTTATTATGCTTGTAATTGTATCATTTGTAACACAAGCAGCCCTTTCATCCAGTTGTATATTTTCTCTGTTGAAATTCCGTCGGTATACTACGATGTAATATGCAATAAGATGTAATTTATTCATTCATATGCTTTGATGTGCGGCATCAAAGATGGTAAATCTAAGAGTTCTTGGTGATGCGGTCTGTTGGGAGTTGTGGATACATACACAGGCAATAGTTTTGACTGACTGTAAAGGAATTGAATTGCTTGGTGCCGTACTACCATGAGCTATGAGATCTTGGCAGATGCTCCTTTTCAAAGTTATTGTCTCCTCTGCACTATGAAATAAGACCTTGTATTTTATTATGGCTATAATTGTATCATTTGCAACACAAGCAGCACTTTCATGTAATTGTATTTTCTCTGTTGAAAATTCTGTTGGTATACTACAATGTAATATGCAATAAGATGTAATTTCTTATCTTGGTAGTTCTGTTGGTATTTGTAATATAGAGAACAGTCATTTTTCTTGTTTTATTTAAAATTGTAAATGGGTGTTACGAAGTCATACAATGTTCATTCTCGGAAATTCTGCTTGGATTGGCCGAAACACTAAAGTGAACCCCGATCACAAGCCTCATCGGGACCATCATGGAGAGCCAGAATGAAGCAATCTTATCAGTTTCTATCCGATCCTTAGCTCGGATCAGAGCCAACCTTTGGATTGAGATCTTACCGTAGGAATAAAATCCTATGATCAACACTGATGCAGGTATATACAAGGCAACACCTTGGCTATGAGATGATCTCAGTCCATCGGCCCATTTAGTCAGAAGGATAATTAGTTGGAATCTTTCAACAAACTCTTGGAACATAGATATAATAAATACCCATGTCTCACAATTCAGATTTTCTATCCTAACAACTGATGGGACTAGGGCATAATAAACTCCGATAACCATCTATATGAAAAGATAATAAAGGGACCCTCAGGGTAAGGAAAAGAAAGACTAAGCTAAGCTACATTAAGCTCATATATTCTCTCTCCTTTCTTCTATGCTCAAGCTCTGGCTGACTTAAGCATCGGAGGATCCTTCATTAGAGAACATCCAACATATGTAGACTTCTCTTACAGGTTTCTAGCATCCCAATCCCCAAAGTCGACATTTCTTAACCACATCAGCAATCTTTGGAGCCTTAACGTAGTAATTTGGCACCGGTAGGGCCCAGTAATCCAATCGGAGAGAGAGAGAGAGAGAGAGAGAGAGAGAATGTCTCGGTGCAACTATTATGTTGTTTTCCATCGGCAATCTACTTGGTGAAGCTGAGGTAGAGCCACCTAATTGTCCATCTCTCATGGGCCTGCAGAGACAATGCAGCCATTTACGATAGTAGATCCTTAGCAGTTTGGCGATCTAGTTTACCGAGTTCAAGCATTGACCAATACCGTCCAGCACCTACAACAAGCTACAGAGTAGTGGTAGCCACCTCAGCTTGCTCCCTAAGCGGTGCCATCTTGGCATAGTGACCAAGAGCAATCTCTAATCCTGAAGAATCCTCCTCGAGGAACGTGTCAATTGACCTTAATCGATTGGCGATCGTTATCTCACCATTAAAGCTATCAAGATGGGTTAGCCCTCCCTGACCTGCCCTGCCCTGACCCATCCCGACCACCTCTAAATGGGGTGGGGCGGGCTGGCCTATTTAATTGGTAGGTTGAAAAAATCTCAACCCAATCCGACTCGCCATGGGCTACAGGTTAAATGGGTTTGTTGAGAAAATTCTTGAGATTTGATTTATAATAAGCTCAAAATGAGGTTTAGAATAACGAACGAAGTCCAACGAGCTCGACAACAGCCTAAACAGAGTCCAGATGGAGAAGATACGCGCAAAAAAGATTGGAGTGGGATAGCCGGCCCTTGGGCCTGCTGGAGGGGCCCACGGGTGGCATTGGCCGGCAACGGCGTGGTTCAGGCCGGCAGCACATGGTAGGCTGGGCCGGCCTAGGCATGTGAGCCTGCGTGCGGATGCACGCGAGCCACATGGGTGCCCAACCCACATGGTGGAGCACGGTCCACGGTGGACCACTAGCTCACGAGCGCATGCATGGACTACTATCTCGATTCTCTTGCCATTTCACATGGTCCACGACACTATTCTATAGATCGATTATGATCCGATGGCTTAGAGGAGCCGATCCGATCGAATGGCTAAGGCCAATCCAAGTTGATCTGGCAGTATTTTTGCATGATTCGATGGCCAAGAGAGCTTCCGATCATAATTGGATGGATAAGAGGCAATCCAACTTGATCAAGAGCTATGTGCATGATCTGATGGCCTAGGAGAGAGTCGATCGTAATTGGATGGTCTAGACTTGATCTTGGATGTGTTTGGGATTGGATTTTCTACTGAATCACTATTTTTGAGTTTTTAGAGTCTATATAACTCCGATTGACGAATCATTTATTACGTTGGAAAGTTGATGACATTCTAGAGGTGCTTATAGGCTTCTTGAGAGATTTTAGAAAGCTTTTATGAGATTTTAGGACTTCTTATTGAGAGACTCTTATACAAGGATTGAGTGGTGAGTTTTTCTTGTATTTATTTATTTTTCTTTCTCTCATAGTGAAGTTTGCACATCCCGTGGAGATAGATCTTGGTCTAATCCACATACTTGATTATGTTCTTTCTTATCTTTTATTTTTCTTTCTTTCTCTTATAGTATCCATACTTGATCGAATGCAATGCAAGTGGTTTCAAGAAGGTTCTGTGGTTGTGGTGTCCTGGCCAGACTCTATAATAATCGATATTAGAGTGAGTTGATATCCCAACAATTGGTATTAGAGCTAGGTTGCCTAGATCGTGATAGTATTGATCAAAATCAAAGAAGATGGAAAAGACAAGCACAATCAAGATAGAGATCATTCGGTTCGATAGAAAGAGCAATTTCTCTTTGTCGTAAGCGAGGGTGAAGGACATGCTCATCCAATATGGTTTGATCGATATTCTCTTGAATGAAAAGAAGCCAGATATGAAAGAAAAGAGGACCTGGGAGCGGCTACAGATGCAGATGGTGAGTACCATCCATATGTATCTGGTGGATGAGGTGATGATCCATGTACTTGGTAAGACCTTTTTAATGATACTGTGGTCGAAGCTCGAGGAGTTATACATAGCGAAGTCCCTCATCAATATCCTTTTTCTTTGGAGGTAATTCTACCAATTACAGATGACTGAGAGACAAAGAATATAGGAGCATCTCAACCACTTTCAGAAGATTCTCATCAATCTTCTCAGTGTAGGTGAAAAGATTGAGGAGAAGATCAGAATATTGGTCTTGCTAGCATCACTTTTTTCTTCATATGAGCTCTTAGTGACTACTCTTTTAGTGAAAAAAAGCACCATCAAGATGGATGAGGTCATTATGGAGATTCTCCAGAATGAGGTTTGCAAGAAAGAGAATCTAGTTTCGAGCTTAGATGGCAGTAGCTCAATTTTGACGGTTTCTAAAGAAATAGGTGGCAGCAGATAGAGCGACAGAGGATCGTGAGATCGGCGATCTAGGTCTAAGATGAGAGATCCTAACAAGATTAGATGCTATCGATGCAACAAGTTGGGGCATCGTGTTAGAGATTGTCCGCAGCTTAGGGATTGGATGAAGGCTACTGCAGCAACGATCAGTAGCAAGTCAGAGGATAATGTTCTGATGATATCTAATGAGGTATCTACTTCTTTTCAGTAGTGAATTTTAAATTTTATATGCACATATCATATTTGTTGTAGAGAAGAGCAGTTTAACTTTTTGGAGAGCAGTGAAGGCACTGTTCATCTATCGGATGGATTAAACTATGCGATTAGAGGTATCAGAATGGTTAGCTGAAGGATACATGATAGTATAGTAAGAAGATTAGGAGAAGTTCAATACATATCTGATTTTAGACGAAATCTTATCTCACTGAGTAGACTAGATTCAAATGACAATAGGTGGGTAGCTGGTAATAGAATCCTGAAGGTCATGCACAGCAATAGGATAATATTAGAGAAAAAGAAGAGGATGAGGGGACATTACTATTTGATAGAGAGTCTAGTGCGAGGTCAAGCTTTAGGAGCCAGAGGGAACCCAGTGCGAGATGGAGCTCCAGTTAGAAATGGATTGGGCACAAGATGGAAGATTTGAGAGGACAAGAGGTGATGTCCCAGAGTGATGTTCTTATTGTTGCAATAGATCTTAGGTTAGGAGGAGCACAGCCATTGATGGAGGTGGAATCGAGTGGCCTGGCTCGACTTCCATGTTTGTTCATTCATGAGATAGCAAGTGTGCCCCAAGATGTGGGGGCAAGATGGATTACAAGCTCTTAGAGACAAGTGGAGGCCAAACATCGAGTCAAGATGAAGATTGTTAAGAAAAATATCTTAAGAATTAGTCCATATATAATAAATCTAGAATGAGGTCTAGGATGATGAACGGAGTCCAACGAGCTCAAAAATAGTCCAAACGAAGTCCAAATGGAGAAGTTATGCGTAAATGAAGATCGGGATGAGGCAACATGGCCCTCGGGCTTGCTGGAGGGGCCCACAAGCAGTGTCGACCGATGGTAGCACGGCCTAGGCTGGCAATGCATGGTGGTGCTGGGCTGGCCCAGGCGTGCGAGCTTGTGTGGGGGCGTGCGTAGGCTGCGTGGGCACCTAGCCCAAGCCATGGAGCGTAGTCCACCATGGACCGTCGGCTCACAGTGCCCCGCATGGACTAATTGGCTATTTCCATGCCATTTCACATAGTTCATGGTACTATTCTATGGACCGATCATGATCCGACAGCTCAAAGAGGAGCTGATCATGATCGAATGGTTGGAACTTGATCCAGGTTGATCTGGGAGTGTTTTACATGATCCGATGATCAAAAGAGCTCTCGATCATGATCGGATGGATGAGGAGCAATCTAAACTTGATTACGAGTTGTGTGCATAATTCGATGGCCTAGGAGGGAGCCGATCATGATCCAACGATCTAGAAATAATCTTGGATGTGTTTGGGATTGGATTTCTTACTGAAATACTATTTTTGAGTTTCTAGAGTCTATATAACTCTGATTGATGAATCGTTTATTGCGTCAAAAAGCTGGTGACGTTCTGGAGGTGCTGAGATACTTTTTTGAAAGATTTTAGAGAGCTTTTATAAGAATTTTGAGTCTTCTTATTGAGTGACTCTTGTATAAGGATTGAGTAGTAAGTTTCTCTTGTATTTATTGATTTTCTTTCTCTCATAGTGAAGTTTGCATGCCTCGTGGAGGTAGATCTTAGTCTAATCCACATACTTGATTATGTGCTCTCTTACCTTAGTCTAATCCATATACTTGATTGTGTGCACTCTTACCTTAGTCTAATCCATATACTTGATTGTGTGCTCTCTTATTTTTTATTCTTCTTTGTTTCTCTTACAATATCCATACATGATCGAGTGTAATGTAAGTGATATCAAGAAGATTCTAAGATGGTGGTATCCTGGCCAGACTCCACAACAATCGGTATCAGAGTGAGTTGATATCCCAATAGGGCCAACCTATCAAAATTCAAAAAAGAAAACTATAAATACCACCCTTGCCTCCTCTTTTTTAACTTTTCCTCCATCGTCGCCCCCAACATCCACCTCCTCCTCTCCCATGGCCTCTTGGTTCCCACATCTCCGCCCTCCTCGCCACTTGGTGGTAGACTTAGGGAGGTGGGTGACCGAGAGGGGGGATCGAGTAGGGAGGGGCGGGGGATCGAGAGGGAGAGGCGGTCCAGCGAGGTGGTTGGTGGGGGATGGAGGGCAAGTGGGGAGGGGCAGGGCACCAAGAGGGAGAGATGGCTAGGGGCCAGGGGGTGGTGTGGAGGGGCAGGGGACCGAGAGGGAGAGGCGGCCAAGGGGGTGGCAGGGGATGGGGGCAAGCGAGGAGGGGCGGGGCACTGAGAGGGGGCCGGGGAGGGGAGGGAGCAAAGGAGGGTCAAAAAAAAAGAGGAGGGGGGGGGGGGGATGGGGTCAAAAAAAAAAAAGGTGGGCCAGCCCATCCCAATCCATCCTAATCCCACAACCCAAATGGGATGGATTATTTAACCCACTTTTAGATGGATTGCTAAAACATGAACCTAACCCATCCCATTTACATAGCGGGGCAAGCCAACTTAATGGATCCAACCCAAATTGACAGCTCTACCCATCATAGGTTCGTCCATGAAAGATGACATTGTGGATCATTTGCTTCTTTTGATGGAGATTCAATGCTGGGCGATCCCTCCTAGTCCAAACGATCTCGTCAAGAGGACCATGAGTAGAAGATCCATGAAATTGAGCATCAATTGGCCATGATTTAGGTGAGAAGCAGAGAGAACGACATGGCTTTCGGCTTCAATTCTCGGTCACCCTTCACCTATTCCATCCTCCAAGAACTAATTTTGAGTTGGTTCAGGATGCTAACCATGGAGCCATACAATGGCTCTACCAACTCGTTAGATCACCTGGAGGGCAACAAAGCTCTCATGATACTCCAAAGCAACACCTCAACTGTGAGTTAACCACATTCCACCTACCCATTCAGCCATATAGACAATTAGTTGGATCTTCTAACAAATTCTTGGAACATGGGCATAACAAATACCTACATCTAACAACCCAGATTTCCTATCTTAACAACCTATGGGATTAGGGTATAACAAACTCCAGCACCCCTCTATATAAAAAGGTAATAGAGGAACTTTCGAGATAAGGAAAAGAAAGGCTATGCTAAGCTACACTAAGCTCGCATATTCTCTCTTTTTTCTTTCTATTGTGTTCAAGCTTCCGTTGACTTTAGCATCGAAGGATCCTCCATCGGATAAACTTTAGTGTGTGCGGACTTCTCTTGCAGATTTTCAGTATCTCGATCCCCGAAGTCAGCATTCCTCCTCAGCCACATCAGCGACCTCTGGAGCCTTAATACAAGAATGAGTACACAAGACATTATTATGGCCATTCTAAATATAAATGCATGTCTATTTTGTTTCCAAAGATTTTCTTTATGAAGCTGTTGTATGAGAACCCCATCTAATTCTTTTAAATCCATAAGCTGGGAAGAGCAGCTCCTTTCATACAATCATAGTGATGATTTCAGCCACGCCCTTTGCATTGCATCGGTCTGGCAATGATAGGCTGCACTATGAACGGTTTATAGCTGGCCTAGATCCAGTCATCTAAAACTTTATGAAAGTCGAAATGAATTGAAGAAAATATTTCTGAATTACAGAACAAGATTCAGATTTTGTCAATCATATTCCAATTAACTAAGTAAACATGCAAAGTTCTGTATAATGTTCATTCTATCTAGTATTTAGACTAACGTGGATCAAGGAAATGTGTGACTTTGACTAAATGAGGTTTGATTTTGTTTTGAGTGCATATGCATTCCTCTTCTCAGTTGAATACCATTACTTTTGTTAAGGATCCAATATGATGCGATATGATCCATCTTCACTCAGACCTATCCATATCTTCACTTCATTTAACTAAGGTTGATTAGAAGGGAAACCTTTTTTCTTAGTTAAGTAACTATTAGGGATAAACTCTGCTCCCATCGAAGTCCAGTCTAATGCTTAGCCTAATGTGACTGGTAATCATGGAAGAGCTTCGATTGAAAATTCTTTCTCCAGCAGTCGAATCTCGATCGAACTCCTTTAGCAGTCAAACTCATCCAGCGGTCGAACCCCTCCTGAACTTCCTCCAGTGGTCGAATCCCCGTCAAAACTCGGACTCCCTCCAGCGATCGAACCCCTTCCAGACCTCTCCTTCAGTCAGATTTTTACAAAAGCTAAACTCCTTCCAAACATTTTCTTCAGTCGGATTTCTACAGGAGCCGAACTCCTTCTAGACTTCTACTTCAGTCGGATTTCTACAGGAGTTGAACTTCTTTCGGATGTCTCCTTTAGTCAAATTTCTACAGAAGTCGAACTCCTTCTAGATGCCTCCTTCAATCAAATTTCTATAGGAGCCGAACTCTTTCTGGACTTCTCCTTCAGTCGAATTTCTACAGGAGCCGAACTTCTTTCGAATCTCTCCTTCAGTCAAATTTCTATAAGAGCCGAACTCCTTTTGGACATCTTCTTCGATCGGATTCAGCTAAACTTCATCTGGATTCCTCCAGTGGATTACTTTTAGATTTTAAGTAGTATTCCTCCCAGATGATCCTTTTTAGCAGTATTTTTTTTAGAAGTTCAAACTCCTCTGGAATTAATATATGTCAAAGTTCTTCACCAACCAATGCCTACTTTCTCCGAACTTTGACTATTAAATCTTAACAAGCAGACGATCCCACTATCGGATGGTTATGACTGTCATTTATCAGGATGGTTACGACTGTCATTTATCAGTCTGCTACAGATGACCCCACTATCAGACGGTTACAATAGGCTCTATCTATAAAAAAAAATCCTCTAGATACGTTTTCTCTAAGCTCTCTTTTTCTTTCCAAAACTCTGCTGAATTTTTGCCTGAGCACTCCATTTTTATTGGTCAAAAGAGCTGACTTGATCATCGGAGGGTCCTACCAGAGCCACCACCACTGACTCCAGATAAAACTTTATTTTATAGGTCACCGACGGTGACCTCTTCTTCTCCTATTTCAGCTTGATCTAGTATCAACCAGATTCTGCACCAATATGATTAGTGCTAGAGAAAGGACTCTCTATTCCTGAGGTACCCTTGTTCTTAAAGGAGTGCTCAGCCGATCCTATGGATCTTCTTCTTCAAGGTCCATCTCCATACTCTTCCTCGATCCCAAGAAATACCTCCAAAGAAGGCAACTATCCAAAAATCTACCACTTTTGCTATCAAATCCAAGCCAGACCCATCCATTTTGGCTCCAATGTCGGTGCTTCAACCTCCTCCTCCATCGACGACCATGGTAGATCCAAAGCAGTTTAACCTACTGATGCAGCAGATTCAGGGCCTCATCGAGATTGTGCAGATCATGCAGCAGCCTTCGATGGTGATTCCATCAGAAAACCCATCATCAGAATGTCAGAAACTGATCCCAAAAAAGAGCACTTGGGATAGCATACCCGTCACCCCTGGAAATGAAAAATAGAAAATAGAGGATCCTTGTTCGGATCATGATTCTTCTTTGAAAGAGACCTTCTCCATATACGATCAGAAGTCTTCCAAGATCTGTGATCAAGATGACATCATCGATGAAAAACTATGGGAGATGGACCAATAGATTGAGAAATTTCGCCACGTCGCCTTGGCTTGCCATAACGATGTCTGCATCGATCACCCTTTCTTTCTTCGAATTATGCAAGAGTCCATTTTGCTGAACTTCAAGCTCCTCTAATTTGAAAGCTACGACAAAATCTCTGATCCGATTGATCACCTAGAGGCCTTTCGGATCATGATGCTGCTCTATGGTGCACCAGACGCCATCTTGTGCCGAGCTTTTTCATCTACCTTAAAGAGAGTAGTAAGAAACTGGTATTCGATATTGAAGCTCGATATGATCTTCTCCTTTGATCAGATGAGCCATCAGTTTGTAGCTTACTTTGATAGCAGCCGACGTCCGTGCCGAGGTTCGAATTTTTTGATTAATATCAAGTAGAAGAAGAAAAAATCGATTCGAGCTTATGTTACCCAATTTAATACTACTGCATTGAAGGTTCAAAATCTGGACCAGTCTGTTGCAATGGCTGTAGTCAAGGATGGCCTTCAGAAGAATGATTTATTGTTCTTCTTAGAAAAAAAGTATCCCAGGAACTTTACCGATCTGCTAGCTCGGGCTGAAGAATATACCCGAACGAAAGAAGCCTTCAGGTTGAAGGATGAAGAAGCCATAGGAAAGTGATGGACGAGCAAGTCTAATAAACCTGTAGCTAATAGAGGATCGAATGAAATTCGACCATACTCACGGACTTCCCTGAGTGCAAGCAAGTTCGAACTCCTCCTCGAGCTTGTCGTCAAAGAAGCCCTGATAGAAGGACACGATGAAGTTCTACCTCCAAAAGATTTAACAACTATGCCCTCCTTCAATGCTCCACAGATATTGGCCTGAAGTAAAAGAAGATCGATCGAGAGCACTGCCGCAGTCAGAACCACCAAGGAGTGAGGAACAATAAGAAGATCGACCACCTTTTGGCATCATCAACACTATCTCTGGGGGACTTAGTGCTTCAGTGAGCTACCATCTCTTAGCCTCAGAGCTAGGAGAATCTTGCCCCAAATTGAGAAGGTCTGTATGAAATAGAGGAGGTCGTCCAGTCCAGAGCTTATCGCCTGATGAAGCTTAGAGGAACAATGCTTCTACGATCTTGAAATTTAGAAAATCTGAGAATATACTATCAGTAATTTTTCTTCAATAAAACTCTTCAATTTCAACATTATTGTTTCTTGATACAAAAATTATGTGATAACAGAAAAGAAGCAATAAAAAATGACCATATTAATCTCAATAAATCGAAGACCTCATTCATTTTAGATGAGAAAAGAAAAGAAGTCCTGACAATGGTCCTTATTGATGCAGAATCTGATCATCGTCGGAATCCACTGAAGTGGAGGTCGATGAGGTCGCCGTCGGAGATCTGCAAAATAAAGTTTCGTCCGGAGCCGATGGGGGGATGGCTCCGACAGGATCCTCCGATGATCAAGTCAGCTCTGGCCAACAAGAATGGAGTGCTCGGGAATGAGTTTCGAAGCTTGGAGAAAAGGAGGAGAGCTTAAAGATCAGAGATTAGAGATTGCGTATCTGGAGGGTCCTTTTTATAGCGGAGCTTGATGATGACAACTGTAGTTGCATGCTGGTGGGTCGCTCGAGATCCGATAGAGTCAGTCTCATGGAAAGATGCCGTCTGTAGTAGGTTGATGGTGATAGCCATTGCCGCCTGATAGCGGATCGCTGTCACTTACGATGGACTGATGGTGATGGCTGCAGCTGTCTCGATACTGAAGGGTTGAAGGGCTTCGACGTGTGCCCATTTTGGAGGAGTTTGGACTCCTGAAGAGGAAGCTTAGAAGGAGTTTGGCTTCCGTAGGCATCTGGCTGGAGATATGCGGCTAAGGCTCGGTCGCTGGGGAGTTCGGTTAAAGCCCGACTGCTGGGAGTCCAAGAAGCTCGACCGCTAAGTAGTTCGACTGGTTGAAGGGATTTGGTCCGAATGCTGGGAGTCCGAAGGAGCTCGATGACTAAGAAGTCCGAAGGAGCTCGACGACTGAGGAGTCCGAAGGAGCTCGACCACTAAGTAGATCGACCGGTTGAACGGGTTCGAAGAAGCTCGACCGCTGGGGGTTCGGCTAAAGCCCGACTGTTGGGAGTCCAAGGAGCTCGGCCGCTAAGTAGTTCGATCGACTATAAGGGTTTGGCTAAGATCCATCTGTTGAAGCTCTTCCATGGCTACTGATTGCATTAGGCTGAGCATCGAACTAGACTTCGATAGGAGCGGGGTTTGTCTCCAACACTAACCCCCCACACCCGAGTTCGAAACTCGAAGGAAGGGAGTGTAGGAAAGATGACTGTCGAAGTCTTCTTCTGAGCTTCATGCTGGTTCAGGTCGAAGCTCGGGGGAGATCTCATCTTCAGCTAAAGTTGATATTGAAGTTGAAGCCCGAGGGAGATGCCATCTCCAACCGAGGTTGAGGGAGGCTTCATCCACTGCGATCGAAGTCGGAGGTTGAGCTCCTCGGGGGCAATATTGTCTCCAGCAATCGAGTTTAATACGGGCGCTCGGGGGAGATCCTATCTTTAGTCGAGGTCGAAGTTAAAGCTCTCTAGTCGAGGTTGGCTCGGTCACTCGGGGGAGATCTTATCTCCTTTGGTCAAGGTTGGTGCGGGCGGTCGCGTTAGGATGAGGTTGTGTCCGATCTTATCTCTAACCGAGGTTGTTTCAATCGCTCAGGAGAGATCTTCTCTGATCGAGGTTAAAGTTGAAGCTCTCCAGCTGAGGTTGACACGGTCGCTCAGAAGAGATCCTATCTATTTTGGCCGAGGTTGATGCAGGCGCTCACATTAGGATGAGGTTCTCCTTCTGTTCCTAACGGACCGTGGGGGCACATTCAGACCGTCGTCCGTCTCCCTCCATCTCGTTTAAGGTGAACGAGGCCTTCGACTTTACTCGCGTTAGGACGAGGTTCTCCTCCCATTCCTAATGGGCTGTAGGGGCATATTTGGACCGTCATCCGAGCCTCTCCTCCCATCTCGTCTAAGATGGACGAGGCCTTCGACTTTGCTCGCGTTAGGACAAGGTTCTCCTCCTATTTTAACAGGCTGTGGGAGTCTCCCCTCATCTCGTCTAAGGTGGACGAGGTCTTCGACTTTGCTTGCATTAGGATGAGGTTCTCCTCCTGTTTCTAATAGGCTGTGGGGGCACATTCGGACCATCATCCGAGCCTCTTTCTCCTATCTCGTCTAAGGTGAATGAGGCCTTCGACTTTGCTCGTATTAGAACGAGGTCCTCCTGTTCCTAATGGACTGTGGGGGCACATGCGGACTGTCGTCCGAGCCTCTCCCCCCATCTCGTCTAAGGTGAACGAGGCCTTCGACTTTGCTCGTGTTAGGATGAGGTTCTCCTCCTGTTCCTAACGGGCTGTGGGGGCACATGTGGACCATCGTTCGAGCCTCTCCCCCCATCTCATCTAAGGTGAACGAGGTCTTCGACTTTGGAAAGGTTTTATTTCCCACGATCGAGGTTGACTCAGGAGAGATCTTATCTCCTCCAGCCGAGGTTTAGAGGTCTTCAACCTGCTTGCGTTAGGATGAGGTTCTCCTCCTGTTCCTAATGGGCCACTTTCGCTCATTTCTTTTCCGCCATCACGTAATCCTTATACCAAAAATCAATAATGCAGGAGTTTTTAAAGGAAGTCTACTGATAATACATCCTTAGGTTTTCTGAGTTCCAAGGTTGGAAAAGTACTATCCCTTCGAGTTTCTTCAGACGATAAGTTTTAGGTCGGATGACCTCCATCACCTCATACGGACCTTTCTAGTTTGGGGCGAGCTTTTCTTGACTCTGAGGCTGAGCGACAGCGGCTCATCGGAGCACTAAGTCTTCCACTCTGAACGTCTTATTTTTAACCCTGGAGTTGTAGTACCGAGCCACCTTCCATTTGTAGGCCGCCATCCGGATGTGGGCTTTCTCCCTTTTTTCTTCCAAAAGGTCGAGGTTGACTCTGAGGTCCTGGGGGTTGTGCCGCTCGTTGAAGCTCACGACTCAGCAAACGGGAGTTTGAGCTCGATCAGGATAATTGCCTCAGTACCGAAGGCCAAGACGAAGGATATTTCTTCGGTCGACACCCTCTAAGTAGTTCGGTATGCCCAAAGGACATGGTAGAATTTATCCACCCAGGCTCCTTTTGCCTTATCGAGCCTCGCTTTGATTTCTTGCAGCAGGATCCGGTTGGTTATCTCAGCTTCCCTATTGGCCTGCGGGTGAGCCACCGATGTGAAGCGGTGGGAGATGTTTAGTCCTTCGTAGAATCCGGCGAACCTTGCCCCAGCGAACTATCACCTATTGTCGGTTATGAGGGTTCGGGACAGGTCGAACCGACAGACTAGTGACTTTCAAATAAAGTCCTGCACCTTGGCCTCAGTAATTTTTGCAAGTGGTTCGGCTTCGACCCACTTGGTGAAGTAGTCTATCGCGATCAGGAGGAACTTCCGCTGCCCAGACACCGTTGGAAAGAGGCCGAGTATATCCATTCTCCACTATGTAAATGGCCAGGGTGAGCTAAGCGGAGTGAGTTTGGATGTCGACTGCCTCTGCACGCTGGCGTTCTTCTGACAGCGATCGCACCTCTTTACGTATTCCATGGAATCGTGAAACAAGGTCGGCCAGTAGTACCCCTGTCGGAGTAGTTTTTGCAACAGGGACCTGGCTCCTACGTGACTTCCACAGAGTCCTTCGTGCACATCCCATAGCACGAGGTCAACCTTCGAAGGTTGGAGACATCTCAGCAACGGAAGGAAGTACGACCTCTTATACAACCTGCCTTCGTATAAGACGTAGCGGGAGGCCTGATTCCTAAGCTTCCGAGCTTCTTTTCGGTTGCAGGGAAGGATCCCCTCTTCAAGATAGGCGATTAATGGGTCGATCCAGCTAGGCTCGAATTTTGTCTGCAAGATGGCCTGATATTCCTTTATGGTCGGGCATTTCAAAGTTTCCAAAAATACTTCTTTGGATAGTTCGGTCGAGATTGAAGCAGCCAACTTGGAGAGAAGATCGGCTCTTGTATTTTTTGCCCTCGAGATGTGCTGAATGCCAAAATTATCGAAGGTCGGGATCAAATTCTTCACTTTCTCGAGGTATCTCACCATGCTTTCCTCCCGTGCCTCGTAGCCGCCGCCAACTTGACCAACCATCAGTTGGGAATCGCTGTAGACATGAAGCCAATCTACTTTTAATTTTCTTGCTATCTTTAATCCGACGATCAATGCTTCATATTCGGCCCCATTGTTGGTCGTGGAAAACTTGAGACGCAGCGCATACTCGGCGATGACTCCCTCGAAGCTGACCAAGACTAGCCCCGCACCAACTCCAGCAGAGTTGGATGAATTGTCCACGTGCAGAGCCTAGGAACCTTCAGGGAGGTCGGCGCTCTCTTTAGGGAGGTTCGGCTGCGATGGCTCGGCTTCGTCGGAGTTCGGCCTCGCTCTGGTGCCGATCCTGCTCGATTCAAGCTCAGCTTCAACTGAAATGATGCATTCTAGCATAAAATCTGCCAGTATTTGGGCCTTGATCGATGGCTTGGGCCGATAGTTGATGTCAAACTCTGTGAGCTCGATTGCCCATTTTGCGATTCTTCCAAAAATGTCTGCTCAGTGGAGGACTGCTCTTATTGGTTGGTCCATGAGGATCGTTATGGTGTGCTCTTGAAAGTAAGGTCAGAGCCTCCTGACAGCAATTAGAAGATAGTAAGTTAGTTTTTCTAACCTAGAGTACCTGATCTCCACGTCCCTCAGGACTCGGCTCATATAGTACATCGGTCGCTGCGTCTTTGCTTCTTCCCTGACCAGGACTGCCGTTAGGGCCACCGGGAAGACAGCTAGATACAGAAATAATTCTTCTCTAGATTCGGACTTTGTTAGCAGTGGGGGCGTGCCGAGGTAGTTTTTAAGCTCCTCGAATGTCTGTTGGCACTCCACCATCCAACAGAAGTCCTTCGATCGCTTGAGAACCTTGAAGAAGGGCATGCATCGTTCGACTGATCTTGAGATGAAGCGATTTAAGGACGCATCTTCCCAACCAAATGCTGAACTTTCTTGATCATCTTTGGAATGGTTATTTTTTGAATGGCTCGAATCTTCTGGAGGTTTGCCTCGATTCCGTGTCTCGACACCATGAACTCGAGAAATTTTTCGGAGATCACACCAAAGGCGCATTTGGTCGGATTCAGCTTCATCTTGTGCTTCTTGAGTGCACCGAAGGTCTTTCAAGGTTGGCCAAATGGTCTGTTAAAGCTCGACTTTTGATGAGCATATCATCTACGTACACCTCCATGTTGCGGCCGATCTGCTTCTTGAAGACCTTATTAACCAAATGCTGGTATGTTGTCCCTGCATTCTTGAGTCCAAAAGGCATGGCCTTGTAGCAATAAAGACCTCGGTCAGTAATGAAGATGGTCTTCTCTTCGTCCTCGGGCGCCATGCGTATTTGGTTGTAACCAAAAAAGACATCCATGAAGGTGAGGAGCTCATGGCCCGAGGTTGTGTCCACCAGCTGGTCGATCCTGGGTAGGGGGTAGCTGTCCTTCGGGCAGGTTTTATTCAACTTCTTGAAGTTGATGCACATCCTCCACTTGTTATTCGTTTTCTTGACGAGAACCACGTTCGAGACCCAGGTCGGATAGTTAACCTCTCGGATGAGTCTGGCTTTGATGAGCTTGTCTACTTCTTCGACGATCGCTTTCTGCCTCTCTATGGCGTGGTGATGCATCTTTTCTCTTATCGATCGATGCTTCGGGTCGACGACCAGCTGATGTTCCATGACCTCGGCATTGATCCCCGACATATCCGCTGGGGTCCAGGTGAAGACGTCCGCATTTCTTCTGAGGAAAGCGATGAGTTGCTCCCAAACCTCGAACGTCAAGTTGGAGCCGATCTGCACCATGTGCTCCGAGTTTCCGTCATTCAAGGGCATAGAGACGATGTCCTCTACAGGCTCGCCCCGCTCAGTGAGGTCATCGCGAACATCCAGTCCATCAATAAGATAAAGGTCGGGCTGATCTTCCTTATGCAGGATGATCGAGTAGCAATACCTCGCCAGAGCTTGATCTCCTCTGACTTCTCCAACCTCGTGACTCGTCAAAAACTTCATTTTCAAATAATAGGTTGACACTACCGCCTGGAGTGCATTTAGACTAGGTCGATCAAGGATCACGTTATAGACGGATGGGGTCCTTACAACTAGAAAATCGACCCGCACCTTGGCCAGCTTCGGACGTTGCCCTACTACTATGGTCAATATTATAATGCCTTCGACTGGTACGGTGTTGCCGGCGAACCCTACCAGTGAAAATTCATAGGCCCCAAGCGGTCGTCAGGCAGGAACATTTTTGAGAAGGCATCGTAAAACAACACATCGGCCAAGCTTCCATTATCTACCAAAATACGGTGTACATCGTAGTCAGCAATGTTCAAAGAAATTATAATCGCATCATTGTGCGAAAATTGGATCCCCTGGTCGTCCACCTCGGTAAAGATCATGGGTTCCATGGTCCTCCACCTCTTCATCGGTCCCTCGGGTCCACTGGCCTTCCCTTGCTGAAGTCCCCCCGAGATAGTGTTGATGACGCTAAGGGGCAGCCGATCTTCTTGCTGGTTTTCTCCACTTTGCGGTAACGCTCTCAGCCGATCTTCCTTCTCCTCAGGCCATCTTCATAGAAATCGGCGAAGTCTGCCTCGCCTGATGAGCTCTTCGATCTCATCCTGGTGTTGAATGCACTCCTCAATATCATGACTGTGGTCGTGATGGTAAAGGCAAAACTTATTGGGATTGCGCTTGCTAGGATGGGAACGCATTCTCTTCGGTCTTGGAAGTCGCTTCCAGATCTCCATCAGTACTTGAGTCTTTGGGATGTTAAGGAGAGCGTAGTTGTGAAATCATCATCGTCGGAGAGAACTTCGGCGCTGGGGGGAACCTCGGCGCGCCCTTCCATCGGGGCTTCTCTGCCTCCGAGCCTGAGGGGGAGTTCAAGCTCGCCCACGACCAGGGGGAGTCTGAGAACGCGATCGAGCTTCAGTCCGCTTTCTTTCTTTGGTGGGCCTGCCTGACTCATCGATTCGCCGCTTGCCGCTGGCTTCATCGTCCTTAGCCTCGAAGGCCTCCTCTGCCCGGGCATAACTTTCGGCCTAAGCAAGCATGTCGGCAAAATCCCTGAGATACTTCTTTTCTAGGGAGAACAGTAAGTCATTCTTCTGAAGGCCGCCCTTGAGAGCGGCCATGGCGAATGACTGGTCCAGGTCCCGAACCTTCAGTGCGGCAGTATTGAACCAGGTGACGTAAGCTCGGATGGGTTCCTCCTTCTTTTGCCTGATGGCTATTAAGAAATCTGAACCTCAGCGTGGACGTCGACTACTGACGAAGTGAGCTGCGAACTATTGACTCATCTGGTCAAACGATAAGATGGTACTCGGCTCGAGTGTCGAGTATCAATTTTTGATGGCCCCTTTAAGGATAGAGGGGAAAGTCCAGCACAGGATAGCGTCTGGCGCGCCATGGAGCAATATCATTGTTCGAAAGGCTTTCAAGTGGTCAACCAGATCGATGGTCCCATCGTAGCTCTCGAACTATGGAAGCTTGAAGTTCGGCGGGATCGATTCCTGCATGATTTTCTACGAAAAAGGAGGGTCAGTGCAAATATCATTACCGCGTGAGGAGGGAGTGTGACGAAGTTCTTCGATTCATTGGCTCATTTCTAAGAGCCTTTGATCCAGAAGATTTTTGTGGTCTATGATCTCCAAGATTTTCTTACAGAATGGGTGCGAAGCTTCACCCTGGGTCGAGCCGCGGTCCGAGCAGGGGCTCTCCCTCCGTTGTCTTCCTTTTCTGGGGATTGGAGGTCGGGTAGCCCATGTCGGTCGCCCCTGGATTGGACCATATGGCTCTAGAGAATCCCGTGCCGGTTAAGCTAGTACTGGGGCCTGCTGGTGCATGGCCTGCACTGCCTTCGTGAGACCACGAACCTGCTGGATGAGCAGGTTGAATTGCTCCGCGTCCACCATGGCTATAAGGTGAGCCTGGGTCACCGGGGCTGGAGCGGAAGCGGACGGATCCGAATGGGATCGGGCCGCGGAGGCCATCGATTGCCAGGTCGAAGCTCTCCTAGGAGGCATTTTCTCTTCGAAAGAAAAAAGGGAGATCTCCGGAGAGGGAAGAGAAGAATCATCGCCGAGCACTCCTTTAAGAATAAGGGAACCTCGGAGGTTTGGGGTTGCCCTCCTTCTAGCGCCAATCTATTGATGCAGAATCTGATTGTCGTCAGAATCTGCTGAATGGAGGTCGATGAGGTCGTCGTCGGAGATCTACAAAATAAAGTTCCATCCAGAGTCGGTGGGGGGTGGCTCCGGTAGGACCCTCCGACGATCAAGTCAGCTCTGGCCAACAGGAATGGAGTGCTTGAGAATGAGTTCCAAAGCTTGGAGAAAAGGAGGAGAGCTTAGAGATCAGAGATTAGAGATTGCATATCTGGAGGATCCTTTTTATAGCGGAGCTTGATGATGACAACCGTAGTCACATGCTGGCAGGCCGCTCGAGGTCCGACGGAGTCAGTCTCATGGAAAGGTATCGTCTGCAGCGGGTTGATGGTGACAGCCATCGCCGCCTGATAGTGGGTCGCTGTTGCTTGCGGCGGACTGATGGTGATGGCTGTAGCTATCTCGATATCGAAGGGTTGAAGGGCTTCGACGTGTGCCCATTTCAGAGGAGTTCGGACTCTTGAAGAGGAAGCTTGGAAGGAGTTCGGCTCCCGTAGGCATCTGGCTGGAGGTACCCAGCTAAGGATCGACCGTTGGAGAGTTCGGTTAAAGTCCGACTGCTGGGAGTCCAAGGAGCTCGGCCGCTAAGTAGTTCGATCGACTGAAGGGGTTCTATCCGGATGCTGGGAGTCCGAAGGAGCTCGGCGGTTGAGGAGTCTAAAGAAGCTCAACCGCTAAGTAGATCGACCGGCTGAACAGGTTCGAAGAAGCTCGACCGCTGGGGGTTTTGCTAAAGCCCGGCTGCTGGGAGTCCAAGGAGCTCGACCGCTAGTAGTTCGGCCGGCTGTAAGGGTTTGGCTAAGACCCATCTGCTGAAGCTCTTCTATGGCTACTGATTGCATTAGGCTAAGCATCGAAATAGACTTCGACAGGAGCGGGGTTTATCCCCAACAGTCCTTATGTACCCCTACAGTCCGTTAGGAATAGGAGGAGAACCTCATCCTAACGTAAGCAAAATTGAAGACCTCGTTCATTTTAGATAAGATGAGGGGAGAGGCCCTGACAACGGTCCTTAAGTGCCTCTACAGTCCGTTAGAAATAGGAGGAGAACCTTGTTACTATCGGCAAATGAAGACCCTTATTTCTTTGCATAAGATGCGGGAGAAGCCCTGACAATGGTCTTTCGTGCCCTATAGTCTTAGAACTGGAGGAGACCTTATCTAACAGTAGCAAATCGAAGACTCATTCATTTTTAGACGAGATGAGGAAAGAGCCTGACAGGCCTTACTGTGCCTACAGTCGGTAGAAATAGGAGGAAACTCATCCTAACATGAGCAAAGTCGAAGGCCTAGTTCATTTTAGACCACGATGAGGAGGAGAGAATTTTCAAGTAAAGGGATGATCTCTCCTTCACTTTTTCTATCGCGAGATAGAGATTCCTTGGTCGGAGGGATCTCCTTTAAGTTGATGGAGATAAGATCTTTTCCCGAGCTTCAACGTCACCCTCAACAGGAGATGAGATCTTCCCTTCAATCTGAATTGAAGATAAGATATCCACTGAGCTTCATGTGAACTTAACAAGAGATAAGATCTTCTTTCTATCTGTTTAGAGATCATCTCCCTTGGAGCTTCACCCTTCAACTCGGGTTGGAGATCAGATCTCTCCGAGCTTCACTTCAACCTATAGAAGATAAGATCTTTCTTCATTTTGGCTGAGATAGATCTTTCTGAGCTTCAGACTGATTCAAGTAGGGAGATAGATCTCCTCCAAGCTTCAACTTCAATACGTCACATGAGAATAAAGTCTCTTCAAACCTGAAACCTGCGAGATAGAATCTCTCCACTATAAGATCCCGAGATTTCAACTTCAGTCAATAAATTAGGAGATAAGATCTTTTAACTCAGTAGAGATAAGATATGCTCGAAGCTTCAACTTCATGTCAAGGAGATAGTCTCCTTAATATGATTGAAAGATAACAGATTTTCCATAGGACGCTTTAATTTGACGGGTGTAAGGTCTAAAGGAAAGAAATTGACAGTTAATTTTTTTTGTGGTTCCTACCTTCAAATTATCGAACTCACTCGAAACGTGCGGCCTATTGTTAGGATAAATCCCATATCTTCAAATTCAGTTTTTATAGTAATCGCACTTATCCAATGATGTTCGTGGTAATCTGAAGGTTTTTCCCAAGAACTCCTTAGCCCTACTCCCTCCAGCGGGCCGCAAACTTCTTCCTTTAGGCAGCGACTAATCTAGGTGCCGCAACCCCCATTATCATAGACTTCCTCCAGCGGTAACCCCAACCGCCCTCTTTAAGCACCGGACTTCTCCACGGCCAACCCCTTAGAATTCTCCTTCAGTCGATTTCTATTGGGAGCTCGAACCCTTTCGACGTCTCCATTTAGTCGAATTTCTAAGGAGCAACTCCATTTCGACTGCTCCTCAGTCGGATTACAGAAGTCAACCTTTCGGATGTCTCCTTCAGTCAAATTTTATAGGAGCCAAACTTCTTCCAGACTTCTTCTTCAGTTGGATTTCTATAGAAGCCGAACTCCTTCCAGACTTCTTCTTCAGTCAAATTTTTATAGAAGCCGAACTTCTTTTGAATGTCTTCTTCAGCCAAATTTCTATGGAAGCCGAACTTCTTCCGAACTTCTCCTTCAGTCGGATTTCTATAGAAGCTGAACTTCTTCTAGACATCTCCTTCAGTCGAATTCCTCCAGTAGCCAAACTCCTTTCGATCCTCTCATTCAATCAGATTTCTACAAGAGCCAAACTCCTTTCGGACATCTCCTTCAGTCGGATTCAGTCAAACTTCATCTGGATTTCTCTAGTGGATTACTTCTAGATTTTAAGTAGTATTCCTCTCAGATAATTTTCTCTAGCTGTATTCCCTTTAGAAGTCCAAACTTCTCTGGAATTGATATATGTCAAAGTTCTTCACCAACCAATGCCTGCTTTCTCTGGACTTCGACTATTAAATCTCAACGAACAGACGATCCCACTATCAGATGGTTATGACTGTCATTTATTAGGATGATTATGACTGTGATTTATCAGTCTGCTACAATGACCCCACTACCAGATGGTTACAACAGGCTCTATCTATAAAAAAAGATCCTCTAGATATCTTTTCTCTAAGCTCTCTTCTCCTTTCCAAAACTCTACTGAATTCTTATCTGAGCACTCCATTTTTATTGATCAGAAGAGCTGACTTGATCATCGGAGGGTCCTATCGGAGCCACCACCATCGACTCCAGATGAGACTTTATTTTGCAGATCACCGACAGCGACCTCTTCTTCTCCAATTTCAGCTTGATCTGACGTTAATCAGATTCTGCACCAATAGTAACTAATTAAGTTGTAAGGGATCGTTCTTTTGTGGGTAAAATATTTATCTAAAAATCTATATTTTTTTAGATAAATATTTTTTAGATAATATTTAGATAGAAAAATAATTTACTTATATTTTTTTATGCATGGGCAAGTTGCTCCAAAATTTGTTATCCATATTTTTTTACATTACTACTTTCATGGATAAGTTGTTAAAATTTATTCATATTTTTTATAATATCTCTTATGCTTTTTAGATTTGAAGAAAGTGGATAGCTAAGTTATTGAGCATTAAATGATGGAGATATTAGAAATGAGGATGGAGTATTTTAGGTATAAAATTGACTTTTTCTCATTTCATGGGTAAATGCTATTGATGGAAAAGTAACTTTTTCATCTTGAAAAATATGAGAACATGGATAAGTTGGTCAATGAAAAAGTATACTAACTTTTTCATGACATTTACCCATAAAAAAATGTATTCTTAACAGTCTATTCTTTGATGGATAAAAAAATTATCTAAAAATTTATATTTTTAAATAAATATTTTTTAGACAATATTTAGATAGAAAATAATTTATTTATATTTTTTTATGTATTAGAAAATGATTTTGAAATCTATTATCAATGTTCTTTTGCATTATTACTTTTCTGGATAAGTTGCTAAAATTTATCCATATTTCTTATAAGGGTTTTGCTAATGAGTGCCCTAAGGACACTCGTTAAGGAGCATTTAATGCTCCTTGGAAATAGCAAAATATCTTAATCACTATAGTGAAAAGGATAAAAGGCGATGCTAAAAAAGGCTTTTGCCAATGCTAATAAGCATTAGAAAAAATTCTTACGATGCTTCAAAAAGCATTCAAAAGCATCACATATATGAGAGTTGAGACAAAATATGCCGACGCTTTTAAAATGCATCGAAAGCTTTCTTACCAATGCTTTAAAGTATGGAAAATATAAAATCTTACGATGCTTTTTAGCATCGTTAATGACAACAATCCCTACAATCAAGATGCATTTTAAAAGCGTCAGCAAGCAAGATACCAGTGACGCTTATAAGCTTCATTAATTAGTTCATTAACGATGCTTATAAGCATCATCAATTTTTTTAAAAATATATAAAAAATATGAGTACAAAAATTTATGTACAAAATTATATCAATTATTACAATATAAACTTGTACAATCACCATCATTCATGACAAAAATAAATACCAATAGCAAATTTATGCTAAAAGATATTATTTTATATAAATAAAAATAAAGTACTAATGTTGATCCATTATAATCAAGAGTTCAATAAACTAAAAGCATGCAGAAAATATGGGGCTACAATAAAATAAAATGATGTCAATCATCTGCAGGTGGATGGTCATTGTTGTCTCCACGAATGTCTGACATGCCACCATCTCAATGGATGCCTGATGTGCCGGAAGCCTACAAGAAATATATGAAAAGCTTGATTTGCAAATCTATGTATAAAAATATATTAATCATTAAATTGATATAAAAATATATATTTAATAATATATATTTACCTAAGATGGGGCATATATCTCTAACAAAGATGTAAGCCGATCAATCTGCCCCCTCATAGCCTGCATCTCAGCACGACTCGATCTCATCTCCTCCATCTCAATAGCACGACTCTATCTAATCTTCTGTATCTCCATCTCAAGTCTACGGATGCATGAATCTTAAGCATCTGTTGTAGCATCCTACATATATCTACTCACCGTAGATAACTGAGTAGGGATGATTTCTATTCCATAACCCCTCACTCGATCGTAGCAAGTTGATCCCATCAACTCTATGAACACCTCGACCTTAATGCGGCTCTATTGCATAGATGCTGTGGAATCATCATCATGCTCCGTAATGAGAGATGTAGTCCTCTCCTGTATTTATTTTAAAAATAAGAGCTATATATTAATAACTAACAAAATCAAACTAAAATCATTGCATAAAATAAAATATTAATAATGCCATACATATAAATCCCTTGACTCATCTCGAATAAAAGTACCATCATGATGAGTATGAGTCATCTGATAAAACTCAACTTTACCAGGTTTTCTCCCATGCTCATTCACCTACATGAACAATTTTAATTTTAAGCAAATAGTTATAGCAATTTTTAAAAAAAAGATATAAGTATCATGATACATGCATGGTCTATAATGCATAATGATGTTAGTTTTATAAAAAAATATAAGTATTTCAACATAAAAATTATAAGTTAATTATGAAAGTTTAAGAAACATACGAACTCCTATTAGAGTCATGCATAACTCTTCGACTCCGATGTATGAGAAACAGACTAGGCTGCTCGTGCAGCTCTATCAATAGCAGAATAAGTCTATAAAATAAAATAAATAACTTATTATATATATAATATATAATATATAATATAAATTAATATTTTTATAATATATTTAAAAGAAAGAGATAATGAGCCAATAATGAACCTGTACCCTCTCGAAGAATTAATAATGAACCAGCTCCATCCACTTATGAGGGGGTACATCAGGAGGATAGTTCCTAGCAACCTCCTCCTCTATCATGCCTTGTCTTATATAGTTCCTCTTCAATTGTGCTTTATATTCATTTTATTTATGGTTGAGAGACTTTATTACAAAATCATGGATGGATGGAAGGTGTACAAACTTGCTCTACAAATAAAAAATATATTAAATTAAATAAATTATATAAATATTTAATAATTAATATATAATATGAAATTTAATTCATTATCTCTACAACTCAGAGGAGCTCAACTTTGTATGTTGAAAGCATGTCATTCAATTTTGCATAGCCCAACAGATATAGTTGAGGCTTCCGAGCAACAATCCTTAAAAATGAAGTCAATAAACTGGCAGTTTTTTTAACTAGCTGATCTAGCTAATTGCACTCCACAATAATTCTCTTGCCCTCACATGTCTGCCATATATCTCATACTACTGTAGATTCACGTCTGAGGCATACTCTTCCAGATCCATCTATAAAAAATATATAAAAGTAATGAAGTACTGAATATACATAAAATAAAATAAAATAAAAGATATTATATACTTTGAACGTATAATCATCTATCTGATGAATAGGAGGGTCATGCTGTGCTGATGATGAAGGAGGACATGGCTTGAAATGCTGTGCAGCTGAACTGGCCTCAGACTGCTGCGCTAAAGAAGAGATACCGGCCTCTATCTATAAAAACTAAAACTCCATACCAGCATATCATCCTCTGTGATGCATGATGTCATCTAGCATTTATATAAATAAAAGTTAGAATTAATTAACATAAATAGTAATTTAATATAATAATTAATATAAATTATATACATCATAAATATTTATTATCAATAATAATCAAGTAGTAGTGTTTTCTTCAAATTTCATCCTAACTAACATCATTGTAGCATTTAAATCATCAGCTGGCATAAAATTATAAAGCCTACATTGCATATAAGTGTCATCATCATCATCCTCCACTTGGTTTTTCATATTATATAAGTCTCTAAGTTTCATTTTGATGATAGTAACCCAAATCTTATCTTTTGCATCTTATACATAAAATACTTGACGAGCTTGAGATAAAAAAATGAATGGATCATCCTTCAATAACACACCAGTATGTATCAATTTTGAAAAATTTATAAGTGTAAATCTATTTGCATTTTGTTTCAAATCTCTTGGTAAGTTTGTGTCTATCTAATTATATCTAAGTAGAAGATTCGGAAGTTCATCGTAGGGTACGTACATATGGGAGGATTATCGGGTTGAATGCGAGAAAGAAAATTTCTTTGGCATACATCGTCTATACAAGGTTTGGATGAAAAAAGAGTTGCACAATACGTATCACTATGGGGTTAGATCAGCACCATGCTATTAATCACTATTTTAAATTTTTCATAATAATCTAACTCATAAATATCTTTAAGTGCACCATAATAGGATTTTCCATCCACTTCCACTATAACACTACTATTCTATATTTTTAAATTTTTTGCACTCTTTAATATGAAATTTAAATCCATTAATTATGAAATCATTATATCTATTCATAATCTTATTAGGTCCTCGAGCAAAAGCTATTAATTTATCTAAATTATTCTCTCCATCATCTTTGATACCTAAAATGAAAAATGATATGAAGTATTGTTAAGTTATCCGATATTAAATATGTATAAAAAATTAATATATTTTTAAATTAAATATAAATCAAATCTGATTCAAAAGCCATATAGGGAATAACTTGACCAATCATCGCTGTTCAATCCTTGCATTAGGATGAATGTTATGATTGGCTCATCGTTGATAAATTAAAAATTCATTGCATAAAATATAAATATATGATTTAAAATATTACATTTGATATAATATTTAAACTTGTCATGCCTTAGATTTACTAATCTGTGATGGTTAGATATTATGTTACTATGAAGTAACACAATGATGTACTTGTGCTAAGAATTTTTTATCAAGTACAACACTTTTAGCTCTTTCCAAGATTTTTTTAGCAGTTGAAAACTTATATAATTTTGCATTCTCTACAAAGTCATTATGCGGTTGAGGTCGACTAAAAATAGTCTCTACACCTTAAAGATATCTTAAACAAAATATCAAACATTCATCAATAATATATCTTTCAGCAATCAAGCCCTCAGGATAGGCTCTGTTTTGCACATAATCTTTAAGACGCATAAGATACCTTCAAAAATTAAATATTTATTAAAATATTAGTATGACATTGCTTCTAATAAAGTTATTAAAATATTTAAGATTTGCATTAATACCTCTTAATAGGATACATCCATCTATAATGTATTAGTCCACCAACTTTAGTTTCTGAAGCTAGGTGAATGAGCAGATGTACCTTAATAGTGAAAATCTAAGAGAAAAATCTTTTCCATCTAGCAGAGTGTAATTGCAATATCGGACTCTAACTAATCAAGTTTTCGAGGATCAATAACTTTTGAATATAATGTCTTAAAGAATGATGATAATTAAAGTACAACTGCAATAACTTATTTCGGCAATAATGATCTTAAAGCTAGTGTTAAGATATCTTACATCAATATGTGATCATTATGACTTTTAAGATTTGAAAGTTTTCAGACTTTTAGATGCATACATTATAAAATATTTGATGCATATCCATCAGATATCTTGATCCTTTTCAAAACTATCAAAAAATTATCCTTTTCTCGAGCAGACATTGTGTAACATACAAGAGACACATAAATTCTATCATTAGCAAATATTTTAGGATGGAGCTCTTGTCGGATACCCATTTCTTTTAAATCAAGACATGCCTTCATGTTATCTTTGCTCTTTCTATCAAGGTTTAAAAATGTTTCGAGCAAATTATCATAAACATTCTTCTCTATATGCATGATATCAAGATTACGCCAAATAAGATTATGTTTTCAATAAGATAAGTCAAAAAGGATACTTTATTTTTTCATAAATGTTTACTAGGTTGGTGTGTAGATGCTATCTATGTGTCTTTCTCATTTTTATTCTCGAAAAAATTGTGAGGTTCTTGAAACACCTTTACATCTATAGTACTAGTACTGACTTTCTTTGGTAACCCTTTGTGCATTGAGGTTTCAATATCCTCCTTTTGTTTTTTTAGAGGATTTTGATTTCTTACTATAGTTGTAATTGATGCCATCCATTTATCTATGAACATCAGTTTCAGAAGGTAGAATAGGAGCACATCCCAATTCTATAGTACCATCAAACAAGTCATCTAAAATCAAAATAGATGATTTGCTTTCAACCATCAATGATATCCAATGTAACAAAATTTATCTCCATGTTTTAATCAAATTGAATGTGTTGAAACTCTACAACAAGGACATGCAACCCATCCCTTTGTACTTCAACCAAATAAATTGGCATATGCTGAAAAATTATTAATAGTCCATAATAAAGCTATCCATAGTTTAAATGTTTGGCCATTGGAAGCATCAAATGCACTGATACCCTCCCACAACTATTTCAATTTTTTTATTAAAGACTATAGGAAAATATCAATATCATTGCCTAGACCCTTATTACTTAGAATAACTATTGACAAGATGAGTGAAGATTGTTTCATGCACATCCACAGTGGCAAATTATAAGATATCAAAATAACTGGCCAAGTGCTATAAGTGGAACTTAAGATCTAAAATAGATTGAAGCCATCAGAAGCTAAATCCAACCTAATACTACGAACATCAGAAGTAAAATCAGGATGCCTATCATCAAATATTTTTCATGAAAGACTATTTGCTAGATGTCTCAATATTCCATCCTTTGTATGTTCTTTATCGTGTCATCTCATTGATGAAGCTGTTTTTGATAATGTATAGATCCTTTTCAATCTATGTATAAGAGAAAAGTCACATAATACCTTTATTGGTTTCTTTTTACTCCGCATTGCATCCACTTTATCATTACATCATCCTGATTTTTCTTATATATTACCCATCATGAAGATTCACATACATTATATGACTTGATTAGTATTTTCACCCCGATATAACATACAGTCTTTCGGACAACTATGAATCTTTTCATATCCAAAATCTAATTTTTTTACTACTTTCTTGGCTTCATAATACATACGATGGTGGTAAACTAGTGCCTTATGAAAATGCATCGTTTAATAACTTAAGCAGCATGGTAAAACTCTTCCTAGACCATCCATTTAAATATTTTAAATAAAATAAATATACAGAAAAAGAAATCTTAAAAAATTTCATACAATCCAGATATAATTCTTCATCTGTATCTTTCATAAGGTATGATATCGAGTTGTCTCATCATTAGATATATATATATATAAGCTCCTCAACATGCATACATTCTGTATATGTACATCCATCAAACAGTTGGATATATATATATATAAGCTCCTCAACATGCATACATTCTGTATATGTACATCCATCAAACATCCCAACTGCTTCATGTGTACTACTAGATTCCTAAATTTTAAACACCAAGTCCAAAAGTTACGTGATCAAACATCTTATATCATCATCTATTACAAAATTATCTTGTAGGTTAGTAGATCCAAAATCAGACAGGGGTTGGTTACATGATGATGGCAATATGGATTTTTCATGAAAAATCTAATTAGTATAACCTCTTAAAAAACCATTCCATGCTAAATATTCTTCAACAGCGGATCTAGAGAAGAACTATTTATATATTTCTGATATGGACATAAAATCTTTTCATTCAAATTACTTTTCTCTATAGCAAATTTAATAAAATCATAAACTCCATCTAAATATTCTTTAATATTCTTTGATTTATTTATCCAACTTTTATCCATTGTAGGATAAAAATGACTGAACTTGCAACTTATCTAAAAATAAGAAAAAATATATGATCAATATTAATGCAATGAGTAAAAATATCAGTCATTTCATAAATCCAAAAAATAACAACTATTGTAGTTCATTATAATAATTGAAGACTCAAAAATATATTTACATATGATATTAATAGTAGAATAGAAAAATAATTTAATAGCTAAATACTATTTTATTATTCAAAATGACTTGCATAGTAAATGCATCCTATCATTTTGTAGCATTTTTTCTTAGCTCTCTTGTATAAGAAGAACTAAAAAAAAATATTGTCCAAAATTTTTTTTGAACCCTCAGCATACCGTTTGATTATTATAATAACCTATAGAATTACTTGCATTTCCTAAATTATCCATACTGGATAATTAATTGATCAATATAAATAATTCTTCCATCCATACAAAAATAAATAAATATATGGATATAATAGAATATGTATATTAATCAAAAGATGGATCTATGGTTTCATGTATTGCAAATTTTATTAAAATTAACTCATAATTAACATTGCTCGTTATCTTCCATCGGCCTAAGAGCATAGGGCACACGAGGGCTGGATGCCTTCGATGCTAGTTGGGACCAGAGGCTTAAGCATGTGTCATAAACTTTTAACAACTCAGTTAGATAATGATCTAATAGCAACTAAATAATAAAGAATCAATAAAATAAACCCTTTGAATTAGCATGCATCCTAACCAAAGCAATTTTAAATAAATTCTCACTGAGGGCTCAAAGGATCCCAAAATTAATCTTTGAAGTTATTCAAAATTTTTGTATCCAAGAAAATAAAGAATCTCTTTCTTAAAGCCAATCTAGTCATCAAAAGCTAAGGCATCACAATCAAATCTAGTAATAATTAATAAAAATTATTAAAATATTATCTAAATCTTTCAACTACTACACTTCCAAGCAAAGCAGTGCATAATATAACTAATCATTAACTCTACAATTGTTTATTCTTATCTAATCAGATATCAAAATTAAATAAATCAAATAAGAAATGAGAATAATCTTCCAACCTATCAAACAAAATGCAATAAGAGAAATGAATTACTTATAGTGGATAATGATACGAGAAAAGACCAGCAGATATTATTTTCGTCAAATACTTGCATCTAATAAAAAAATATGAAAGTCAGATAGTAATGAATATATAGTTTATCTATTTTAAATTATCCATAATATATTCCAAAAATACTTTTCAAATAATGTACTGACGATTGGAGAGCGAGGGGCATGGAGGAGCACCAGCAGCTATGAGAGGGGCCAGCGGCCGAAAAAATAATAGATGGGAGCATCGATGGCTAGAAGGGGGAGGTGCGGTCGGGGAGTGAGGGGGCCGAGAAGCATGGCCTACTGGGAGGGGATGGGTGCCAGAGCGGGGAAGCTAGTGAGGCATGGGTGGGGTCTTGGCCGAGACCAGAGAGGGAGGGCAGGGGACCATCGATCGATTGGGTTGGTGGCCAAGTGGTGGGGTGGGAGGTGCGGCATCGAGGAGTGGGGCAATGGGTACGGTGTTGAGGAAGGGAGAGAAGGGGTGCAGGCGCAGTGGTATGGGGAGGGTTGAGAGGGTTGGGGGGGCCTTTTGTGCTTGCGTAGACGGTCGTCAGGAGGGCGAGGGAGGAGGGCCGATAGAGTGGTCTTGTGGAGCTGGGGGCGCGTTGGGTGCGGCATGGACAGCCGTGGGTGCAGTGTGGATGAATATGGTAGAGAGGAGGGGCAGAGGATGACGTTCGAGCGGCTGATGTGTCGGAGGGGCAGTAGTAGATAGGTTAGGGCATAGGAGAAAGGGATGAAGGATTAAGCAAACCTAACGATATTTTTTAGCACCGTTAATTAACAATGCTAAAAAATCATCGATGAATTCAAATTATAACGATGCTTTTCTTAAAAGTATTGGCAATGACTATAGTCCAATTTTACAATGCTTTAAAGCATTGTTTAATCCACGATGCTTCTAAAAAGCATCGGTAGCTCCGTGCAACCTACCGATGCTTACCAAAAGCATTGGTAGAAAATAGTCGGTAATCATTATTTTTACTGTAGTAGATCTATATGATATTAAAGCTAAAAATTATTTTTATAAAAATAATTATATCTATTATATCTTCAATAATTATATATTTTTTTAATATCATATTGATCAAGGTATTTTGCTGTTTTCAAGAAGCATTAAATGCTTCTTAACCAAAACCCTTGTCATAAATGCTTCTCGACCAAAACCCTTCTCATAATACTACTGAGTTATTGGGCATTGAATGATGGAGGTATTAGAAATGAGGATGGAACATCTTAGGAATAAAATTAAGAAGTATTTAATATTTTTTGAAAATAGCAAAATATCTTGATCCATACAATATTAAAGACAAAAATCATTATGGAGGATATAATTGATATAATTATTTTTATAAAAAATAATTTTTATTTTTAACATCATATGGATCATGATATTTTATTATTTCCAAGAAGCATTAAATGCTCCTTAAACGAGTGCCATTAGGATACTTGTTAGCAAAACCCTAATTAAATAATGGAGAGATATTTTGTGATATTTAATCAAATTTATCTTGTTAGAGGATACAACTAATGGTATTTTTTTTATAAAAATAATTATATTTATCATATTTTTTATAATAATTTTTATCTTTAATATCACATGAATTAAAATATTTTGCTGTCTTCAAAAAGTATTAAATGCTTCTTAACAAGCTCTCTTGGGGCATTCGTCAGCAAAATTTATTTAATTAATCTAACATGGACATATGAATATTAAGAAGTGATATTTTTATATTTTATTATTTTAAATATTATAAGAAAAAAAACAAAATACAGCAGAAAAATGTTTCATAAAAATTGAGACGTCTATTACGTACACGAATGGTGCATCCGCTCACCGGTGTAACGCACCGTGACAGCATGCCGAATTTGCGGAAAGCTCACGGCTTCTGCCTCGATAAATGTGCTCCCTCCGGGTACGATCGCCAACTCCGTTGGCGCCATTAATCACTGTCGCACGGCTCTCCCCAGCATACGTTTCCAAGGAGGACCGGTGCCGTTCAGAGAGAGCCCCCCGCGTTTCCCAAGGAGGACTGGCATTGCTCGGAGCAAGCAGGAGCCGCTCTTTAAAGCATAAAAAAAAATATTTAAAAATTTATATTTTTGTAAATAAATATTTTAAATAAATTTTATATAGAAAAATATTTTATTTATATTTTTATATATTAAAAAATAGACTTCAAGAATTTATTATTCATATTATTTTTTTACAATTTTTTTTGGATAAATTACGAAGATGTGTTTATATTCCTCATAATATCTTTAATAATATGAATATTATTATATTATGTATCTAATATACATGTAATATAATAAGATATATTATCATAAAAATATATTAGAATATATAATTATATTATATCATAGTATATCATATATACTATAACATATATTAACAAATTATATAATATAGAGAATATTTTATATAATATAATTATTATAGTGTTAGGAGTATTTAGGAACAAAATAAAAGTTTTTTTTTGGATAGATGGAAAAATGATTTATCCATCTCTTAGGTTGATAAAATTTTTTTTTATTTTATTTTATGAATAAATATTATCCTTAAAAAAATAATTTATCCATCCAAACAATCATAAAACATGGATAAATTAGCCTATGAAAAGTTGACATTTTTTTTTTTAATAATATTTATCTACTAAAGAATGGGCTCTCAAGCTTCGTTGGTTGACATAATATGACATGAAAAAATATTTGATTGAAATGAGAATAAGAGAGTTGACAAAATAAATGATGAGCCCCATAGCTATTTTACTTAAAAAGAAAGTAAGATAATCTGAAAGTAGTATAATTTTCTTTTCTCACGTCATATTACCGAGTCTAGATAATCTAAAATTATTATCGCTTGACGAAAAAAAATTATTTCTTTATTCTCGTGAGAATCGAGATTAAGTTATGTTCTTCAAGATAACTTTTACTAAGTCTTCACATGATCCGCCATAATCCAAGAAATTTCGGAAGGCATTGATGCTGAAGTTGAAACGATCTGGTTGCTGGGCAAATCCCAATCCGACTTTGCTTATCACAAGAAGATAAATGGGATATTGGCTCTTTTGATCAGCTTGCACTGTTGCACATCGGCGCCGGTCACCACCTAGTCTGCAAACTTTTGGGGTTCAGACTAGTAGTGAAATAATTCTTACACCATCTAGACTCCAATCATGCAACCATTGGTGAGACCCAAACATTATAGTAGGTTCAATAGATCTATGATCATGAATTTTGTAGCTCGTAGTAGGTGTAAATACTTTTTTAAGTTCCGATTAAAATGACTTTCAAGTTCAGATTCCACCTAGTGTACTAAAATAGAGGTCCTGTATTATTTTAACAATCGCATAATTTAGATAGGGGATGGGAAATCTGTCTTTTAACATGCCATGGGAGACGCATCCCAAAACTAGCCAACACTTGCAGAAAAGTTGCGGACCCCAACTCCATTTTTACTTTGAAGTAATCAATAGCCATGACCAAAGATGCTTCCACTACCACCAATCTTGTCAATTTGCATTGCTGACCATATGTTACTTGTGCCATGAGAAATTAAATGATGAGGTCCCGCTTGTGGTGGTGGAAGCAAGACGTTTTGGTAGGGAAGGAGACACTAAAGAATGGCAGCATGGTTAGTTCAATCTGGAAAGAGGACAGATGTCATGTCATACACGAGAGAGAGAAGGGTTACTTGCATTAGCTGAATTTCTGCTGAGCGAATAGAATATTTATGTTAGATAAAAGTGAAAGAAAACTGTATTATTATATTTATAATAATTATTTTACATTGTGTATTAAGAAGAAATTTGACTTACATAGAATGTGATATTTTCTTCCTCATGATGCATCTTTTAAAAGATAACTGTAATACTCTATGCTATTGATCAAAGGATGAAGCGGACAGTATCCCATGCATGAGATAGCGGAGACCGATCCACCTGAGCTACAAGCTTTGATCATAATATTGGCACCATATATATTATTATGATTATAAAGAATATTACATTCAAAGCTTAAACTAGAAATAATAGAAAAATTTTATTAATATAAGAGGAAAGAATCTCTCAAGTTGCTATAGCAATCATATAATCATAGAAGATTCATATAATTTCTTATCAAATTGATAAATTAAGATTGGTAGGATCATTTTGATCTTTCGTAATCATAAAGGATTTGTCTGATTTCATATCAAGTTGATGAAGATCTGAAGAATTGTTTCCAAATTTATGAAAATCTGGAGAAATTATTTTAATTATCTATAATCATACAAGATTTGCCTGATTACTTATCAAGTTGATGAAAAATTGTGGATCTGATCCGCTGTATTGATTTTATGAATGTTTCATAAACTTAGTGATCAAGTGTTTTTTTGCATTGGCGCAAAAATTATCTTAAATTTTGCTCCTTAATCATCTAGGATCATCATAAACAAGATTTTGTCTACCAATCGGAGGACTTCTACTCCCTGCTTCTCCTTTCTGTATCTCAAGAAAGCAGCTCCACCTCCACAGGCTTTTTGCCCACCTTTTTCCTCCAAAGGAATGGTGGGTTGGCGGGGTTTGCGCGCGTGGGCGCGCATTGCTTTCGTTCTAATCTTTTGTTTGCCAAGCAAACCAAATTCATCTAAACGCTTTATGGGAGTGGAGCCAATCATTCACTGGTGGTGTGGCCCAGGAGGATGCTATCAACAATAACTCGCCGCGTTGGTCTAAACATTGCACTTCACATTTTGTGTTCATAGAAGGCTGTCATAAAAGAGGAACAAATGAGGGAGATGGATCAAGAAAACTGATGTAACATTACTATGAATAAAGCATTTTGTGTCTATCGTTATACTATAATAAAAATTCTAACATATTAATGATGATTATTTATGAGAAAAAAATCACTATAACATTATGATCAAGAAGTAGTTTAGTGCTTTAAATCTTTAATTAAGGGTGATAAGTTATGACTTGGCCGACCAACTTGACTAATTACCGATCAGCTTTAAGTGGATTTGAGTAATAGATCCAGATCATATAGTCGAACCACCTAGACTCTTTTAGTAATAGATGGGTCAAGTTCAAGTTTAGATTTGACTCGTATGGTCCATTTTGATCTATTTAATAGTTAGCGATCCAATCCATTTAAACTATTTAGCTTGTTTAACACTGTTTAAGATGTATCTAATCCATTTCAATTTAATTTATTTATTAGAAGAGTTGGACCGGGTTACTTATTTAATAAAAAAATTAGATTTACATCTGAATGTTTGATTGATTTGATAAGCAAACAAGGTTCGAATTGTTAGATTTCAATCCGACTCATGTCCAATCTAATACATATTCGATCTGCCCTGATCGATTCCCACCCTTACCTCCAACCATATGAGCGCCGTAGAACATCAAACTTTGCCTTGCCGGTTAAAACACTCAGTACAGCAATAAAACCATAGCCACAACATGAAATGATTATGTTTTTGTACTCTAATGTGCCACCATCCTTTCTCTCCCACCATCTCTTTCGACCATTCACCACCTTCCATCACCAATTTTTTTTTTAAAAAAAATTTTGGATGCAGACAACCCTATTATTTGAGGTTCACATACCGTGCACTTCTTTCCTTGTTATCTTTGCACCAAAGAGGGAACCGACAAGCACCCACCTCCCCTTTCTTAAATGGGGATTCAATTCTCCCTTCCCTGGGTCTATCAAAAGCCCATTGAAAGCTAACAGAAAGACAGACGCAAGCTCTTAAATGCTCACCCTGATCGTGAGATAGACCACCCACTCCTCCCTTAATTGCCCTCTGGTTCTCGGGCAGAGTGCCCCTGTGGCCTCCTTTTCTTTTTTTTTGGTTAAAAAAAAAAAAAAAGAAGAGAGACACCCTGTGGCCTCCTTCAATTCAATTGCAAGCGGCAGTTGACACGTCCTAAGAGCGGGAAGAGTGGTAGGTCTTGCTTTTGGCTATAGATAAAGAGAGACACCCTGCTCTTGGCTCCATTGCATTTGGCTTCTCTTGGCTTGGCTTGGATTTGGAAGATGAGGCCAGGGGTTGGAGTTAGCCCAGGGAACGTGCCTGTGTACTATGGGGGAGGGCACCTGAAGGCAGTGGAAAGAAGAGTGAAGGTGGTTGAGGTGGTGCTTAGGTGGGTGATCTTCGGGCTGGGAGTGCTTGCTGCTGCTCTTGTGGCCTCTGATACCCAGGTCACTACCATCTTCTCCTTGGAAAAGAAGGCCAAGTTTACAGATATGAAAGCTTTGGTGTAAGCCCATGGGATCCTTCATTTTTTACCCATTCAATTTACCTACGTTATTCATGAAGTTGTTACTGCTATATATTTCAGAGGGATCTCACTTCTCCTAAGTGTAGTTTTATTTATTATTACTATTTTATTTTGAGTTAGTGTATGTTTTTACTTTGAGTCGCAGGTTTCTGGTGATTGCTAATGCGATAGCTGCGGGTTATAGTCTCATCCAGGGATTGAGGTGTGTGGTGAGTATGATTAAAGGGAGCGTGCTCTTCGACAAGGCCTTGGCTTTAGTTATATTCTCATGTGATCAGGTATGTGGTAAATTTTTTTGCAGTGGAAAGCTCTTCACTTAAGCTTGTAAAGATGTGTTATTAGGCTTGTGCTATTTATGGTTATTACTCGGTGCCAAAGGGTTTCAGATATCTAAATTCCAGCAGCTTTTTACTGCATGTAAAAGTGAGTTCGGAATATCTACCTGCCAACAACCTCCTAGGTTTCAGATATCTAAATTCTAATAGCTTAAACACACATAGGGCAAACTTCTGGTAGTTTTTTGCTGCATGTAAAAAAAGTTAATCATGGTCAAGTGTTGGCATTGCAATTGTCAATTGCAGCTTATGAGCTGCATTTAGTAATATTTAACCAACTTTGATGTTTATTAGTAGTGTTTCAAGATGCTTACTCTATATAAATTGAAAAAGACTTCAACTCATGGATGGTAGCTATTCAGCTGATCAAAGGATTTATATCACTCCATAACTTTGCATTGGTTACGTATTTCTTGGGCCATTGGTGGTGGTCGAGGAGATCCATATTGATTCTGAGCACAGAATCCAAGGTTGAGTTCATAAACAGTTCTGGACTGCTGTTTGGGACACCATTTTCCACACAAATGCTCGTGCGTGTTGTGTGACTCCTCCTTGGAAAGTCCTTCATGGTGCTTTTGGAAATGAACTTGATCTTAGATTCCCAAACCTAATATTCCTGCATTTGTTATGGTTCTCTGGCCTTATATAACCTTGTAACGCCGTTGTTATTGCTTCCCACCATGTACACAGATTCTCGAGAATTCCATCTCAAACCTACCTGCAATCTAGTTACATTCAAGTGTATCCAGTCCTCAAATAATGTCATAGATTCAAGATGCTGTGCTAGTGTGTGTTGGTTCCTACCACAATGAATACTAATTGTAGGTGATTGTAATACATCAAGCTACAATGTAGCCCGGCCCTTCTACATTTTTGATGGTTCTTGTGGCCTCACACTACAATTGCTATTGCTTCCTGCTTTCCATCCATCCTATAGATAATTCGTCGACAAATCTACCTACATTCCTCTATGTTCTTAATCCGAAAATGGAAGCAGAGGACATTAACAAGATGATGTTCTAGCATGCGATGGTTCCTGCTTAATTAGAATGAATACTTATCATGTAGATTGCAACAAACCAAGCTATAATTGACATAGGTTTGGTTGGTGCCTATTATTCGCCCATGCAGGTGATGGCATATGTTACACTAGCTGCAGTGGCAGCAGCGGCGCAATCGGCGGTGCTCGGGGAGTTTGGGCAGTCAGAGCTGCAGTGGATGAAATTATGCAATCTCTATAGGAAGTTCTGTTCCCGAGTTGGGGAGGGAATTCTGAGTTCATTTGTTGTTAGCCTTGGCATGGTCAGCCTCTCTGCTCTATCTGCCTTTAACCTCTTTCGTTTGTATGGGAGCAACAAAGGAAAGAGTAGGGGAAGTTGACGGGTTCAATTGCAGCCAGTATTTTAGCAACAAAATGTATCCCTTGGTTGGCAAAGTAGTTATCCTTTAATGTGCGCTTTGTAATTGTTCATCATATGCATGTCATAAATGCAAGACATGTTTCTATATGCTACTTGTAAGACTTAAAATCCAGTCAATATCTGCTCTATATAGTTTTTTTTGGACCTCCACGGTATCGCCTTGATGATTCCATATGGCATGTTTGTTACTGGTTATAAAAGTCTTCATAGGACAGGAAAGGATCCAATAACAAAGTGAAGTGATGATTAATATTTTGAGGCAAACAGTGCTTAGTGCTGGAAATAGGCTGTTCCAAGTAGAAGATTAAAGAGTACTTGAACTCCTAGATCTATGTTGAAGTGGTCTTGCAACTGGATTTTCCTCTATTCCATCCTTCCATCTCCTCTGATCTATTCCTTTGATCATTCTTTTAGATTTCTTATTGATGTTGGTAGTTTAATTTGTTGGATATGTGTTCGATCGATGGAGGATTCTTGGTTTTATTTGATTTGGTTCTCATAACTATTCAGTTCTTTTATGTTAGGATTTTGGATGGATTATGAGTTCTTCTTTTTCTTTTTTTTTTTATTAAATTATTATTATTTTAAATTTTGGTTGGAAGAGGATGGATAGGCAACGAAGGTGGAGAAGGTGGAGAACAATTTAGTACAATCAGCTCATCCAATGTTTACATTCATTCAATATGGATCCTAGTCATGGAATTTGGCTATAATGATGGAATTATATGTCATGCTGCTGCATCATCCTCTTTTACCATATAAGTAGGTCATGCGGCATTACTTGAAATTCTATTACAACTATCATGTCTCAAATCTGGAATATGACATGATGGTACCACCATGGGTATCACCCATAATAACACGAAGTCCAAAAATGTAATCTTAATGAATGATTATACAATAATAAAAATGATGTAAAATTTATTTTTATTTATTAAGAAAATAGGTGCAGTTACAGGGCATCTAATATAAATCTTCAAAGCTACAAGTTTATTACTTCATAATTATAAGCTATTTATTAGCCTGTTACTTCCTCGCGAAAATATCGGAGGAGAAATCAAATTTGGATAGGATTCGGCCTCTCCTCTGCTCTATTTAAAGGTATAAACCCCTTCCCCCTCCAAAGCCCACAAGCCCAGGCCTCCTCCCCTCTTTTTCCTCTTCAAAAATTGGAGCCAAAGATGCCATTGAAGCTTGAGGTAAACCCTTACCCCTCTTCCTCTTCTTCTTTCCCTTCTTTCCGCAGCCTTGGGTGCCACCGGCCGGATTCACTAAAAATCTACCATAAAAGAATCTCCATGTTTTCTTCTTTGATTTCTCACCAGCTAGTGATGCCGCCAGTCGTTCCTTGCTCTGCCGTTGTCCACCGATTGCCACCTCCCATCGTTGATTTTTTGGCTAAGAACCACCTATTAGGATTTGACGCTTCAAATTCGATCCACAACAAAGGAGAATTAGTATTAGCATACAATCAGGTTGGCTTGGATATGGGTCAAGCTGCCTCAGATTGAGATCGAGCCGGTTCAAACTATAGTCGTATCAGTCCTCTCAAGTAGATAGAAAGCAGGTATTCGAACGAGATGCAGTCGAGCTAGCTTGATTTTTGATAGAGACGGCTCGACGAAAGCGAATAGAAGAAAATGGAATTTTCTATTTGATCTTGGATTGTGATTAATCCAAGGGGTCTACAGGAGTTGCATGTGGACAGAATATATTCATAAGATCCAACGGCCACGGAGGGCTGCCATCACGATTTGAAGGCTAGGCAATGCTCTAGACACGATGAAGATCCTGTTTGACTTATATTAGGAGATAGAGTCCTGTTAAAACTCCCATGGATAGCTATCGAGAGGATTCTTAATCTATTTAAAGGCTGTGACACTGTGGAGAGGTGTGTGGCATAAAGAGAGAGGCATCAGACAAAGCCTGAGTTTCTGAAGGCTGTGGGAGTGGCCATGAGTGTAGGAATAGAGGCTGAGGTGCTTGTACGTAGCAATAGGTGCATAGCATCCGGTGCGGAGGTCGTGAGGGTAGAGCATCTTGTAGCTGCTGAGAATTTTCTTGGAGATTTTGAGAGAGCTTTTATGAGAGTAGCTTCTAGTTGAGAGAGGATTGTGTGCAGCGAGTTGAAAGTAGAAAATCTTCTCTTGTATCCACTCCTTTTTCATAGTGAAGCTTTGCATGCCCCATGGAGGCGAGCCTTTAGACTGATCCAAGTATTTGATGGTTCTCGTTTATTTTCTTCTTTCTTTCTACCATAATAATTTGGTACTAAATCCTCAATAAGTAGTATCAAAGCGAGTTGATATCATAATAATTGATATCAGAGTCAGGCGGTACCAGAGCGTGGATTGTAGCAGTGGTGATAAAGATTAAAAAATATGGAGAAGACAAGCACAATCAAGGTGAAGATCAATAGGTTCGATGGAAAGGATAATTTTTTCTTATAGCAAGTAAGGGCAAAGGATGTCCTCATCCAACATGGATTGATCGACGCTCTCTTATATGAGGAGATACTAGCCACCATGGAGGTGAAGGATTGAAAGCGGATACAGATGCAGATGGTGAGTATCATCCGCATGTATCTAATGGATGAGGTGGTAATCTATGTACTTGGCGAGACTTCTCCAATGATGCTATGGTCAAAGTTCGAGGAGTTGTATATGACAAAGTCGCTCATCAATATGCTATTCTTTTGAAGGCAGTTCTATCAGTTGTGGATGAACGAAGGTCAGAGCATGCAGGAGCATCTATCTAACTTTTAAAAGATCCTCACTAACCTCCTTAGTATTAGCAAAAATGTTAGGAAGAAGACTAGGATATTGGTCTTGCTAGCATCACTTTTTCCTTCGTATGAGTCCTTGATGACTGCTCTTCTACTAAAAGAGCACCAGTAAGATGGACAAGGTCACTGCGGTGATTCTCCCGAATGAGTTTTCCAAGAAGGAGAACCTAGCTTCAAGCTTAGATGGCAGCAACTCAATTTTGGTGGTTCCTAGAGAAGCAGATGGAAGCAGATGGAGTGGCAGAGGATCACAAGGAGGACGATCCAAGTCAAGCAAGGGACCAGAGTAAGATCAGGTGCTATCGATGCAATGAGTTGGGGCATTGAGTTAAGGATTACCTACAACTCAAGGATCGGATGAGGGTTACTATGGCGATGGCCCGTAGCGATATAGAAAGCAGCGATGATGTCCTTCTGGTTACTGATTAAGTATCTACTTCTTCCTCCCAATGGATTATGGATTTTGCTTATTTCCATCATGTATATTATAGAGAGAAGATATTCGACTCTTTGGAGACCAATAAGGGTACTATATTCCTGCCAGATGGATCAGGCTATAAGATTAAGGACAACGAGATGGTCAGCATGAGGCTCTATGATGGAACAATGAAGAAGTTGGATGAGGTTCGATATATATCTAGTTTTAAAAAGAATTTAATCTTACTAAGCGGACTAGATTCGACTGGTTTTAGATAGAAAATTGATGGAGAAATCTTGAAGATCATGCATGGCAGTAGGATAGTATAAGAGAAAGAAAATATGGAGGATACTACCTCATAATAGGAAGCGCAGTGCGAAGTGGAGCTCTAGTTGGAGGTGAATCAAGCACGAGATGAGAGACTTGAGAGGACGACATATGACGTTGCAAGATAAAGTTTCTATTATCGTAAAAGACTATCTCGAGCAAGTCTCAGATCAGAAGGATCACAGCCATTGATAGAGGTGGGATCGAGTGGTCTAACTCAACTCCCATGTTTGCCCATCTATGACATAGCAGGCGACTGCCCTAAGGCATAGGGGTGAGAGGATCCAAAAGCTCTCAAAGTCAAGAGGAGGTCGAATGTCGAGTCAATATGGAGATTATTATGATTTGACTGAAGAAAAATCCTGATTTTTCGATCCAGGTTCGTTCAAATCAGATCAGATCAAGAGATATATTTCAAAATTTTTTTTTTGATCTGTATCAGATCTGGGATGTTTCAGATCTGATTCTTATTATTATAATAAATAAAATAAAGTAAGAATAAATTAAATCAAATTTAATTTATCTGATTTGGGTAATCCTATTACCCTGTTGATGATCCTGTATGCAGCGGAAGGTTCTGGATCTAGCCACGTAAGTGTCTGGCCTCTACTGGTATCCACTCGGGTTGGATCTGGAGATCCTCTTCTTCTCTATCATGTCTCCAAAAATCAGGTCTGGATCTGATCTGGAGGATCTTCAAAATCTCCTTTTGCATAAACCTTCTTGTGCTAAGCAAATTGAAACAGAAAGCAAATTCCCTGCTAGCTACAGGCACAAAATAAGCAGTCTTTCAAACTAAGTCCTAAACAGATGTAATTCGAAGAGGAATATTTCCACGGCTACTGGGCAGGCAACTGCTTGCTTCCATTACCGACGCGTAGGGATGCATATCTCCATCCTCAGCATCCTGGCTCATCCTCAAGACCCTGGCATAAGAAGTGGCAGCAGATGAGCACTAGAACAAGAGTCAAGCCCCAATTGGATGGCAGAAGAAACCGTAAGGTTAGAACTCAATAACAAGCATACCTCCAGAAGGACCTTCTTCTTATTCTTCAGCGTGGCCAGGAATAGGGCAAAGTTCCTTCCAATGGCCGTACTGTTGCAATGAAAATTACTTTCCTTTAACATCGACCTTCTATCTTCGGCTCTATTTTTTCTTCTTTGATCCTTCCATCTTTGCTTTTTCATAGACTTCTTTTTCTTTATCCATAAGACTTTCTTTTTGGAAGAAGTCCGTTCCATAGTAAGAACTGACTTTAGAAATCTTTCATAGAAAGCTCAAGCGGTAACCAGCATATTCATTAAATTCGGCCAAAAATTTGAAGTTTATGTGTGGTAATTCATCAATGTGAATGCCTATGCATCAGTTCAAGATTGGCAAGATAATTATCTTCTGGCAGGTCCAAGTCTAACATCAACACTAAGCTTCTCAAAGCTCTTTTCATGTCCTTGATTCATTTGTCAGATAGTAGATCTTTGGACTGACTGCCATTCATGCCAAATCTTAAGCTCTTTAAAAACATCATTTCGTGACTTGATATTTGGCTGCGCGACTCTGTTTCACCAAACATCTCCTCAGGTGAACCAACATTTGGCGAGCAGTCCCGTATCTCATGTTGGCGCTGAGTTTCCATCAGACATCGAGCCGCAACATGTAATATCTGGCCTTATTAATCTTCGTCTATGCCATTTTTCAGAGACGCTCTCTATTCAAACAGCAACAGATGGACGAGCTGATAAGGTGGGAGGGTCCTCGGTCCAAACATGGTTAACTTCCTCGAATCCAAAAAAACTATTTTGTAGTTCCTAAGCCAATCTTTTATAATTGGGTCCAATCAAGTCTATGTGTGTCTAGGATACGTGCCAATGGGTTGGAAACGCAGATATTTTTCTGTAGAGAGTCAAAAATTCTAGTTAGTATACTGTAAATGTTTGACTTGAACGCAAATTTATTTAGGATTTTATTTTAAACCAAATTACTTTCACTATTTTCCTCGATCTCTAACACTCCTCTGTAGAGATGGCAAAAATCTTCATGATATGAATTTCTAGTGGTGGTGGCGGTCTCACCAACTGACTCATCACTTCAACCTAACAGTTATTGGTGATGGGTAAGCCAATGAGTGAACAACCTTGTTCAATGATTTCTCTAAAATCATGATGGCACCCAAAACTTGGTCTCTAATTTATGAATCTCACCATATCCGGAAATATTAATCTCTCCTTAGTTAGTCAGACTCGACCATTTGCATAGACTGAGTTCCTAATTAGTCTCTCACCGTATCCCCGAAGATAATTGAGCCAAACATCTCCAGGCCATATAGCATCCAATGCTAATAGACATGGTTGGGCATCTTGCGGTGCAACTGAGTCACGTATCCAACCGAGAACATCACCCCGGGTAAGGGGCCTGCATATCTACAATGTGGAAGACCTCAGACTTAATCTTTTCTTAGGGAGAATTGATTTAGGTCTCATTAAACTATGACTTGGCTTAGTCATAACAATTTGACTATCTATGGGAATGGGTTAGCTCGATTATTGACGCACCTCAGATAAGAAACTATGTCAACAGATATGGTCAGTATAAGTGAGACCTTGGTGGAAGAATATGCCATTAACGGGCATACAATACGCATTCAGGTCGAGTAGGATTCCAATTAAAAATCAGTCGGTCGTATGTGCCAAAACTTTACCCTTAGACACCAAATTGTGAGCCAGACCAATTGGATTTGCCTAAATCCATGACTCTAACTCTGAGCTTAATTAGGTCTTGCTTGAATCGTACTCGGATCTTGACGCGCAGACTAATCCTATTAGGCTGGTCAATTTAAGATTGTTGATCCCATTCTAACCACTCTTGATTCGTTTGATCAACCGCTTAGACCTAATGAGCTAACCCAAAGCCCGAACCATTTAATATGGTCTTAAGATCTGAAATTCTTTAATTTTAGACCTAATTAATATTTCATAAACTAATTCTTGAATTAAGTAGGGTTCATAAATAAAATATGCACATAAATCCGTAGGGTTTTAGGATCTAGGATTTTTGGGAGAAAGTAATTTTGGATTTCTATTAAGGATGGAACATGCAGCACGCTCTATACATCTAAGACACCTCATCGAATGAAAGAGAGGGCCTTAAACCCTTCTTCGTTCTTATGACCTGGGATCGGCCAAGAGGACGCCTTAATCAGGAAGCATTCAATACTATAAATAGTATGCAGATCTATATCATATATCTCATATAGCAAAGTAGATCGAATATGGCATATTTTTGGCATACAATCTCATGTATCGAATCATGCATTTTCAGATCTAAATTATCTCATAATAATCTAAAAATTTAGATTTAAATTGATCTAAATTAAAAAATAAATTCTAATCTAGATAATTATGTAGAACTATTCTCAACAGTGCTAGACATGTAATCAATCAATCTCATATGATGTTTAAAATTAAATAATTTTTATTTTTCTGATTTTTAAGATGTTATTATAACCATATAAATATCAAAAATAGTAAAATAAATAGATCTAAAAATATAGGTTAATCAGATTAATATGAAAACATGCAAGACCTATTCTAATAGAACTATTATTTAGAACTAGTCATGCATAATTTCTAATCTTAGATCCTAATCATTTAATTTTAATTTTTTCTGATTTTAAATCTGATCACATCTCATGTGACCATCTGAAATCAAATTTATTTTTTGCTTAAAAATAAATTTAAAGTTAGATCTAAATATTTTTAGAATCATGCTCTGATACGAAGTGCGATATATTCTGCTTCCATGGTGGAATCTGCTATCACCGTTTGCTTGGAAACTCTTCCAGCTGACAGCACCACCATTGCACACAAACAGACTCCCAGATGTCGACTTTCGATCATCTATATCGGACATGAAATCCGAGTCTGTGTATCCCTGGACTTGGAGTTCTCCATTACCAAAGACCAACATCATATCCTTAGTTCTTCTCAAGTACTTAAGGATACATTTCACAGAAGTCCAGTGTTCTTCACCTGGATTTGACTGATATCTGCTTGTGACACTCACAGCATGGGCTATATCAGGTCGTGTACATAGCATGGCATACATGAGGCTCCCTATTGCAGAAGCATAAGGGATCTTTCTCATGCGTTCTATTTCCTCAGGTGTGCTGGGGCACATCTTCTTGGAAAGATGAATACCATGTCTGAAGGGTATTAATCCCCTCTTAGAGTTTTCCATACTAAACCTCTTTAGTACTTTCCTCTATGTACATCTTCTGTGAAAGTCCTAGCATCCTATTCGGTCTATCCCTATAGACCTTAATTCCTAGAATAAAGGATGCTTCACCTAGGTCTTTCATGGAGAATTCCTTGGACAACCATAATTTGACTGATGTCAACATGGGAATATCATTCCCAATAAGGAGGATGTCATCCACGTACAATACGAGGAAGACAACAGCGCTCCCACTGACCCTTTTTGAAAACACATGGTTCCTCTTCATTTTTGATGAAACCAAACTTTTTGATCACATCATTGAAACGAGTGTTCCAGCTCCGAGATGCTTGCTTAAGTCCATATATGGACCTTTGCAGCTTGCAAACCTTGTGATCAGTATCACTGGATGTGAAACCTAGCGGCTGTTCCATATAGATATCTTCCTCAAGATATCCATTTAAGAATGCCGTTTTCACGTCCATTTGCCATATTTCATAATCGAAATAGGCTGCAACGGCAAGCAATGTGCGGATGGATTTTAGCATAGCCACTGGGGAAAAGGTATCCTGATAGTCAATGCCTTCGCGTTGACTATAACCTTTTGCCACTAGTCTAGCCTTGAATGTCTCCACATTTTCCATCTGCACCAATCTTTCTCTTGAAGATCCATTTACACCCAATAGGTACTATACCTTCTGGTGGATCTACCAAGGTCCAGACTTGGTTTGAGTGCATCGAGTCAATTTCTGACTGCATTGCCTCTAGCCATTTCTCGGAGTCGATATCTGATATCGCCTCGTTGTAGGTTTTGGGATCATCACCATGAGCACCATTACCTACGAGGAACATTTTCTCTACTTCCTCTGAAATAATACCTAAGTATCTTTCAGGGGGACGGAAAACTCTTTCCGATCTACGAGGTGGAGGAGGTAGTGTTCTTATTGGCTCAACCTGATTTGGTTCCAATTGGTCCTTAGCTCGTTCCACTTGTGAGACTTTCTCATCAAGCTTAATCTGCTTTCCAATGCCGCTATCTTGAATAAACTATTTTTCAAGAAAGATGGCATGTCGACTCACAATCACATTGTGGTCTTCTGGAATGTAGAAATAGTATCCTAATGACTCTTTAGGATATCCTATGAATCGAGCTCTAAAGGACCTAAACTCTAACTTGTCCGCTTGTTGTCTTTTGACATGAGCCGGACAACCCCAAATTCTGAGATGACTCAGACTTGGTTTCTTACCGTGCCATATCTCATACGGTGTGGTAGGAACGGTTTTAGAGGGAACCCTATTCAGTAGATAAATTGAAGTTAACAATGAAGTGTCCCCAAAGAAAATCAGGGAGGTCTGTGAAGCTCATCATGGATCGAACCATATCCAATAGAGTCCGATTTCTCCATTCTGAAACCCCGTTGAGTTGAGGTGTTCCTGGTGGAGTCCATTGAGAGACTATGCCATTTTTCTTGAGATAGTCTAGGAATTTCCGGCTAAGGTATTCACCTCCTCGATCTGATCGAAGAACCTTAATGGGTTTTTCAGTTTATTTTTCTACTTCATGTCTGAATTCTTTGAACTTTTCAAAAGCTTCAGACTTGTGTCTCATAAGATACACATACCCATACCTAGACAGATCATCGGTAAAGGTAATGAAGTAGACAAAATTGCCTCTAGCCAGCACATCAAATGGGCCGCACACATCAGTATGTACTAGGGCAAGGAGATCTGTGGCCCTCTCCCCATGTCCAACAAAAGGGAGTTTAGTCATTTTGCCTTGAAGACAAGATTCACAAGTTGGATATGACTCAAAAGTCAATGGACTCAATAGCCCATTTTTCTCCAATTTGTTGATCCTATCTTCTGCTATATGACCTAATCTCAGGTGCCATAGATATCTGTCGTTTGGACTATCCCTAGGTCGTTTGGCATTCACGTTTTGCTCGATAGTTAGAACAGGTACATCAATATGTAGCTGATAAAGACCATTAATAAGGAAAACCATTTGCAATTTTATTTCTTTCATAAAGAATGTTACAATGGTCCTTAAAGAAGGTAATCACATAGCCTTCTTGTGCTAAGCATGAAACAGAAATCAAATTCCTGCTAGCTGCAGGCACATAATAACAGTCTTTCAAAACTAAGTCTAAACCAGATGGTAATCGAAGAGGGTATGTTCCCACGGCTACTGCAGCAACTCTTGCTCCATTACCGATGCGTAGGATCATGTCTCCATCCCTCAGCCTCCTGCTATCCTCAAGACCCTGCATAGAAGTGCACAGATGAGCACTAGAACCAGAGTCAAGCACCCAACTGGATGCAGAAGAAACCGTAAGGTTAGACTCAATAACGAGCATACCTCCAGAAGGACCTTCCTTCTTGTTCTTCAGGGTGGCCAGGTAAGTAGGGCAGTTCCGCTTCCAATGGCCGTCGCTGTTGCAATGGAAACACTTTCCTTTAACATCGGCCTTCTTCTTCGGCTCTGCCTTCTTCTTCTTTGATCCTTCCACCTTTTGCTTTTTCACAGACTTCTTTTTCTTTCCATAAGACTTTCTTTTGGAAGAAGTCCGTTCCATAGCAAGAACTGAGCCTTTAGAACCTTTCATAGAAAGCTCAGCGGTAACCAGCATATTCATTAATTCGGCCAAGGAATTTTGAAGTTTATGCATGTGGTAATTCATGATGAATTGCCCATATGCATCAGTCAAGGATTGCAGAATAATATCGTTCTGCAGGTCCAAGTCTAACTTCACACCGAGCTTCTCAAGCTCTTCCATGTCCTTGATCATTGTCAGACAGTGATCTTGGACTGACTGCCCATCACGCATCTTAGCCTTAAAAAGTCATTTCGTGACTTGATATTTGGCTGCGCGACTCTGTTCACCAAACATCTCCTGCAGGTGAGCCAACATTTGGCGAGCAGTCCCGATATCTTCATGTTGGCGCTGGAGCTCATCAGACATCGAGCCCAACATGTAATATCTGGCCTTATTATCTTCGTCTATCCATTTTTCCAGAGACGCTCTCTGTTCAACAGTGGATGGACGGGCTGGTAAGGTGGGAGGGTCCTGGTCCAAAACATGGGTTAACTTCTCGAAAACCCAAAACTAATTTTGTAGTTCCTGAGCCAATCTTTATAATTGGGTCCAGTCAGTCTATGTGTGTCCAGGATACGTGCCAATGGGTTGGACGCAGACATTTTTCTGTAGAGAGTCAAAGATTCTAGTTAGATACTGTAATTTTGACTTGACCAATTTATTTAGGGATTTTATTTTTAAACAAATTAGCTCCCACTATTTTCTCGGATCCCTACACTCCCTCTGTAGAGATGCAAAAATCTCCATGATTAATGATTTCTAGTGGGTGGTGCGGTCTCACCAACTGACTCATCACCTCACCTAACAGTTATTGGTGATGGGTTAGCCAATGAGTGAACAACTCTTGTTCAATGATTCTCTAATCATGGTGCACCCAAACTTGGTCTCTAATTCATGAATCTCACCGTATCCGAAATATTGATCCACTCCTTAGTTAAGTCAGACCCACCATTTGCATAGACTGGGTTCCTAATTGAGTCTCTCACCGTATCCGAAATATTGAGCCCAACTCATCCTCCAGCCCATAGCATCCAATGCCTAATAGACATGGTTGCATCTTTCCGGTGCAACTGAGCCACTGTATCCAGCCGAGAACAATCAACCCCGGGAAGGGCCCGCACATCTACAATGGTGGAAGACCTCAGACTTAATCTTTTCTTAGGGAGAATTGATTCAGGTCTCATTAAACTAGACTTGGCTTAGTCATAACAATTATGACTAACCTAGTGGCATGGGTTAGCTCGGATTATTGACCACCTCAGATCAGAACTGTGTCAACAGATATGGCCAGGTAAGTGAGACCGGTGGAAGGAATATGCCATTAACTCGTACAAGAACGCATTCAGGTCGAGTAGCTTCCAATTAAAAATCAGTCGGTCGTATGTGCCAAACTTACCTTAGACACCAAATTGTTGAGTCAGAACCAATTGGGTTAGCCTACAATCCAGACTCTAACCTCTGAGCCTAATTAGGTCTTGCTTGATCGTGACTCGATCTTGACCCAGACTTAATCCTATTAGGCTGGTCAATTTAAGCATTGTTGATCCCATCTAACCAACTCTTGATTCGGTTTGATCAACCGCTTAGACCTAATTGAGCTACCCAAGCCCGAACCCAGTATTATGAATATGTCTTAGATCTGAAATTCTCAATTTTAGACCTAATTAATATTTCATAAATCTTAATTCTTAATTAAGTAGGGTTCATAAACAAAATATGCACAATAAATCCTAGGGTTTCAGGATCTAGGGTTTTGCAGAAAGTAAGTTTTGGGATTTCTGATTAAGGACGAACACGCAGCACCCCTACACATCATAAGAACACCCCATCAAATGGGAAGAGAGGGCCTTTAAACCCTTCTTCGTTCTTATGACCGGACGGCCAAGAGGAACGCCTTAATCAGGAACATTCAATACTACAAAATAGTTTTAGATCTATATCATATATCTCATATACAAATTAGATCTAATCATGGCATATTTTGCATACATCTCATGTATCGAATCATGCATATTTTTCAGATCTAAATTATCTCATAATAATCTAAAAAATTAGATTTAAATTGATCTAATCAAAATAAATTCTAATCTAGATAATTATGTAGAACTATTCTACAACTAGTCTAGACATGCATCAATCATATCTCATATGATGTTTAAAATTAAATAATTTTTATTTGCTATTTTTTAGATGTTATTATAACCATTATAATATCAAAAAATAGTAAATAAATAGATCTAAAATATGATTTAATCAAATTAAATTAAAAACATGCAAGACTATTCTATAGAACTATTCTATTTTAGAACTAGTCATGCATATTTTCTAATCTTAGATCCAAATCATTTAATTTTAATTTTTTCTGATTTTAGATCTGATCACATCTCATGTGACATCTAAAATCATTTATTTTTTAATTAAAATAAATTTAAAATTAGATCTAAATACTTTTAGAACCTTGGCTCTGATACCAGTTGAAGGAAAAATCCTGATTTTCCGGTCCAGGTTCGTTCAGATCTGATCAGATCAAGAGATATATTTCAAAAATTTTTTCTTTGATCTAATCAGATCTTAGGATGTTTTCAGATCTGATTCTTATTATTTTAATAATAAAATAAAATAAGATAAATTAAATCAAATTTAATTTACCTGATTTGGGTAATCCTATTACCCTGTTGATGATCCTGTATGCAGCGGAAGGTTCTGGATCTAGCCACGCAAGCGCCTGGCCTCTACCGGATATCCACTCGAGCTGGATCTAGAGATCCTCTTCTTCTCTATCATGTCTCCAAAAATTAGATCTGGATCTGATCTGGAGGATCTTCAAAACTCCTTTTGAAGATCAGCAGTCGTCCTTTGCAGCAGTGCAGCCTTCTTAGCTTTTGATCGCCTTTCTTTGATCTGGATCGCACCAACCAAGTCCAAAACTCCTTTTGGACGTGGAGAGGAGAGGGAGAAGAAGTGGTTTGGCATGGAGGAGAGGAGGAGAGGCAGCCTTGGGGCATATGGAAAATTCTGATCTCAATCAAACTTTGAGTTGGGCGCAGGGTCTTATTTATAGACTAGCTGTGATCCAACTCCTCTTCTTCCCAACCAATCACAACCCTTTGTGAAATCAGATCTAAATCTGATTGGTGGGAATAGAGTCCCCTGGATTCCTCCTTAGAGGGTGCCTAAGACCAGTCAAACTGGATTCTTAGAAGAACTCTAATTGGAATCCAAAAGGGAGGATGGAGTCCTTGTCCAACAAGGACTCCTAGGCGCCTCCAACTTGGGCACACGCCAAGGGTGGCGTGCGCCCTCCTCCTTGCCAGGTTCTGGCAGGGGGACAGGCCCCCACCAGCTCTCCAATAGGTGCATGACATGTGGTCAAAAGTCAAAGTGTCAATGGTCAACATTTGACCAGTCAAAGGTAGACTTTTGACCAAAGTCAAAGAACAAGAAATGGCAGGTGACCAAAAATGGCAGGTAATGTCTTACAAAATAAGACAACCTTTTCTGACTTGGACAACCTCCAGTCAGACCATATGAAGGCCTCTGATTGAGCACAAACTCCTTTGGCTCAGTCAGGACAACTTATTTATGATAGTAAAAGAAGAACGTTAGGTTCAATCGAGTGCTAGCACGATTTTCCTTGAACCTAATTGAATCTCATTCAGATCAATTGAACTAGATCAGTTCAATTGATGATCACCAGATTCAAACCCTTGTTTGTGTGACCCAGTTAGGTTCAGTTCTGTATGGTAATGGGATATGTCATGATCTCTATCATCGACATCATCGAAACTCCTTTCGATGGATCAGAACTCTTCTGATTCGAACAGCTAGAATGATCGATCATCTAAATCATTCTAATTGCTCCCAAAATCCACCAGTGACACCTAGCAGTATATGGTGGCAACCCATCAGAGCTGAATGCGAACCTCTTGGTGCAGCTACCTGTGTGATTAAGTTCTTCTATCTTGAGCCCCGATCAGATTAGGGTTAAGGTGAACTCGTCAAACCCTAGTCTCTGTCATATGATGTAATCATTCGATTCGAGTCCGATGTGAAAATCTAAATAGAAACTCTTTCTATTATTTCACTCTGCCATGGCCATGGACTTCTGGACTTGATTCTCATGATTATCATAGGGCTGCTCCTCTACCACCGAGGTAGATAGATTCCATCTTGATGCCAATCCAGTTCCTACAATGAACATGCTATAGCCAACATACACCTCAGGGATTTCCATATGGCTAGGAGATCGAGTAATGGTGTAGTCAAACTATAACACCCTCAAGGTGAACTGCCGATGCACCTCAGGTCAAAGAACCAGACACACTACTGCAGCATCGAGTCAGTCATTGACGAGAAGGTAGACTTCCCTAATGACTACTCGAGGTGGTCACGCTCAGTGCCCTCGTTCTCTAACGAGTACCTGTACTCTCGCTCTCCGGTGTCTCCACACCGTAGACTCAAGACTCATCTACTAAAGAGAAGCGATTGTACACCAACCTTCCGGATCAATCACCATCCTCGTGATGATCCTATGGTCGGGAGTATTTTATGAGTTAACAAAGATTATTCATGTCTTAAATTTTCAACTCTTGAAAATATGAATTATCATTACCATTAACCCAAAGGATGTATCACAGACACTAAATACACATATATGATAGAAAATAATCCACTTTATTGATATTAGTCAAAATTAAAATTTTACCCCTAGAAGTGTATTACAAGTGTCAGCCAATTCTGGATTCTAGGGCACATATATCTAACATTGACATCTCAAATTCGATCCATAATAGAGAAGAATCAGTATCAGCACACAGTCAGATTGGTTTGGATATGGATTGAGGCAGCTCGGGCTAAGATCGAGTTAGTTTGGACTATACTCGAACTGGCCCTCTCAAGCAGATAGAAAGTAGGTATTTGGGCGAGATACAATCGAGCCAGCTCGACTTCTGACAGAGCCAGCTCGACAGAAGTGAATAGAACAAGACATGATTTTCTATTTGATCTTAGATTATGATTAATCCAAGGGATATACAAGAGTTGCATGTGGATAAGATGTATTCACAGGATTCAGTGGCCATGAAGGACCGTGGTCATGATCTGAAGGCTAGGCAATGCTCTAGACATGGTCAAGATCCTGTTCAACTTATATTAGGAGATAGAATCTTGTTAGAACTCCCATGGACAGCTGTCGAGAGGATTCTAATTCTATTTGAAGATTGTGATGTTATGGAGAGGTGTGCAGCATGCAGAGGAATGAAGAGAGAGGCATTAGACAGAGCCGTGAGTTCATAAAGGCTATGGGAGTGGCTATGAGTGCAGGAACAGAGGCTGAGGTGCTTGCAGATAGCAACAGATGCATAGCATCCAGGCAAAGACCGTGAGGGTAGAGCATCTTCACTATTACAGAATAGAACTATGACAGCGATTTGTAACCATTGCCGTAGCCCAAAAAATTACTACTATAGGCTATGGCAATGGTTAGCTAATCACTGCCACTGCAGCCATCGCCATAGATCTATGGCAATAGTTATTGCAACGGTTCTGAAAACCGCAGCTATAGAACGTCTATTGCAGCGATTTCTAAACCACTGCCATAGCTTGACCTATGGCAGCGATTATGTAACCACTGCCATAGAGCCTATGGCAGTGGTTGACACATTGCCTACGACAGCGGTTATAAAATCGCTGTCGTAGCTTTTGAATAATTAAAAAATATAAAATTTTTAATTTTTTTTATATATTTTACCTGATAAATATAGAGATATATAACATAAAAAAATATTATAAATATAAAAATATTTTTGAAATGCTAAAATTTTATTATTGAATAAATTTTTTATAATATTTTTTTAAAAAAATATCAAAAGACTCGTAAATCTACATCATCATCGTCATCGAGAGATGGAGCATGAGCTAGAGCCAGAGCTAGAACTGGAGTTGGAGCCAGAGCCGGAGGAGCTGGAGTTGGAATGTGGGCCAACATATCCTCAAAGCCCATGAAGGCACCTTCAAAATGTGTGCTGAGCGTCGACACCATGTCTCTCACGATGTCCTCCAGATGAGATACACGCTCCTCAGCCCGATCTACCTGCATCGTAGCATGATCTATCCGTGTCAATGCCTCCTCAAGCTTCTTCCGACTAACGATACCAGAAGCCTACGAAGAGATGCTCGTCTCAGACCAATAGCTGGTCGGCATATGTCTGGACCTGCATTGGATCCTCCCAAAGTGCTCAAGCCCTAAGACCTGAGATAGATGATCATGGAGGCCAGAGGTATCCAGGCCCTCGCTCACGAGCATATCTAACTGATCCTATAATTATAAATTTAAATAAAATTTTATAAAAAATGCTATAATACTAATCATATATACTAATATATACTTACAAAAATTCTTTCAATCGCAAAGTTCATTGGCCTACCCTTCTTGTCCATACGGCTAGATCGAAATATCTCGCTACGGCTGGACATCACTCCATCTCTCATTAGCTATAATAATGGATCAGTTTATTAGAAACATGAAAAAAAATATCAATTCAATTTATCTAGTAAGATTTAGAATTTATTATCTCTCTATGCACACGACTTGCCATAGACTCACGATCGAGAGTGTACATATACTCCTGGACTATCTGATTCTTCCGATTCTGATGGAAGGTAGCTTAACAAGTATTCAAATAAATAATAAATATTTAAAAAATATTTAAATATAACTTTAAGTGTATTAAAAATTTTAAAAGTTAGTAATTTTATCTCGAACTCCTAGCTCCTTCAATGTGTAACCATCCTCTCCCACTGACTTGGAGGATAGTCCTCTATATCCAAGGAATAAGCTCCTCCAGAGTGTCTCATCCGTGCTCGAGTCATCTTTTGTAGAGCTTGATCTTGTAGCCCTGGTATAACTTTTCGATTTTCTTCAGTCGGGCATCTCGAGCTCTCTCATGATCAGGAAAGTCGTACATCCTCTGCACAAAGTTATCAAAAGTTAATTACAAAATTATTCTAATCAAATATAGTGTAAATATGTAAAATACATAAATATAATTAAGATGCACTTACCTATATCTCCTCCCACACTCGGTTCTTGACAGCAGCATCCATCAATCATCAGTCTCTAGGCTCTATAGGAATAATGTCTGACCGTCTTACAAGCACTCCAAGAAAAAAATGCATCTCTCGCATGGTCTTACCTACTGGCCTCTCCTCCACATCATACAGCACCATCACCTAATGCTGGCAGTTCCACACATGCGCCATATGTGTGGGACCATAAAATATCCGGCTAGATGATGCATCTATAATAAAAATATGTTATGCAAATATATAAGTATATAAATACTATATAATAAATAAATAAATAATATAATAAAAATATACACTCAGATACTGGTGAAGTAGATGCCGTCAGTGGAGTAGATGACGACGGTGGAGGTCCCTAAGCAGTCGATGTAGAGGTAGATGGAGTATGCTCTGATTGCTCCTCAGATGCTGAACTCTGCATAACCCATCGAGAGGCAGATGTGAAAGCTAGATGGTATTTTGGTACCATTGTGACCTACAATATTAATGAACATTAATTAATATAATATGTTGAATAATAATCAAAGATATGCCTAGGTACCATCCGTATAATTACATATAAATATATGGATGCCAAAGATTATGTACACTAATCAATTGATGGGTTTATCGCTATACAATGCAATAAACAAAAGCAACAAGATGGGGGTTCTCTTAGTGGCCGGCATGGCACGGCCCGAGGCACGATCTACTGACATGATACGGCATGGCACGATCTACCAACACAGCACAACCCAAGGAACGGCATAGTACGGCACGGCACGGCCCACGGTATGGCATGACATAGCCTATCGACACAGCTCAGATGCGGACTTCCGCATAGTCCGTCGAGGGACAGGGGTGAAAGCTAGATGGTATTTTAGTGCCATCATGATCTGTAATGTTAATCAACATAAATTTGAGTATTTAACCATGTATTTCATGAGTGGATGTAGGTTTTTTTAGATATTTAAATTAAAAAATTATTTCAAGAAAAGATCTATAAAAATTCATCAAGTCAAGATCCTTAAAGAAGAAATTTTTCTTAAGCTTCTAAAGATCAGAAGAAAGAGAGCTCTTTGACCAAAATAAGAAAGATATAAAGAAGAATTCAAATAAAAATTAAATCTCTTTGATTGATAACAAAAATTCCTCAAAATAGTCTTGGAGCAGTTTTTGAGATGTCTCGAATTTTTTTCGAGAGCTCTCGAGTGGACTGGCATGCCCAAATGAAGTTCTGGCATAGTATCGAGAGGTCTCGAGTTGAACTCAAGACGTCTCATTCTCAGGAGATAGAAATTCAGTTTCTGTGCTTTGAGAGCGAGAAGTCTCATAGGATTCTCGAGAGATCTCACAATTTTGGCGAGATGTCTCGTTTAGAATTGAGAGATCTTGAAATCTCTCTCTTCAATCATTTCTATTTTAGAAATTCAATTCATCCCCTCTCTTGGGTTACAATCTCTAGGTAACAAATATAACATGTTGAACAATAATATTAGCAACACATCAATAAATAATATTAGCAACCTCTCAAAATCTCTCTCCACCCTTCTCTCATCTTTTTGACTGCCTATCTCCCACTCAATCTCCATCATCGACGAGGCCGGACCCCCTCCTTGATCCCTCTATCGATCTTCCTCGTAGGCGAGATCAGACCCCCTCCCTCCCTCCCTCTCTCTCTCTTGATCTCCCTCATCGGCAATGGTGGTGAGGCCGAACCCCTCCCTCCCTCTCTCACTCTCTTGATCTCCCTTCCCAGCGAGGCCAGACCCTCTTCCTCCTAGTGATGTCGGCGAGGCCGTACCCCCTCTCTCCCTCTCTCTCTCTCTTAGTCTCCATCGTCAGTGATGGTGGCGAGGCCAAACCCCTCCCTCCCTCTCTTCCTCTTCTTTTCTTAGTTTCGAGTCCCAGAATCGGGCCTGGATACCTGAGATCCATTAGGATCCGAGTCTGGTACTTCAAGTATGGAACCATCGGGTATTTGGGTTTGGATTCGGTACCAGTAATTAAAATCATATCTGGATCTGAATATCCAGATTTTGACTTGAACCCGATCCGTTGATAGGTCTAGTCCAGTGATTAATAAATAATACTATAAAATTAAAATAAAAATTATACCAATGGCTATAAAAAGGGGATCACGCCAAAAGCTTCAAGGGTCGCTGGTGATAGTGCTAGAGGTAACCTACGAAACAAGAGCAAAATAGTGAGATAGAGAAAGAAGAGAGAGAAAGAGAAAGAGGAAAGAGAGAGAGAGAGGGGAGAGAGAGGGAGAGGGGGCCCGGAGGAGTGCCGTGATGGGGAGGCCAGGGAGGGGGAGGGCAGGGGCCGGTGGGGTCGGGGATGGGGAGGGTAGCGGGCGGGCGGTCGGGGAGGAGTAGGGCAGGGGGCCGACGGTCGAGGAGGGAGAGGGCAGGAGTGGTGGTGGTCAGGGATGGGGAGGGTAGAGATGGGCGGTCGGGGATGGGGAGGGCAGGGGCGGTCGGGGATGGGGAGGGTAGGGGGTGGGTGGTGGTGGCTGGGTATGGAAAGGGTAGGGGGCGACGGTCGGGAAGGCAGGGGGTGGGTGGCCAAGGATGGGGAGGGAAGGAGATGGCAATGACTGGGAATGGAAAGGGTAGGGCGAGGGGTTGGACGGGCGGGGGTGGGCGAAGACCATTGGGGAGGGGCCGGCACGGTGGGGGGGACGAGCGGGAGGGGGTGGCGGCTACCGTGGATGGGAAGGCAAAGGGGGAGGAGGGGGGCACCGAGAGACAGGGCTGGCCTGGGGGAAGGAGGGGCGGTGCCGATCGGGGGGAAGACTTGGGTGGAGTCTCACTGACGATGGAGAGGAGGGGGAGAGAGAGAGAGAGCGCACATGGAAGAAAAAAAAAATTTAAAAATTTTTAACCTAACCTGTGGTAGCAGTTTTCGAATTGCTAACCACTGTCGTAGATCTATTGCAGCGGTTTTCAGTAACCGCTGTCGTAGGTTGAAAATAAATTTTTTTTTATTTTTTTTAAATATTATATTATTTTAAAATTTAATGCTCATCTTCATCGTTCATTATCTAAATAATTATCATTAGAGTATCATTATAAAAGATCGCCTCGATCCGATGGCCCTAGCTTCATCGATCTAAAAAATTTGATTTCAACGATCATAAATGATGATGCGATGATCTGATAGATGGAGACTTTTGATCGGTTCAAAAATCTACAACGATGATCTCGATAATATTTATAGCATACTATCAAAGTTTTACTTCAATCAGATATCATTATCATGATCAATTTAGTATAGAATGATTTCGATTATTAAATTAGAAACAAGCGATCAAAGGGCTAAACGACTTTCGATTATAAAATAATTTTTTAGTTAATTAATCTTTATTACAATGTTTATTATTTTATATGGTGATGATAGTAAAATTCAAATCATTTCATATGAACTATTCATATTAAGCAGATATTGCAAAAGCACGAGCATAACAACCAACGAAGTTTAAGAATGATTATCAGGCAACATATAGTTTTAGATCATTCTTAGTCTTATGAGTTAAATTTTATAATCACCATCATAAAATATGATTAAAGTAGTAGCCAAGATTATTTATAAAAAAAAGTTATCTCATAATCGGACACCGTCTGTCTTTTGATCACTCATTTATCATTTAACGGTCGAAATTAATCTATACTAAATTGACCAAGATAATAATATCCGATTGAAGTAAAACTTTGATAGTATACTACAAATATAATCAAGATCATCGTTATAGATTTTTGGATCTATTAAAGATCTTCAACTATCAGATCATCACATCATCGTTCGTGATCGTCAAAATCAAATTTTTCTGATCGATAAAGCTAGGGCCATCGGATTGAGGCGATTTTTTGTGATGACACTCTAATGATAATTATTTAGATAATGAATGATAAAGATGGATATTAAATTTTAAAATTATATAATATTTAAAAAAATAAGAAAAAAAGATAGTGATTATAAATAACCGCTGCCATAGATCAACTTATAGCAGTGGTTACAAGAAACCATTGCTATAGGACTGACCTATAGCAGTGATTTTCCTAACCACTGCCATAGGTCTGACCTATGGTAGCGGTTGTCGTTAATCATTGCTACAGGTCAAAAATATTACAGCGAACCACTGCCATAGGCCAGCCTATGGCAGTGGTTCTTTTTAACCACTGCCGTAGACTCTATTGTAGCGGTTTCAAAAATCGTTGTCATAGTATGCACTGCCGTAAGCTCTTTTTGTAGTAGTGCTTGTAGCTGCTGAGGGTCATCTTGAGATTTTGAGATAGCTTTTATGAGGGTAGCTTCTAATTGAGAGAGAATTGCATACAACGAGTTGAGAGTACGAAATCTCCTCTTATATCTATTTCTTTTTTATAGTGAAGCTTTGCATGCTCCGTAGAAGCGAGCCTTTAGGTTGATCCACATATGTGATTATTCTCATTTATTTTTTTCTTTCTTCTTGCCTAATAATCTAGTACTAGATTCTCAATAAGTGATATCAGAGCGAGTTGATATCACAATACCACCATCCTATCCCTTCCTTGTTTCGGCTAGAAGAAAAGAAGAAAAGAAAAGAAAGAAGAAAAAAGAAGAGAAGAAAAGAGAAAAGAGAAAAAGAAAAGAAAAGAAAAGAGAGAGAATTTTCTCTCTCCTCTCTCTAAGGTCTTTCTATTCTTTTTTCTCTCTCTAACTACACCATGGACCTCAAGATGAACCTGAGATAAAAACAAGATGACCCAAAATAGCTTGAAATCCATGTAGTAGGTTGGTGCTAGCCCAGTCTTGTTAGAAATTTATAGCATCTAATCATAATTAATCCATATTGAGTCACCTCGATATGATTCCTGATGATCCTGATCATGATTATTTTTTTTTGAAGGATACAAAGATTCTCTCTCCACTTTCTCTCTACTTTTTTCTCGCTAAGAAAACCTAGGAACTCTAGTATCGAGCTATGTCTTCCTCTTCTGGGAACCCATGTTAACTCCAACAAGATAGGCATGAATTGATTTGGTGTCTGGATGGCCTATCGGATTGATCACCTGATCAATCATTTTTTTTATTATTATTTATTTATTAAATTTAATAAATAAAAATAGATTATAAATTAATATTTAAAATAGGATTATCTAATTTTTCTAGCAAAGTTTGAAGATTTAGGATGATCGAGATAAGTGGATCTAATGCTTCTTATTTATTTTTAAATTATCATATTTTCATATAAATAAATTATTATTGATGAAATCATATTTTTCATTAAATAAAAATCAATAAATGAAATAAGAAGAGCATGTTTGATAATGATCATTGATTACATGAAGATGTTTTATGAAAATAGCATGTTTATGAAGTAAGAATTTTATTGCTTTCCTATATATATATATTAGAAAAAATATAAAAATTTTAAAGGCTCTTAGGTAGCTATGAATGAATCTCTATAAAAAGGTCGATATCTGAAGCTAGCATCATAAGAACATAGGCCCTGCCAATGAGTTTAAAGTTGGCATACGAAATAAGAATTCTATCGATTAAGAACAGTAATCCTGTCATGAGTATAAAGTGATCATAGCATGAATATCTATGAGCAATGTTTTGAAATATGACATGAATACCTGATAAGAATGATTTACGAATCATGTTTACGAAATTTTATGATTTATGTATGCATGATTATTTTTATAACTTATTTAATTAAATACTTTATAAAATGCTTTATTTTATAATGCATGTTATTTTCTAAATATTACATTATCATTGAAGCACTTATGCTTGATCCAGTAAAAAAACATAGATTTTACTTACTGAGCTACTGTAGCTCATATCCTTTTTATTTTTTTTTATAAAAAAATAAGGTGAGGACTAACAGAGAATCCAGGCTTAGGGATTTGGGTAGCAAGCTTTAGAATTTTAATAGCTAAACTTAGTTTATTAAATGATCCTGAACTTATAGTGGATTATTTATGAATTTTGAACATGAATTTTGATTTTGGTTTTGGATTTAGATGCTCTAAACCAATCTTGGTTTATTTACTTAAGAAATAATGGAACTGAATCTCTTATTATATTTTATTTATGATGGGTTTTAGCTGATTATGATTGATTGACTTTGTGTTATCAAGGGTGGTACTCCTCGATAGTATGACTGTGTTATGTCCCGGATTTAAGACATGATATTTTATGATATCAGAGCAATAGGTTTGATCATGAGCAGACCTTAAAAATCTAGTAATAGATAAATAGATCTCGTTTAGCTAGATCATATTTGATTGAATGAGAATAGATAAGTTCATTCAGAGTTTCTTTTGCTTATTTTAGGAAGTTGATTAATGCTAGTATTTTTAATAGGTGACGATGAGCGATAGTGAGAATGAAGTCTTGGTGAACATTGCTACTAGGAAGAGAGGAGTAAGAAGGACTACGAGGGAAGTTACCAACTAGCTGGTTGAGCAGGCTCCTATTGCACCAGCCACTCAAACAGACATTGTTAGAGTTTGTGAAGTGATGGCTCAGCTCATTCAGCAACAATAACAAACACAAGCTACTCCTTGACCTACATCATCTTTAGAGTCATATTATGAGATGTTTAGAAGGCTTAAGCCACTATTGTTTGAGGGCAGACCTAACCCTCTAGTTGCGAAGACTTGGATTCAGAAAATAGAAACGATGTTTGATGCACTATAGTATCCCAAGGATGTGAAGGTTAGGCTAGCCATTTTCATGCTAAAAGAAAATGCCGAGTTTTGGTGGATTGCAATAAAAATTATATATGGAAAAGCTAATAACTAGCTAACATGAAAGGAATTTAAGAAAATATTTTATGATCAATACTTTTCTAATTCAATGAGATTAGTAAAAGAGAATAAGTTTTTGACTTTGAGGCAAAAAGATGATATGATAGTATTAGAGTATATAAATAAATTTAATGAGTTAGACCACTTCTGCCCCCAGCTTATGAAGTCCGAAAGAAGTAAAGCTAATAGATTTGAGTAAGATCTAAGATATAAAATTCGATCTCGATTGTTTTCTCATCTTTTTAATGATTATAAAGATATATTAGAATGAGCTTTAAAAGTAGAATCTAAGATGAAAAGATCGGAACAAGAAAAGAGTAACAAAAAAGGACCAAGCCTAGTAGAAAATCTAAATGATGGAAAAAAAATTCACTAATAACTCAGATAATAATAAAGAAGCTGTGTTCTGCAAATATTATGGCAAAGATCATTATGGACCTTATCTCAAAAAGCTGGGAGCATGCTTTTCATGCAGTAGAATAGGATATATAGCACAAGATTATCCCATTAAGAAAAGAATAATTCAAAAGCTCTCAAACCAGCAGATCATAAACCATAAGAAAATACACGAGTATCCACTTTGATCCAGTAGGATGCTAATGCAAATGATCAAACAGTTACAAGTATCATTCTAGTTAATCCATAAATATTGATGTGCTCATTCTTTTATAACTTCCAAGTTTAACCATATATCTGTAGAATTGAATAAGCTACTATATGATATCTCTATTCTTAAGAAAGTTATTCTCACTAATATTTTATTTAAATACTGCATTATTTTTAGATGAGGAAGCTAGGATTGATAGAAACTAGTTTAAAAAATAGTAAAGATGATATGAAGACAAAGAATCTTCACCTATTTAAGAATAAAGATATATCAAGTTTTGAGGATGAAACTTTTTTTAAAGAAAGATAGAATGTAATGGCCTAGTCTGACCCATCACGAAAATGGCCCAAACCCCATTAGGCAGCCAAAAAAGAAAAGAAAAAAAAACAACCAACAGAGAAGACTCCCATGGGAGTCTTCTTCCTCACGAATAAATCAGAGGAGAAGTCGAATCCAGGAAGGATTCGGCCTTCCCTTTGCTCTATTTAGAGGCATGAATCCCTTTCCCCTCCAAAATTGACAAGCCCGGGCCTCCTCCCCTCTTCTTCCTCTCTCTTTCTCTCAATTTTTGCTTGCCTTCGTATCTATGCTGGTCGAAAATTGGAGCCAAGGATGCTGTCGGAGCTTGAGGTAAACCCTTCCCCTCTTCCTCTCCTTCCCCTTCTTTCTATAGCCTTGGGTGCCACCAATAGCCACCAGATTCATTGAAAATCCACTACAAAAGAATCCTCATGTTTTTTCTCTTTGATTTCTCACCAACCGGTGATGCCGTGGGTCATTTCTTGCTCCGTCATCAGCCATCGGCTGCCATTGCCCATCACTGGTCTCTCGACCAAGAACCACCACCCTATCCCTCCCCTATTTTAGCTAGAAAGAAAGAAGAAAAGAAAAGAAAGAATGAAAGAAGAAGAGAAGAAAAGAGAAAAGAGAAAAAGAAAAGAAAAGAAAAGGAGAGAGAAAATAATTTTTACTCTCATCTCCCTCTCCCTCTCTCTCTAGGATCTTTCTACTCTCTCTTTCTCTTCTTAACTACACCACGGATCCCAACATGAACCTGAGATAAAAACAAGATGATCCGAAATCACTCAAAATCCATGTAGTAGGTTGGATCCCAGTCCAGTCTTATTAGAAATTTATAGCATCTGATCATAGTTAACCTATATTGAGTCATCCTGATATGATCCTGATGATCCTAATCATGATTACCTCTTTTGAAGGATACAAAGATTTTCTTTCCACTTTCTCTCTCTAAAAATCCTAGGAACTCCAGCATTGAGCCATGTCTTCCTCTTTTAGAAATCCATGTTGACTCCGACAAGATGGCCTCGAATTGATTTGGTGCCTGGATGGCCCATCGGATTGATCACTTGATCAATCATCTCTTTTATTGTTATTTAATTTTATTAAATTTAATGAATAAAAATTAATTATGAATTAATATTTAAAATAGGATTATCTGATTTTGCTAATGAAGTCGGAAGATCTAGGATGATCAAAGTAAGTAGATCTTATACTCCTTATTTATTTTTAAATTATTATATTTTTTATATAAATTAATTATTATTGATAAAATCATATTTTTCATAAAATAAAAATTAATATATGAGATATAAAAGAGCATGTTTGATAATAATCATTGATTCCATGAATATGTTTTATAAAAATAGCATGTTTATGAAGTATATATCTATGTATATATATATTTTAAGAAAAAGATATAAAGATTTCAAAGGCTATCAGATAGCTATGAATAAATTCCTATGGGCAGATCGACATTCTGAGCTAACATCCATAAGAACACAAGCCCTGCTAACAGATATAAAGTTGGCATACGAAATAAGAATTTTGTCGATTAAGAACTGGCCCTGTCATGGGTATAAAATGATCGTTCTTATTATATTTATGAGTAATATTTTGAAATATGATATGAATATCTTACAAGAATGATTTATGAATCATATTTGCAAAATTTCATGATTTATGAATGTATGATTATTTTTATAACTTGTTGGAAATAAAATAATCTCCATCGAAGTCCTTAGCCGTCGACCTCCATTCTGAAGGAATTCGCTAATCCTCCCAACAACAAGTCCATACTGTGGAACTTATCAAAGGCATAATGAAATATGGCCAGACGGTCTTGAACAGTAAAGAATAACTATTATTTAATTAACTTTACTTCTTAACTTAGAATAAATGATAGGATCAAAATTCGACCCTCCCAATCTTGATTAGTGATGAGTTTTGAAGATAGTTGAAGTCCTATATTATGGACAATGCGGTCCTTCTAGCCGAACTCCTTCAGGCACTCTCCTTCTAGGCAAACTCCTTCCGGATGAACTCCTCCAGTCAAACTTCTTTCAGATGAACTCCTCCAATCGAACTCCTTCTGGATGAACTTCTCTAGTCACGCTCCTCCAAGCAGTGCTCCTTCCAGCCAAACTCCTCCAAGCACGCTCCTTCTAGGCAAACTTCTTTCAGATGAACTCCTTTAGTTGAACTTTTTTTGGATAAACTCCTCCAATCGAACTTCTTTTGGACAAACTCTTCCAGTCGCGCTTCTTTCGGCAGTGTTCCTTCCAGCCGAACTCCTTCGACTTTTCCAGGCGAACTCCTTTCGAATGAACTCCTCCAGTTGAACTCCTTCAAGATGAATTATTGCCCAGAGGTAGCAACCTAAGAGGGGAGGGTGAATTGGATTCTTATAAAATTTTAACTAAATTTACTTTCTAAACAAGTATATGCTTTGATTTTAACCAAAGTGGTATGATGAAATATATGCAATATAAGTAGTGGAATTAAGATAATAAAATCAAACTATGAAAGTAAAACAAGAATTATAAGCATGTAAAGTATGTAAAAAAGAAGAAGAAAAGAGTACAATACAAATACGCAAAGATTTATAGTGGTTTGGTGCAACCCGCACCTACATTCACTTTCTAAGCTTTTCTTGAAATTTCCACTATAATCTACTCTTGATTATAGTATGTTTATTTTTCAAGCTCACAAACAAACTTAGTTGGTTTTTATAGGAGCACCAACCAAAACCAAAACCAAACACCATTAGTTTTTCGAGTTCACTAACAATCCAATTGATTTTTCGGGCTCATCAATCAAAACCTACAATATTCAATTTTGGGCTTGGACATGCCTAATCCCCAAGTTTCTTTCTTCCAAAGAAACTTGTAAAGAAATTAAAATTACAAATGAAAGTTTCAGCACAGTATAAAAAATAAAGTTTAAGCTCTTTTAATTTCTAAAGAAGAAGCCGATGATATGCTCGATTGAAGCTTGGCTTTTCTTCAAATTATGCTTGAGAGGATGTGGAAGATGTTGGAGAAGCTTGCTTTGAATGCTCATTGAAATTTATAGATAACTTTTCTCTCTTTTTTCTTTTCTTTGGATATTCAATGTTCCTCACCGAAACTAATAGAAATTCTCTTTAATTTTTTTTTAATTGATTCTCCACTTTGTAAATACCTTTAGAGATGGTTGGAGGAGAGTTCTAGCTGTTGGAAGCTCTGAAATAGCTGTTGGAATCAAAAAATAGCCATTGCAAAACTATCTATTGAAAGCTGTCCACACAAAATGAGACCTCTCGATTTTTTCATGAGATCTCTCATCAGATTTCGAGATCTCTCGATTCTAAATTGAAATATCTCGTCAGAACCATGAGACCTCTCAAGAATCCTATAAGACCTCTCGCTCTCAGAGCACCGAAACTAAGTTTCCATTTTCTGAGATCGAGATGTCTCGAGTTTAACTCAAGATCTCTCGAAATCATGCCAGAACTACATTTGAACATGCCAGTCCACTCGAGAGCTTTCGAAAAAATTTTGAGATGTCTCAAAAATTGCTCCAAGGCTATTTTAAGAGATTTTTGCTTTCAATCAAGGTGATTTGATTTTTATTTGAATTCTATTTTATGTCTTTCTTATTTTGGTCAAAGAGCTCTCTTTATTCTGATCTTTGAAAGCTTAAAAAAAAATTTTCTTTAAAATCTTGACTTGATGAATTTTTATAGATCTTTTCTTAAAATGATTCTTTAATTTAAATATCTGAAAAGACCTACATCCACTCATGAAACATATGGTTAAATACTCAAATACTCAAAATTTGGTAGTTATCAAAATCAATCATGAGGTCAATAATCTCTCTCTTTTTGATGATGGCAAAAACTTTGAGTATATGCATAATAAAAATAAATAATGTATTTCAATGCACTTTGTTAATATGTATCATGAAGTCATGAAGTACTAGATCAAACATATGAATGCACACTTCATGAATGTTCTCAATTAATCTTTAAAACATCAAAACTTTAAGTTTCTTAAGCATCAATCCTTCAAGCATATACTCAACATACTTCTCTTCCTTTTTGACAACATCAAAAGGCTCATAGGAAGAAACAAGAAACAATCAAAATCAATATCAAAGCATTAAATTGAGAGATGTATTAAGTTCATAAACTCAATTTAAATGAACCATCTTTCTTTCAAAAATTTATTCTTTAACTCAAACTAAGTTTCAAATATTCATTTTAATTTCAAAAAGCTCTCCCTCTTTTTAAATTAATATGATCTTTAATCAGATTTTTAGATATGCACTTTTAAACTTTAAGGAGAATAGAGCTTTTTAAAAGATTTGAATATGAAATCAAGCATAGCATGTAATTCAATATTCAATCTTTTCTTTTCTTAAAAGAATTTAGTTAATTGAGTTCGAGAAATGTATGTATTGAGAATATATCGAGTAAAGTAAAATAAGCAGTATCAAAAAAATAAATAGTCATATTTTCAAATTCATTGCTTTAAATAAAATTATTTTAAAATAAATAATTCATAAGAATTTTGCAATGCACATCAAAAATTTAGGATCAAATTTAAATTTTCAAATGAGTTTCAAAATTTAGTTTAGAAATTCATTTCATAGAGTAAGAATATATTTTTAAATTTAATTTAACTCTAATTATTTGCCAAAAATGATCATGCAAATTAAGTTTAAAGTTTGGCACATAAAAAGTTTAGTATTATATTTATCAATGAGCTTCAAAATTATAAGAAGGAATCAAAATCAATTTAATTAGAGTAAGAATATATCTCAAACTTCTTTTCACTCCAAATAGTTTTCAAAATGATTTGACAATCAAATCAAAAGCATATAGATCAAATAAAATCATCATATTAAGGCTCAAAAGTATAATAAATTTAATATTCATTTACCTTAATATAAGCTAATTAGAATTTTCAATCAAAGCTAGATAATATCACTCTCCTTATTTTTCATAATTAATGTTGGATAAATTTATTTTTTAATTTTTTCTCTCTCTTTTTCTTTCAAATTAAGCAGATTAAACATGAATTTAACTACTAAATTTAGATTTTCTAAATTTGAAAGATATTTTCAATTTCAAAGCTCTTTTCAAATAATTGATAATTTCTTCTTTAATAATTTTTCCTCCTTACTTCAGCAAATAATATCATTTTAAAATTAAATATAATTTAAAAGTACAAGCATCAATTGAGTGAAATAAGCATTAATCAAATAAAATATTCACTCAATTAAGTTCAGAAAAATGTATGAGATTCTTTGAATTTATCTCAAGAGATATCATATCAAGAGTATATCAATGTAAAATAGATTTGAGATATTATATCCAATTCTTTTACCAAAAAATAATACAATAAAATGTAAGTTAAGAATAATATCAATGATATCAAGAGTAAAAATTTTCTTAGGAAGAAACTTTTTGATACCAATTAAACTAAAATTTAGACCAAATCATGATTTTCTTAATAATTCAATACCATTTAAAGATTAATTTATAAATTCAACTTGATATCGATGAATTTAGTTTTGAATCAATAAAAATAAATTGATTCAAATAAATCAATTTGAGTTGATATTAGCAAATCAGTCAAGATACACCATAAAGAGATTTTAAGTTATTCTTCAAAATATCATCTCTTTCTTTTCTTAAGAAAAATCAAGCAATTATAGTTTCAAAAAAGATATGAATTTTTGAATTTATCTCAAATGATATTATATCAAATGATATAGTAGTACAAAACTAGATTTAAAATAAAGATATTCTTTTTTTTGCCAAAAGATAGATTAATCAAATACATGATAAATAGTAAAATGTTTGATATCAATCACTTAAAATTGAAGTCCTCTTTAAAAGTTTAGCTTTAAGGATAAATGATAACTTTCTTGAAATATCTTGTTAGATATCAACTTCAAAAGATTCAAGAAGATCATTTTTCAAATTCAATTTTCAAAATCAATCAATTAAAATAAAATAAGAATGTTCATCAATAATTTTTTTTTAAGTTCAAAGAGTCAATCAAATCGATAATCAAGAGAGATATTCAAAAAAATTTAGAGGATCATAAAAAATAATCAATTGGAGGGTTTCAATAATCAATTTAAATAAGATCAAATTAAGAGAAAACTAGTTGAAGGCTTTATATATTCAGTTCAACTAGAGAGTTTCAAATTTTTAGAAGAATTTTGATAGTTTAGTTTTTTATAGGGAATGCCAAAAAAAAAGTTTTTCTTGTAGGTTTAGCAATTAAAATATTCACACTCAATTAAGTATTTTTTAAATTAAATTCATCAATTATAAAATTGATATGGAGAGACTTAAGATATCATGCTAAATTTTAAGATAAAATCATTTTATCCATAGCATGATATATAGAAGAGAGCATATTGATTTAAAAATTAAAGTATTCAAATCTTTTCAAGCATCAAAATCAATCAATCATTCTAATCTCATCAAAACATAGAGAGTATTTCAAGCAAGTAAATATGATATGAAACTACATAAATAGATTATTAGAATCAATAAAATTAATCAAATAAATATTGATGGTATGATGTGAGAAAAGTTTAGATTTTATCCAAAATCATCATCCATCCATTTTCATTTTCAAGGCATCCATCAAAAAAATTTTCCTTTTCATTCCATTGGATCCTTGGTGTACCTACAAAATTATTTACTAGATTTTGGTATCCAAGTCATCTTGGATCCATGGATGTTAGAGTTTATGGTTCCTTTTGGAATCCATACTTGTTTGACTAAAGTATGGTCAATTTTTTTAATATTACATTCAAAAATTTTATGGCCTATTTTATTATATTTAAAATATGTAATTGAATGATTTTTAGATGAAGCTTTGCTAAATATATTCTTCATAAATTTCTATTTTCTTAATGAATTATACCCAATTCCAGCTTTATTGAAAACAACCTTTTGATTATTCAAAATTGATCGAAGCTTTTGAGATCCAAGTGTAAACTTTTCAAGCATGAATTTAAATTTTTAATTTCTTTTCTTAGTTTCATATTTTCTTCCAAAAAAAAATTTTTAGATTTCAAAAGCTTTTTTTTTTCTTTAACCAAGAATTTTTTAGAATTTGCAAGGTTTTTCTTTTTCTTAGTTAAAGTTTCAATTTATTTCAAGAAATCTTTCTTTTCTTTGGCCATATTTTTTATGTCTTACATAAGATCTTCTTTTCACATAAGACTTTATTTTTCTCTTCAGCCAAAGTAAGATTAGATTTTCTAATCTCTTTATTTTTCAGCCTTAGTTTTTGTATTCATCCATTAAATCATTAAAGGCTTCAAATAACTCATCAAAAGTAAAATCAGAAGAGTTATTAATGTTTACCTCATCATTATTAGACATGAGGCAAGAATTTGTGATACATTCTTCCTCTTTATCCATCAAGCATAATTGATCTACTTTTTGCTCTTTTCTTTCATCTTTCTTTTCTTTGCTTTGCTCCCCCTTAATTGAAGCTTTCTTCTTCCTTTGTTTCTTCTCCTTATTTTTCTTCTCATCCTCATTAGCTATAAGGTATATGTTGGGGTGAGCTTTCTTTTCTTCTTAGGAGCTTGAATCCTCTTTTTGATTTGCTTCCTCATAAGTTCTTTTCAATTTGTCCCATACATGTTTTATTGAAATGCAAGAAGAAATTGCATTAAATATATTTAACTCTAAGGTGAAATAAAGTATATTCATGGCCTTAGCATTAAGTTGGGCCACTTCTTTATCATGCTCTTTCAAAGCATTGGTCGTGTGTGAGCCATCTATTATAATTTTTCATAATTTATAATCATGTGCTTATATGAAGATTTTCATCCTAGCTTTCCAATAGATATAATTATAATTATTAAAAAGTGGAGGTCTATCTATAGAATATCCTTCATTAAACAAAGATGCCATTTAGGATGCCATTGATCTTTTATCCTAGAAAGTTAGATTAATAATCAATAATAGAGCACTTACTCTGATACCAATTGTTTCCCAGAGGTAGCAACCCAAGAGGAGAGGTGAATTGGGTTCTTATAAAATTTTAATTAAATTTAATTTCTAAATAAGTATGTGCTTTGATTTTAACTAAAGTGGTGTGATGAAATGTATGCAATATAAGTAGCAGAATTAAGATAATAAAATCAAACTATAAAAGTAAAGCAAAAATTATAAGCATGCAAAGTAAGCAAAGGAAAAGAAGAAAAAAGCATAATACAAATATAAAGATTTATAGTGGTTTGATGCAATCCACACCTACGTCTACTCTTCAAGCTTCTCTTAGGATTTTTACTATAATCTATTCTTGATTATAGTGTGTTTGTTTTTCAAGCTTATAAATAAATCTAGTTGATTTTCATAGGAGCACCAACTAAAACCTAACATCATTAGTTTTTTGGATTCACTAACAATCTAGTTGATTTTTTGGGCTCACCAATCAAAATCTATAATATCCAATTTTGGGCTTGAACGGGCCTAATCCCCAAATTTTTTTCCCTAAAAAAAACTTGTAAAGAAATTAAAATTACAAATGAATGTTTCAACATAATATAAAAAATAGAGTTTAAGCTCTTTTAAATTCTAAAGAAGAAGCCGATGATGCACTCGATTAAAGCTTGACTTTTCCTCAAATTATGCTTGAAAGGATGTGAAAGATGTTGGAGAAGCTTGCTTTGAATACTCGCTGAAATCTATGCATAATTTTTCTCTCTTTTTTTTTCTTTGGATATTCAATGTTCCTCATCGAAACTAATAGCAATTCTCTTTAAATTTTTTTATTTTTTTAATTGATTCTCCATCTTTTAAATACCTTTAGAGATTATTTGAGGAGAGTTCTAGCTATTGGGAGTTCTAAAATAGCCATTAGGATTGAAAAATAGTCATTGTAAAACTATCCATTGAAAGTTGTCCATGTAAAATGAGACCTCTCACCATATTTCGAGATCTCTCGATTCTGAATCGAGACATCTCGCCAAAACCGCGAGATCTCTCAAAAATCCTGTGAGACCTCTCACTCTCAGAGCATAAAAACTAAATTTCTATCTCCTGAGATCGAGACATCTTGAGTTCAACTCTAGACCTCTCAAAATCGTGCCAAAATTATGTTTGGACGTGCCGGAGCTCTCGAAAAAATTTCGAGATGTCTCAAAAATTGCTCCAAGGCTATTTTGAGAGATTTTTGCTTTTAATCAAGGGAATTTAATTTTTATTTGAATTCTACTTTATATCTTTCTTATTTTGGTCAAAGAGCTCTCTTTCTTCTGATCTTTAGAAGCTTAAGAAAAAATTCTTCTTTAAAAATCTTGACTCGATGAATTTTTATAGATCTTTTTTTAAAATGATTCTTCAATTTAAATACCTAAAAAGACCTACATCCACTCATGAAACACATGGTTAAATACTCAAACACTCAAAATTTAACAATCATCAAAATCAATCATGTGGTCAACATGAACTCCTCCAGTCGCACTCCTCCCGACAGTGCTCTTTCTAGGCGGACTCCTTTCGGACGCACTTTTTTTAGTCATGCTTTCTTTAGCCAAGATCCTTCCATTCGAATATCTTTTAGGAGGAGCTTCTCCTAGCCAGTCACGGACCTACTTAGTTCATGTTATGCCTGTCAGCTGGAACCATTCAAAAGAACCTCATCAAATCACTGATTCATGACAACTGCTCCACGAAGGATGGAGCACAGTACTTCAGATCTCAATTTAGGAGGTACCTATTTGCACGCGACCTAGGAGGCTTCCAAACTCCTTAAAACTACTAGACATCGATCCAACAGACCTCAACCGATTATAGGTTCACCACCTATGTTGAAGTCCTTAACCTACATCCGAACTCCAATAAATGGATCTCAACTGCTTGCAAGTCACGACAAACGATAATTCATCCTCCATAACAAACTTCACGTAGTCCGAGCGGCCTACCATCAGATGATTATGGCTGTCACCATTAGTTTGTTACATGCTTCGTCTATAAAAAAGATCCTCTAGATATATTTTTCTTTAAGTTTTCTTTTTTTTTTCATTACTTTGCTTCGTTGTTTTCTTGAGCACTCTATTCTAGTTAGCTGAAAAACTGACTTGAGCATCGGAGGATCCTACTGGAGCCATCTATCTTCGATTAGGATTCTATTTTGTAGGTCTAGTCAACGGCCTCATCTTCTAGACTCCAGCTACCTTCGGCATTCTCATAGATTTTTGCACCAATAGGATTAGTGCTAGAGGAAGGATCTTTGAGCCCTTATTCTAAAAGAAGTGCCCAGTCAATCATATCTACCTTCTTTTACTCCTAATCTCTTGAATCCACTTTCGTTTAATCTTCTTTTACTTCAAAAATGCCTCCAAAGAAGATAACCATCCGACAGTCTATCGCTGCTACCACCATATCAGAGCCAAATATGCCTGTTTCAGCCCCATCGCTGGCACATCAACCTCCTCTACCGACGACCATGGTGGATTCAAAGTAGTTCAACATGCTGATGCAATAGGTTTGAGGCCTCACTAAGATGGTGCAGGCTATGTGACTGCCCCCAGCAGTAGTCCAGTCAAGAGACCTCCGTTAGAACTTCAAGAACCGACGCAGAGAAGGGCAACCTGGGTCAGCAGGCTCGTAACCTCCGAAAAGGAGAAGCAGAGAGCAGGGAGCCTCTACTTCAATCATGATTCTTCTCCGAAGGAGACTTTTTTTATCTACAGCCAATGGCCCTCTGAGATCCACAATCGAGATGACACTCAATCAAAAACTTTAGAATATGAACCAACGAATTAAGGAGCTTCGTCATGCTGCCCCGGCCCATCATGACGATATCTACACTGATCCCTCCTTTTCCACCAAAATCATGTAGGAGCCTATCCTACCAAACTTCAAGCTCCCCCAATTTAAGAGTTACAATGGGACTTTTAATCTGGTTGACCACCTTAAGACCTTCTGGATGACGATGCTGGTCCATGGTGTGTCGGATGCCATTCTATGTCAAGTTTTTTTATCTATCCTGAAGGAAGCAACAAGAAACTGGTACTCGAGCCTTAAACCAAGTACAATCTTTTTTTTTGATTAAATATGTCATCAGTTTGTAGCTCATTTCATAAGCAGTCGGTGTCCAAGATGAGGTTTGGACTCCCTCATCAACATAAAGCAGAAAGAAAAAAAGTCCATCTAAGCTTATGTCAGCCGCTTTAATGCTGCTGCACTAGAGGTCTGAAACTTGGATCAATCTATAACCATGGATGCACTGAAAGATGATCTTTAAAAGAATGATCTTCTATCCTTTTTGAAAAGAAAGTATCTCAAACATTTTGCTGATATGTTGGCCTAAATTGAAGGTTATGCTTGAACTGAGGAGACCTTCAAATTAAAGGATGATGAAACCGTAAGAGAGTGATGGATGGGTAAACCTAGCAAGCCTACATCCAAAGAAAAGTCGAGTGAAGCTCGATCATGCTCCCTAACTCCTTTCGAGCATAGACGAGCCTGAACTCCTTGAGCTCGTCGATAGAAAAGTTTGAATCAAAGGATTTGGTGGAACTTTCCTCCCAAAAGATTCAATAACTATGCTTCCTTGAATGCCTCAAGGACTCAGATGCTGATGGAGATAAGAAAGCAACTACTAAGGTTGGAGAGGATGCGGGCTCATCCAATTAAGTGCAACCCCAATAAGTACTACCTCTGCCATCGTGATCATGATCATAATACTGATGAATGTATCCAGCTTTAGGATGAGATCGAGGCACTAATCAGAAGAGGTCGGTTGAATTGGTGTCAGCCGGAGAGAAGAGAAGATCATCCAAGAGTCCCACCACTACCTAAACCATCTCGGAGGGACGAACTATAAGAAGATCAGTCTTCCCTTGGAATCATCAACATTATTCCTGGAGGACATCGGCGGGGGGAGGACAGTGGGTCGGTGGAGCCAGCAAAGAAGTAGCGAACTGAAGAACCCATCACTTTCACTAAAGAAGAAACTCATTAAATTCAATTTTTGCATAATGATGCGGTTGTAGTGACTTTAAATATTACTAATTATGATGTATGTCGTATTTTTATCAATAATAGAAGCTCTGCTAATGTCTTATTTTATGATGCTTTCTTTAAAATATCCATACCTGATAGTAGAATGGGACCAATAAGCTCTCGATTAGTGGGATTCATAGGTAATGCAATGCTAGTGGAAGAAATAATAATATTATCGATGGTAGTAGGTCGAAAGCCAAGGCAGTCCAAAGTCCAAGTCGACTTTTTAGTGGTAAAGGCACCTTCTGCTTATAATGCAATTCTTGGCTGACCTAGTTTGAATGCACTCCGGGCTATGGTTTTAACTTATCATCTAAAAATGAAGTTCCCAGCGAGATCTGGAGTAGGAGAGGTTTGGAGAGACTAGGCACTATCTCGATATTGCTATAATATTATCCTATAGGGAGGAAGAAAAGCAGATCCTTGCCCAGTGGATAGGCTTGATGCCCGTGATGATCTATATAAAGAAAGGGAAGAATCCATCAATGACCTGGAGGAGGTCCCTTTGAATGATGGGAATGAGGAACACACTGTAAAGATTGGCTCGAATCTAAAAAAAAAAGTCAGAAAGCAGCTCGTCACCTTCTTGCAAAAGAATGCCGATGTCTTTACCTGGGCACCTGCAGACATATCCAAAATTGATGCAGAAGTAATGGAGCATCATCTGGGTGTGGACCTTAAGCATCGGCCAGTAAAGTAGAAAAAGCATAATTTTGCACTAGAAAGACAGAAGACTATAATGGATGAGGTTGACAAGCTCCTCAAGGTAGGATTCATTCGAAAAGTGCTCTATCCGGATTGGATCATAAATATCGTTATTGTTAAAAAGACAAACAACAAGTGAAAGATGTGCATAGACTTCACAGACTTGAACACGGCTTGCCCAAAAGACAGCTACCCCCTACCCAGGATTGACCAACTGGTGGATGCAACTTCAGGCCATGAACTCCTCACCTTCATGGATGCCTTCTTCGGCTATAATCAAATCTGGATGGAACCGAAGGATGAGGAAAAGACTGCTTTTATTATTGACTATGGTCTTTATTATTACAGGATCATGCCCTTTGGTCTTAAAAATGTAGGAGCAACTTATCAGTGTCTAGTAAATAAGATCTTTAGAAAGCAGATCGATCGAAACATGAAGGTCTATGTAAATGACATGCTAGTTAAAAGTTGATCTTTGCCAAATCATATGGCCGATTTTATGGAGACCTTCAATATCCTCCGAAAGTATAAGATGCAACTGAATCCTACAAAATGCACTTTAGGAGTGACCTCAGGCAAGTTCCTAAGATTTATGGTGTTAATCCACGGTATTGAAGTCAACCTAGAAAAGATCAAAGCCATCCAAGAGATGATTGCCCCAAAAATAATAAAAAAAAGTTCAACGCCTCATAAGCAAGGTAGCGGTCTTGAATCGCTTCGTTTCAAGATCGGCAGAGTGTTGCATGCCTTTTTTCTAAGTACTCAAATAACTTAAGAACTTCAACTAAACTCCTGGGTGCCAGCAGGCTCTTAAAGAATTGAAAAACTATCTCAGTTTGCCTCCGCTTTTAGCCAAACCTGAATCTAAAGAAGAGCTATTCTTATACCTCGCTATGTCTCCCACAGCTATTGGAGCTATCTTGGTCAGAGAAGAAGCCAAAGTCCAAAAGCTAATCTACTATATAAGCCGAGTCTTAAGGGATGTAGAAATAAGATACACCAAATTAGAAAAATTAACTTATGCCTTATTGATTATAGCCAGGAAGCTCCGATCTTATTTTTAGGGATACATAATTACTCTCCTTACTGATCAACTCATCAAGACAGTTCTTCACCGGCCTGATACCTTCGAAAGAATAGCAAAGTGGACGATTGAGTTAACAAAATTTAATATTCATTTTCAACCTGAGCCATCCATCAAAGCTTGAATATTGGCCAATTTTACAATGGAGTTTACCATTCTGGATGCAATCGAACCAGAGCACCAAGAGGTTCATATCCCTGGCTCCCCTACAGAAAAGGCCGATCTCCTTGAGAACTTTTGGGCATTGCATGTGGGCAGTTCATCTAATGCTTCTGAAATGGGTGCAGGCTTGATTCTTATTAATCCAAAAGGAGTTGTAGCCGAATATGCTTTGCACTTCGAGTTTTTCGCTACCAACAATGGAATAGAGTACAAAGTCTTGATTACGAAAATAAGAATAAACAAAGAATTGAGAGCAGAACATCTGAAAGTTTACAGTGACACTCAGCTGGTTGTGAGGCAAGTCAGTAGCAGTGATGAAGCTCAGGAGAAAAGCATGAAGAAGTATTTGAAAAAAGTAAGAAGCTTGATCTAAATTTTTGATAGTTTTGATATTCAGCAGATCCCCAGGGAAGAAAATACTAGAATCGATCTTCTCTCAAAATTGGCAATCCTAGCTTCAAATGAACTGCCAAGGAAAGTTCTCTTCGAAGTTCTACAGCACCCAAGTCCAGAAGAGTCTCAAATAATAATGCAGGTCGACTATGAGCCTAATTGAATTGACTCGCTAATTTCTTATCTCAGGGAAGGGGTCCTTCCAAGAGATCCAAAAGAAGCTAGAAAATTGAAGAATCAGGCCTCCCACTATGTCTTGTATGAAAATAAGCTATACAAGAGGTCGTACTTTTTGCCACTCTTCAAATATCTTCGACCATCCAAAGCTGATTATATTTTGAGAAAAGTTCATGAAAGAATATGCGAAAATCATCTGAGGCGAAATCTTTATCATATAAATTGCTTCGGCATGGATACTATTGTTCAACATTGCATTAAGATGCAATGGATTATGTATAAAAGTGTGACAGATGTTAGAGAAATGCAAACATTCAAAGACAGTTGGCTTCACAGCTCACACCATTAAGTGCTTCTTAGTTATTCGCATAATGGGGGATGGACATACTTGGGCCTTTTTCTATGATGCCTGGACAACGAAAGTTCTTGCTGGTGGTAGTAGATTATTTCATCAAGTGGGTTGAAGCTAAACCTCTAGCAAAAATTACTGAAGTCAAAGTACAGAACTTCATCTGAAAGTCAATTATTTATAGGTTTGGCCTATCTTGGACATTAATCATAAATAATGGGCATCAGTTTGTGGGAGCAAAGTTTGCTGAGCTTTGTGAAGACTTGAATATCTTCCACTACTTCACATCGATAGATCATCATAGATAAATGGAGAGGCCGAGGTAACTAACAGAACTTTGCTTTAAGGGATAAAAGCAAGGCTTGAAAGAACGAAAGAAACATGAGTGAACGAACTCTATCAAGTGCTCTGGGCTTATAGAACCATCCAAAGGTTGCCAACTGGAGAGACCCCTTTTGCATTAGCTTTTGGGATAGAGGCAATGATCCTAGTGGAGCTTGAACTTTTTTCAGCATGAGTTGAAGCATTTAATGAACAAAGAAATTCTCAAGATCTCCAAGCCAAACTCGACTTACTAGAAGAGAAGCGAGAGAAGGCCCAAATCAGAATGGCAGCTTACAGACAGAAAGTGGCCCGCTACTATAACTCCAGAGTTAGAAGTAAGATATTCAGAGTGGAAGATTTGGTACTTTGACGAGCAGAGGTATCGCAACCTCAAAATTAGGAAAAGCTCATCCCGAACTGGGAAGACCCCTATGAAGTCATGGAAATCATCCGACTAGAAATATATTATTTGAAGAAACTCAAAGAAAATGATTCAACTAGACTTCGTTCTTAAATAAAAAAGAAGACCTCCAATTATTTAAGATAGGAGGAGGAGAGAGGTCTTTTCAACGACTCTTTAGTGCCTCAATAACTTTTTTAGGGATAGAAGGAGGACCTCGTCTTAACTAAAGTAAAGGCCAACCATGTCAGAAACAGGAGGAGCACCTCGTTCTAACATGAGTCAAAAAAAAGAGGCCCTCTTAACGATCCCTTCGTGCCTCGCTGATCTTGTTAGGAACAGGAGGAGAACCTCATCCTAAAAAGGATAAATGCCAACTATGTCAGGAATAGGAGAAGAACCTCATCCTGATATGGATGAAGACTTCTGATTATTTAAAATAGGAGGAGAAAAGAGATTCTTTCAACAATCCTTTTGTATCCCAATAATTTTGTTAGGAATAGGAAGAGGATCTTATCCTAATAAAGACAAAGGACAACCGTATTAGAAATAGGAGGAGGACCTCGTTCTGACACGGATCAAAGAGGAGAGGCCCTCTTAATGGTCCTTTCGTGTCCCGCTGATCTTATTAGAAATAAGAGGAGAACCTCATCCTAACAAGGATAAAGATCAACCATGTCAGGAATAAGAGAAGAACCTCATCCTGACATGAATGAAGACCTTCGATTATTTAAAATAGAAGAAGGAGAGAGACCCTTTCAATGATTTTTTTATGCTCCAATAACTTTATTAGGAACAGGAGAAGGATCTCGTCCTAATAAAGGCAAAGGCCAATAATTTCAGAAATAGGAGGAGGATCTCGTCCTGACATGGATCAAAAGGAAAAGGCCCTCTCAATGGTCCTATCATGCCCCACTGATCTTGTTAGAAATAGAAGAAGAACCTCATCCTAATAAGGGTAAAGACCAACCGTGTCAAAAATAGAAGAAGAATCTTATCCTAATATGGATGAAGACCTCTGATTATTTAAGATAGGAGGAGAAAAGAGATTCTTTCAACGATCCTTTTGTATCCCAATAACTTTGTTAGGAATAGGAGGATCTCGCCTTAACAAAGATAAAGGCCAACCATGTCAAAAATAATAGGAGAACCTCATCCTGACATGGATCAAAGAAAAGAGGCTCTCTCTCAATGGTCCTTTCATATCCTATTGATCTTGTTAGGAATAGAGAAAGAACCTCATCCTAATAAGGATAAAGATCAATCGTGTCAGGAACAGGAGGAGAATCTCATCTTGACATGGATGAAGATGTTCAAGTTAGTTTTTTGTCTAACTATAATGAAATACTTAGAAAAATAGCAAAGCAAAGTAATGAAAGAAAAAAAAGCTTAGAGAAAAACATATCTAGAGGATCCCTTTTATAGACAGAGCATATAATAAACTGATGATGACAGCCATAACCATCTGATGGTGGGCAACTCGGGCCATGTGGAGTTTGTTACGGAGGATGAGTTGTCATTTATCATGACTTACAAGCGGTTGAGATCTATTTGCTAGAGTTCAAACATAAGTTGAAGACTTCAACATAGGCAGTGACCTGTAACCAATCAAGGTCTGTTGGGTCAATGTTTAGTGATTTTAAGAAGTTCGGAAGCCTCTTGGATCGTGTACAAGTAGGTGCCTCCTAAATTAAGATCTGAAGTACTATACTCCATCCTTTGCGAAGTAGTTGTTAGCTATAACATGGACTAAGTAGGTCTATGACTAGCTGGAAGAAGCTCGTCCTAAAAGATATTCAAATGAAAGGACCTTAACTAATGGAAGCACGACTAAACGAAGTATGTTCAGAAGGAGTCCTCCTAGAAGAAGCACTATCGGAACGAGCGGGACTGGAGGAGTTCGTCCAGAAGGAGTTCGATTGAAGAAGTTCGTCCGAAAGGAGTTCGGCTAGAAGAAGCATGCCCGAAGGAGTTCGACTGGAAGGAGCACTGCCGGGAGAAGCGCGACTAGAGGAGTTCATGCAGAAGGAATTCGACTGGAGGAGTTCATCCAAAAAGAGTTTGCTTGGAAGGAGCACTGTCGGAAGGAGCACAACTAGTGGAGTTCATCCAGAAGAAGTTCGGCTGGAGGAGTTCATCCAAAAGAAGTTTGACTAGAGGAGTTTATCCGAAAGGAGTTCGCCTAAAAAGAGCATACCCAAAGTAGTTCAGTTGGAAGGAGCGCATTGTTCGTAATATAGGACTTCAACTATCTTCAAAACTCATCACTAATCAAGGTTGGGAGGGTTAAACTTTGATTCTATCATTCATTCTAAGTTAAGAAGTAAGATTAATTAAATAATAGTTCTTCTTTATTGTTCAAGACTGTCTGGCCAGGTTTCATTATGCCTTTGACAAGTTCCACGGTATGGACTTGTTGTTGGGAGGATCGACGAATTCCTTCAGAACGGGGGTCAGTGGCTAAATACTTCGATGGGGGTTATTTTACCCTCAACACTTGTCCCCTACTCCCAAGTTTAAATTTTGAATGAAGAAAGTATAGAAAAATTGCTGTAGCCAAAGTTCTTTTTCAGCTTTCTGCTCTAAAAAAATGAAACCTTTTGACTTTTCTTAATGGACGCTGAGGTTTAATGCCGAATGACCTAAAAGGATAAATTCTCTTGAAGACTCATCTGGCACAGAGCTCCATGTATGGTGCAATTATTATTTCACCAGGTACTAGGAATAAGTGGGACATGTGGCGGGTTGGGGTCGATTGAGGAGGTCCTGTAATCATAACTTTCTCTACTTTCGTATGCCTATTTAAGTTCTTTTTCTTCTCTTTCTCAGCTCTTCATCTCTGCCTGAGTTTTCTTTCTTCATTCATTCTTCTCCATCTCCGGGTGCTCCAGCCTTTCCATCTATTTTCCAGCCATCAACAACTGGTTCCAGCCCCCTCGACCGCCTTACCTTGTTTCTTCTCGTCCATAATCCTTTCGACCGTCAAAGTCCCTCTCGACCGCATCTCGTCTTTCGATCATCTCCTTAATGACCTAGGTTAGTCCTCCATTATCCTTTCTTCTTTTCTTTTGCTTTTGGGCCTTATAGTCTTCTATACGAGTTTCATAATTCTTTTCCTAAGGTTTCATAATCCTTTTGTTGCCATTTTCTCAAAGATTTTTAAGTTTCTTTTGATTCGAATATCTTCCAAAATTTCTTGATTGTCCAGTTCTAGGAGTTCGTCCGATTCTTCTCTCCAAAACCTTGATTCCAAAGAAAAGACTGAACCTAGGGATGTACCCCGGTTGAACTTCGTGCCTAAAACTATTTCATATTTCTTATCCTCGGATGATCTTTTCTTAATCAGGATCCAATATGAAATTCCTCCTGAGTACGAACTGAAACTCCCTGGACCAAGTGACTGGGCTTATTTTCCTCCTCCAGGGCATTTTTGTTTGTACTTAGAAGCTTTTCGTGCCGAACTGAGACTTTCCCTCCCTTCTTTTGTAGTAGCTCTTTTTCATTTTCTGAACATCTCTTTTACTTTCATAGTGCCAAACTCTTTTAGGTTCATTATTGGATTCATCTTTCTTTACTTCTCTATCGAAGTTTGTCTAACCATTTTTCTATTTTGGAACTTTTATACTTTTAAGCATCATCCTTCTACAAAGTACTGGTGGTACTTCTCGTCCTAGTTTGATAAGAAAGAACTGTTAAAAGGTGTCCCTTCTTCTATCCATAACTAAAAGGAGAGGTTCTTCTTTGTGTCCTGTCCAACTTTAGAGTTAGAACTTCCTCCCTAGGGTTTTCTTAGAGAATCAGTTCGTCGAGCTCCTAGTTTAAAGAAGGACAATCCTGAATCTGTCAATAAACTTAGGAACTACCAGATCTCTCTCCTATCCAAACTTTTGAAGGATCGGACTTTGTTCAATATGGGCTTGAATCCTGCTGGTATATCTCTACACTTCATAAAATTTCTTCTTCTTCTCCTCTCTCTCTCTCTCTCTCTTTTTATTATTTTCTTTTTTTTATTGTAGAGATGGATGCTCAGGTAGCTAACATACTTGCTAGGAGGCTCCAAGCACACAAGAGAAAAGGAAAGACTCCCAGTAAGGTTTCAAAGAAAGCAAGGGTTGATACCTCGAGCTCTACAGCTCCTACCAATGAAACTGCTGCTCCTAAGGTTCCTAATGGCATTGAGGTTGTTCTGATCGCCAAGGTAGATGCTACTGATGGGGCCGCAATGCTCCCTACATCTTCGGGCCCTCCCATCGAAGTTCAAATTTTGGAGCTTCTTACGGGAGGAGAAAAGAAAGAAAAAACAAAGGAGAAATAGAAGTCGGTTATTGTGAAAATTTGGCATAAAACTCATCCCAGTAAGTCTGATAATGGTGATGAAGACTTGGAAGAAAATTTCTTCTACAACCGAGACATCATCAGAGATTTGATCGATAAATTTATCCTACCTGAGGTGGTAGACAAAATTGCTAACTTCAATTATGAGCAGCGCACTTGAGATTTCCTCGGAGCCTTCCTCGAGGTAATTATCTTGTCTCTTCTTTCTCCTTCCTTTCTTTTTATATGCATATATATATATATCTAACTCAATTTACTTCTTGTAGTCAGGTCATCAATTGCTCGCTTACATCAAAATGGTGAACCGCTTGAGTTCGAAAGCATTGAAGGCTCAAGAGGACCATCAAGCCAAAGTCAGCCACCTCTAGGAAGAGAAAGCCATCGAGGTCGATCACTTTATGAAGGAGAAGGTTGTCGAGATTAAAGCTCTTTAAGAGGCATTCAAAAAGAAAGAGCAAACATTGATGAAACTGAAGACTGTCTTGGCTTTGGAAGAAGAGAGAAGAAGAAGGTTGAAGCCGAGATCATCGAATTGAAGGAGCAAGTTTTGAGATAGATCTCGGAGGCGAAGGCTCAGGCAGTAGAGGAGTTTAAAGTCTTCTCTGAGATAAAGAAGCTGAATATCAAATTCGATCAGGAAACCTTCATCAAGAGGTTCAAGCTTTGCGAGGATAGGATAGCTAGCAAGTTCTCCAAGCTCGACTTTGGCTTTCTTGTTGAAGAGGCTCTTGACGAAGAAGCAGGACCATCTGTTGCTACAATCAACCTTTCCCCTGCAGAGCTTGCCACTAAAGAGCTGGGGCTAATCGATGCTACTTCAAACTTCTCGGCTGCTCTCCCAGAGGTCTGAGATCTTTTAATTTGTATTTTTTCTTTTCATTTATCTCTTCTCCTATATTCGAGGAATATTTTGATTAATGAAAATAAATTTATGTTAAGTTTGTATCGTGGTGTGCATGTTTTTTAGAATCCTCCTAGTGAAGATAATCACGCTTCGACTCCCCCTACTGACGCTACCCCATTGCTCTAGGGCCTTTCTTTGTGATCTATCATTAAGAGTCTGAAGAGGGAGGTTCACTAAACTAAGAGAAAACTGAAGAAAATAGAGGATGAGCTTCAGAAGTTGAAGAAATATTATTCGAAAGCTACAATTGAAGTTACCCACCTTCGATAAGCCCACAAAAAGGATGCTATGGATTATATCAATAAAAAGTGCCATCTGACGGAGGAGTTGGAATGGGTGAAGAAGCTTGATAGCAACAAGGCATGGATTCTAATGGCCAAGGCAAGCTCTCTAGAAGTCGAGTTGAAGGCTGCACAAGAAAGGATTACTTGAAGGAAGCTCGACATGGTCCACCAATATAGAGGAATATGGTTGGAATTGGACAAAGAAGTTCTTTAAACTCCAAAATCAATTACAGGCAGCTGAAGACTCTCATAATAAATATAGATGCGATTGGTGTAGCCAAGTCACTGACCTCAAGAAAAAGCTTCGAAGTGCTGATGATGAGATCGCTCGACTTCGACGATAATTGTCTGAAGGAGATCGAGCTAGCTCGAATAGGAACTCGGTGAAGGTTTTGTCTTTACGAAGCTCTTTGGAGGGCTTGTCTACTTTATAAGAAAATAGCCAAATAAAAGTATAGGAGTTGAAGATACAGATGGTCTATCAATAGGATGCTGTGAAGGATGCGGAGGCTTAAGAAAGAAACTGAGAAAAGTTGAAGATGACTCCCAGAGGTATAAGAAGTTGTTGAGTGAAAGCCTGGCGGCTCGACAGAAGCTCGAAGAGAAGATTAAAGACTTTAAGATATCCCTGATATTAGCTGGTGCTGGCAGTCCGAAGTCTGACTCTGAATAGGACTTTAGCATCTTTTTCTCTTCTTCTTTTTTCTTCTCTTTTCTTTTTTTTTTAATCTGATCCTGCGGTCCTTTTCATATATTGAACTTTTATTTCAATGAAATACTATGATTGTCTCATCTCAGACGTATACTTTTGTAGTTCTTCTTTTTTTTTCCGATGAAGTTATTGGGGTGCAAAAGGACCGTTGAAAAGGCCTCTTCTCGTGTCTCCCTATCAGAATGAGATCCTCCTCTTATTTCTAATAGGGCTGACCTTTATCTTTGTTAGGATGAGATCATTCTCCTGTTTCTAACAAAATTATTAGAATACAAAAAAGGATCATTGAAAGGGCCTCTCTCCTCCTCCTATCTTAAATAATCAAAGGTCTTCATCCATGTCAGAATGAGATTCTCCTCCTATTTCTGACTTAGTTGGCTTTTATCCTTATTAGGACGAAGTTCTCTTCTTATTCCTAATAAGATCAGTAGGATACGAAAGAGCCATTGAGAGGGCCTCTCTCCTTTGATCCATATTAAGACAAGATTCTCCTCCTAACATGGTTGGTCTTTATCTTTGTTAAGATGAGATCCTCCTTCTAACTCTAATAAAGTTATTGGAGCATAAAAGAGTCGTTGAAAGGGCCTCTCTCCTCCTTCTATCTTAAATAATCAGAGATTTTTATCCATGTCAGGATGAGATTTTTTTCCTATTTCTGACACGGTTGGCCTTTACCCTTGTTAGGATGAGGTTCTCCTCCTGTTCCTAACATAACTTATTTTATTAAATACTTTATGAAATACTTTATTTTGTAATATCTTTTATTTTCTAAATATTGCATTATCATTGAAACTCATATGCTTGATCCGGTAAGAAAGCCTAGGTTTTACTTACTGAGATAGTATAGCTTTTTTTTTTTATAGAGGAATAATGTTGGGATCGATAGAGAATCTAGGCTTAAAGATCTGCATAGCAAACTTGAAAATTTTGGTAGCTGAACTTAGATTATTAAATGATCCTAAACTTATAGTAGATTATTTATAAATTTTAAGATATAGATTTTGATTTTGATTTTGGATTTAGATGCTCTGAACCAATCTTGGTTTATTTGCTTGAGGAATAATGAAACTAAATTTCTTATTATATTTTATTTATGATGGATTTCAGTTGATTATAATTAATTGACTTCGTATTATTGAGGGCGGTACCCCTCGATAGCATGATCATGTTATGTCCTGGATTTAGGGCGTGACACTTAATATATCTCTTTTTGCACCTACCAACCTTATTCATCTGAAAAAAATAAAGAAGAGGATGAGCTACAAAGCTCATTAAGTAACCATGCTCCATTTAATAGATCAAGCATAAATTTTATATGATTTAATGAATCATTTGGAAGATAACTTTTTTGGCAAAATAAAATATTTCATAATTATAATAATATGACAAACTACATAGTAACAATCTAATCATATATGCATCAATCATACATGTCTATAAAAAAATAAATTTAGGTACAATAATTAAAAAAATAATCATAGTCATCAAATACTTGCCATAGCTATATTATTTTTTTTAAAAAAATAATGCTCATAGATTTCTCGTGCTACAGTCACTATAATCCATGACAGGGCCATTTTTGTAATCGATAAGATTTCATTATTCATCTTCATTATCAACTTTAACCCATTGGCAGAAGGCCATTTTCGTTGGATGCTAGCTCCAAGGTGTTGATTTACCCCAATAAAGGCGATCATAGCTATCTAAGAGCTTATGATCTTATTTCCTCAATTATATTTTTTTAAGTCATATTTTCTTAAAATATAATTTCAATTATATTTCTTTAAGTCATATTTTCTTAAAATATAATTTCTTAAATTATACATGAATAAAATATTAAATAAATTTAGAGCAATTCAACTATTTTCGTAAAACTTGTAATTCATAGTTGAATCATATATATCATTCTGGTATCCAATACACTTTTTACGATTGAGGAACTATTTACACATGAGTAGTATAAGACAATGCTATAAAAACATGGATCATTTGACAATAATATATGGATCATAAATTTTTCAAAAAATACAAAGCTAATAGTACCAATATAATTTAAATTTATGTTTTTATTCTTTATTGAAATTGACTAGCAATACAAAATCAATGATATTCATATTAAGGTCACTTACCTCAGTTTGCTCAGATATTGCTAGATCAAATGGGCAAACTTGCCTAACCTATCAAAGATTATTTTAAAAGACAAATTAATCTATATGCATTATTTAGAAGTCTAATTATGAAATGAGAAGTTCTAGGGGACCCATGATAGACTCGACTTGGTTTTAGATGCAAATTAGGGAAGGAGAAGGAAAAGATCAATCTAAGCAGTCTCTATAATGCCAGTCTATGATCCTCAATCAGAAGGGTATACTGAGAAGAATAAGATCTTCAAGTGAGATCTACAGATTTGGTAGAGGGGGAAGATCAATCAATAGATGGGATCAATTTTTTTTCTTTCTCTCTCTCTTTTTCTTTTTTCTTTCTAGCAAAATGGGGGCATAAGCCCACCCTTTACTAGAAGAGGGGAAGAGGGGGAGGGCATAGTGGCCTAACTCATGTTCGGCGAGCGTGTGTCGGTCACAAGAGCACGATGATGCGAAGATAGATACCAAGAGGGCAGCAAAGCCAAAAAAGAGAAGCATAAGGAAGTGCTTTTGAGGCTATTTTTTGAATGATCCATTATCGGATTTCAACCACAAGAGGGAGGATCAAGTGAATGAAAGCACAAGAGAAGAGATCGGATTCTTACCTAGGCTCTAGCAAGCACTACAATCATGGGTTGGGCAGTCAAAACAGGGCACAGTAAGCCTAACAAAGAAGTGGAGATAAGGAGAGAGAGATAGAGACGGGAAGGGGAGAAGGAGATTGATGGCCAAAGCAACTGATGGAAGGAGAATAAATAAGGGGACGAGATCAACAATCTTGCGATCTCTTCACACTTCTAAAAATGGGTGAGAGAATTTGTGCCAGTAGGTGGAGAATCTACTAGACAAGGAACGACGAGATGAGGTTCACGATGATCATGGTCTCCCTTTCTCTAATTTTTTTTGTCTTTCTTTCTTGATCGTGATCCTACCAGCTAAATCGCATGACTTCTTATTTTCTTCCTTCTTTCTTTCTTTCTTTTTTCTTTTTATTTTTTCCATCTTTGTCGTGATCCAACCGAATCACCCAACTTATTGTGATTTTTCTTTATTTCCTTATTATGATTTTGCTAGCCAAAACAGCCAAGAGAGGGAGAAATCACACTTGATTTCTTTTTCCTTTCTTTATCTTTTATTTTTATTTTTTTATCTTTATCGTGATCCGATCGAATCATCTAGCTCATTACAATTTTTCTTCCTTTCCTTATCATTATTCTACTAGCCAAAATAGCGGAGGAGAGAGAAATCTTACTTGATTTCTTCTTTCTTTGTTTGTTTTGTTATTTGCGATGCCAGACTGGTGATAGGGGGATATGAGAAATTCACAAGATGGTCTCCTCGCTTAGTTTTTCTTTTTCTCCTTTTCATTTGCATTGACTAGTCATCACATTCTTCCTTCAAAATAAATTTCATCCTCGAAATTTGCATACTTAAACCTCTGAATAGCTATGGGTGAATCCATCTCATTTCATCCTTGAGCTCCTAAGTTGCCTCTCTTTCTGAACAGTTGCTCCCTGGATTTCTTGATTGGTCATTCTGACTCTCTGACCCCTCTCCTTCTCTGAGCTTTTCAAATCTGATTCAACCTTCAAGGTTCTTTCTAGCACATCTTTATAGTTAAAGAAAATGTTGGAGGATAAATGGGACCAAATTGTATATCATAGACCCTACTCAAACCTATTCACTTTGCCTCTCTCAGACTCAATAATCTAAGGGCAAAAGCATCTCAGCTCATTAAACTTATTGGCATATTATAACTGACATATTCTCTATCTGTCTTAGGATTAGGAACTCATTCTCCTTTTCTAATTTTATCAAATCAAAAAAATGTTGATCATAAAATATTCTTTTAAATTGTTCCCCAGAAAGCTAGTTTGCAGCATCTCTATAAGTAGTCTTGGTAGCAGTCTGCTAGAATTCAACATTTTCCTTGAGCATCAAAATAACAACTCCCACTTTAACATCTTTAGAAAATTGAAGTGCATCAAACATCATCTTCATCTTCCAAATCTATGTCTTAGTTGCCAATGATTAGCTCTACCCTCAAAAAGAGGTGAATTGAGCTTCTTAAATTTTTCATAATAGAATTCAGAAGGAGGAGGAGGTCTAGGAGGTGCTTGAACCTGCTGTTGCTGCTAGAGCAATTGAGCCACTACCTAGCATACTTTGGCAATGTCAGCTTGATTGGCCAGAGTGCTAGAAGCTTGCTCCACCGGTTGGTCAGTATATCCCCTCATAGCCACACTTGTTCCTATTTTCCTAGCAGCAATGTTGGCTCAGACTTCCTCCTCTTTAAAGCTCATTTTTTGTGCCTATCATAAGTGCCAATAATAATCAAGAACAATAACAGAGTTAAGAAAATTCATCTATTTCTTATTTAATGAAAAATAGATCTATCTAGATGAGATCTATCCATCCATTACTAAGCTTTAACTTGTATCCATTGATAAAATCTATGCTTTGATACCACTAAGTGCCATGCTCCAAATCCAGAATATGACATGGCTGTGCAACCGTGGGTATCACCCACAATAACACGAAGCCCAAAAGGATAATCTTTATGAATGATTATACAATAATCTCATTATTTCATAGTCATAAGTTTTTTTTTGATAAGGTAGTTCATTCAAACAATTTTTGTATGAATACAAGCTGGATTGTCCTCTACTCAAAAAGCACCTAAAAGGATCGAGAATAGAGTAATGCTAGGAATTTGGACAGATAGTGATACATCAAGCTCGGATAAGGAAGAGAAAGTTGCAAATATTTGCCTTATGGCCATTGATGATGAGATAAATCTTGAAAAATCTTTTGAATTCATATTTGATGAATTATTTAAAGCTTTCAATGACTTAATAATTGAATATAAAAAGATAGGATTGAAAAATAAATATTCTTTTAGCTGATAAAAAGAGTAAACTATTGATTGAAAAAGAAGATATTTTGAAAGAAATAAAAACTTTAGCTAAGAAAAAGAAGAAGATGGTACAATCTAAAAAATTTCTAATTGAAGAAAAAGAAAAACTCCTAAGATCTAAAAATTTTATTTTAGAAGAAAATAAGAAATTAAGAAAAGAGATTGAAACATTGAAGCCCGTGCTTAAAAAATTCATCTTTGGATCTCAAAAGCTTCAAACAATATTGAACAATCAAAAGATTATTTTCAATAAAGCTGAAATTGGTTATACTTCTTTAAGAAAATAAAAATTTATGAAGAACATATTTAGCAAAGCTTTATTTGAAAATTATTTAATTACATGTTTCAAACATAATAAAATAGGGCACAAAATTTTTAAATATAATATTAGAAGAATTGGTCATACTTTAGTCAAACAAATTTAGATTTCAAAAGGAATCATGTGCTCTAATCTCAATGGACCCAAGATGACTTAGGTATCAAAAATTAGTAAATAATTTTGTAGGTACACCAAGGATCCAATGTAATGAAAAGAGAAAAATCTTATGAATAGATATCTTGAGAATGAAATTGGATGGATGATGATGTTTAATAAAATCTAAACTTTTCTCACATCATGCCACCATTATTTGCTGAATATATTTGGATTGATTAATTGATTTTGATGATTTATCAGTGCTTACAAATGATTATATTCTACTATCTGAATGTTTTAATGTATTGATTTTAAATCTCAACATCAATATGTTCTCCTAATTGTATGTATCATCTTAAATATTATAGACATATACATTGCTTCAAATTTAGCATGATCTTTTAGCTTCCCCATATCACTTCATTCCTTGAGAAAGTTAAATTGAAATATGCATGATTATGTAAGAATCTTTTTTATTACAAAAATTATAAATAAAACTAATTTTAACATTCTCCCATAAAATGCTTAATTATTGAAATTCTAAAAAAAAAATTGCATGATCTAAGCACTTGAAGATAAGATATTTAATCATAAAAGATCAAGTGCATAATATGTTGATTTGCATTGCATCTTAGGTTTAACCCTAAGAATTTGAAATTTCATAGTTGAATCAAAACTCATAGAACTATTATCTAGATTTCATTTTTTTTTGTGATGCCCTTGATTTGATGTTTATCAAACTCCTACTTGACTAATTTTTGATCCTCCAACTTAATTTGAATATCAATCTTGATCCTAAATTTGATTGAAAATTAATTTTCATTCAATTTGTGCAAAATTTCTTATTTTGAAACTTTTTTAAACTATTTTCTGTATTAAGGAGTAGACTCCTAAAACAAAGGAGTCGACTCGAATACTGAATAGTTTTTAAAAATAGTTCTATAAGGAGTCGACCTCAGTTTTACTAGAGTCGACCACTCTTAGGAGTCAACTCGTATTTGAGATAAGTGGACCCCTATGTCGGGACCAGGTCTTTTAATTGGAGCCATCCCGTTGCCCTGTTCACTCCATGCATTTTCTTTCGAACCGAAGCTTCTTCTGAGCCTTTGTCCAAACCAAAACTTCTCCTTCCATTTTCTCTGAATTTTTTCTTGATTTATTGTCCAATGGTGCCCACAAAGCGAACGGTCCAAAGAGAGAAGAGATCCTGTGCGACACCACCGAGCCCTATAGCTCCTCTTCATCTCCTTCGGTCTAGGAAAGACGCTCAAAGTTTCGAGTAGAGCAAGAGGGAGCTTTTTTTGTGCCTCCACCTTCTCAAGTCTCTTCTCCTCCACCTGCTCGAGCCAACCTCTCATGGATGCTCATTGGTTCTAGGGTTGTGTGCACAGGTAAGAAGATTGATTTTGAATTCTTAGAGAGTGAAGGATTCACTATTGGACATAAAATTCAGAGATTGGGATGGAATTACCTTTGCTCACTTGATGTGCTGACCTACCCTATTTTAGTGAGAGAGTTCTATTCAAATGTAAAAGTGGATGTAGGTAGTGTAGTATCGGAGATGAAGGATATATGGATTAAGCTTGATACCAAGAGTCTTGGATGCACCCTTCGGATGCCAATAGTTGGAACTATCTCTGATGACATCAAAGAGTGTGAGGTTGGACTGATAGCTATACTTAAGCATGACGATGTCAAAGGGATCAGAGATGTGAGGGCCAGCCAATTGAGCATCGAGATGAGGCTACTTTATCACATCATCAACAAGATCTTCTTCCCGAAGATGAGAAGATTCGACTGTCTTAGAGAGGGACATCACACTCATGTATCATATCATCCAAGAGATCCCACTAAGCCTACATTCTTTTATCATTGGGCAGATCAATGCAGGATGCAGCAAACCAATCAAAGGTTTCACTACCTTACAGTATGGTTCTGATCTTGGTCTTTCGGGAGCACGAGATTGACCTTGAGGTGAAGACCATGAGGGTCCTAATGTACATTGACACCAACAACGAGCGTTCATTGTGTCGTATGGGATTTAAGAGAAATGACGCTCATTGGATCCATATACGGGATTAGGATCTAGATTCAGATGAGGCTCCACCAACAATACCAGCACCAAATGTTCAAACTGAGGAGTCAACTGATCAAGCATAGAGATAGAGGCTGAGGTAGAGATAGATCATCTAGAGGCATTAAGTAGACCTTCATTTAGACTTGATGAGGATGCATTGGTTGAGAGGATCACCTCCAGGGTTATCAGCATGGTCGGTACAGAAATTTGAGCGACTGATCACTTATTTGAGAGAGAAGGTAGATCGGATAGTGTAGATGATCTCCACGACGAGAGCTGATAGCAAGGGCCAACTATTAGGAGTCACCATATCACCGCCCCCTTCTAAGCCCTAACCATCTTCATAGAGCCTCTAGACCATCTTTTGTTAGGATGCTAGGATATGCATTGTAGAGCCTTAGTTATTTCTAGCAATCTATTTTCGGTAGATGTACATGTCATATCTTTTGGTCTTTTTAATGTTTTGTTCTTATTGTATACATCACTTGTAAACATCCTTTGAAATTAATGAGAAGTAACTTTTTTGGAAATTTTGATCTCCATTTCGATGAATGCTTAGTTTGATACTTAGTTTACTTAATTAATGATTATACTTTTCTATTGTGCTTAATTTTAAAATAGCTTTATTTGCAAAAGTAAGGCAGAGAAAATATTAAAAGAAAAAATAATTAGTTAATTGAAAATGAATTTGAAAGTTAGAGAACCTAAATTTAAAGGTTAAATTTATGTTAAATATGCTAAATTTGAAAGAAAAAGTGGGAGAAAAGTTGAAAAGTAAAATTATCCCATATTAATTATGAAAAATAGGGAGAAAAAATACTATTAAAATATTAAGAAAATAAATTTTCTAGTATTCACTCTTAAAAATAGGAGGAGAGATGTTTGTTAAATATTATCTAGTTTGATTTGATGGAAAATACTGATTAATTTAAGTTGAGAAAAATAAACTTTGATCTTAAATTCTTAATTAATTATTTTATGATTTTCTTAATTTGAGCTTTCATGTGTCGATTGTTGAATTTGATTTATATGATTTGATTGCTTAATTATTTTTGATAATTAATTAGAGTTAAATTGAATTGGAAACTTATTTATTAATCTAAATATGATACTGAATTTTTGATCTGCATTGAGAATTTTTTATAAATTATTTGTATCAAAGTACTCTATGTAAGAGATATGGTTCGTATTGGGTTAGATATATAAGAGAGTTTGGTTGGATTGGATATATATAAATAATATAACATCATTATAATTTTAGAAGAAGGATATATATTAAGGTTATATTGATCAAATTTAGATTGGTATCATTATTCGTAATTGATTTGAATTTATTTTAAATATTTTTTTTAGAATTTATATCTATCTCAGATTCTAATTGGATCTGATAAAATCCGCTCTATCCAATTAAGGTCAGATTCGATGGAAAACTTTGAAGTACACATGCTCATTAACTTCCGCTGCTGTTCTTGACAATTCATATGAGTAAACCAAGTGACAAACATAGCAATGGAAAGGGACTCCTCCCCACCCTCACATCTATTGCTGGTTCGAGACTTTAGTTACAGAAACCAAGTGACAAGTATTACAACATAATTAGAGAACTCCTGTGAAGTCGTTTCTCCACCAAAATCTCAACTCCTTCAACTAGCCACAGATTACACCACCATCCGCATCAAGTGGGTCTCATCCTGGCTTGTGTTCAACTAAGACTCATTTTTTTGTCAAAGGAAACTTTTGCTTAATTCCAAGCTATGACAAATCACACCCAAGAAGCGATGGCAAGAAGTGATCGAGATTTTTATTAGTCAAAATGAAATCAATTGATGTTGTCACCCTCCATCCTTGTCCAAGGAGTTATTATTATGTGACTAGATAGATATGTTGATTTCTATCTACAAGGATGCCATGCGTGTACTTTCATTAATTTTATGGTCATAAAGGGGATCTGAGTTATAATGCTACTCATTATACATGGTATCTAGGATTTCTTTTCCTTGCTAAGTCCTTATGATCAACGAAAATAATGCGATTCATTGCTAAGTCCTTATTTTATTTGGAATTTGCTTTTAGTGCTGGTCCTTGTTAGTTATAAAAGATTGTTGGTTGCCATGCATGGCTTAGCATCAGTGTTGACCTCCCCGAAGCCTTGGAAAGTGGGCGTTAGTTTCCTATTTCGTGGTGGTTTTCAAATTTGGGTGGGAACAAGCAATTGTTTGGTCCCATGGGATGCTCCTTATAAGAAGCATGAGTTTTTACGCTAAAAAGAGAGGGCTTATCACCTATGGCATCCTTATACCAGAGAGAAGGTTTGGGCTTTTATTTTTTATAGCAAAATTCTTTTTTCTTGTCTTTTTTTTTTTTTTTTTTTTTTTTTTTGATATTTGTTTTGCATCATAGGCAAATACTTTTGCTCTTTATCAAGTAGCGTATTGTTCTATAAAAAGTTCTGATCACCACCAAGTCAAACGGAGATTCGGGAGTTCTTGAGAGACATGGCACAAATGGAGATGCAATGGAGGTTGGTAGGGCTTGCAATGATTTGGCTTTTGCTACTAAACAACTATTATTTTGTGGAGGCAGTACACGAGGAGATGGCTGAAGCGATCTCTAACAAGGGTTTTGTCGAACCGCAACGCATGCTTGGTGCATTCCAATTCAAGAAAATTCTACCAAAACCTTCAAACCCGCATCACCGTGGTTGTACTCGGAATTATTATTGTCGTAGGGGTGGCCCGTCGGCAGCAAATAATGAAGGCAAATAAAGCTGGAGTGCTTCATCTAAACTGTATCGGATCTTTTCTAACTTGATGTCCTTCATGCTTTTCTTCTGGTATTGGATGTAATTTATTGTGCTCTCATATCTGGCATCATGTCATATTATGATTAATACCATATGATGTTAATAGTTACTATTTTGAAAGGGACCCTTCCCTCTATCTCTCCCTCTTTCTTTTTCCTTTCTTATTCTTTTCCTTTTTCTTTGGTGTAAGATCCAAAAGTTATTTACTAATCTTTTACGAGCTATACAACAAACATGGAAAGGAATATCTCCCTAGATTTTGGTTATTTTTATAAGAAAAGACTCCTTTTAAGTCAATATAAATCTCCTCAAACAAGTACCAACATATGAAGAGTAAAAACAGGAGATACTGATTGAGGTCTGGTTGGCATGTTGATCCTTCGTGCAGATTGTTCGATTAATAGTTTTTCACATAGTGAGTCTAGATATTAGCCAGGTGACAGACTTTCACATATATTATTTGTAGAATTTTCTTGTGTTATTGGTGCAGGGATGATGGTAGAAACAGTAAATAATCTTTCAGATACTAGTAATTTTTTTCCAAAACCTAGCTATAATATACATGTGTTTAAGCACATGGATGTAATCAATAATAATTAATGATCTACCATAATTACAAGGTATATCGATTATGGACATATAGGTGTAGAATCTAATAAAAATCAACCTTTTCAATGAAAAGTGTTCATCCTGTTATATAACAATATAATATATAATGAAAATGAGAGAACGAGAGAGAGAAAGAAGAAATTTTTTTAGAAGATAATCACGCAATCTTATTCTATTTTCAAGCCCTTTTATAAGCTTTTCAATCCAAATTACAAAGAAAATAATACCTCTCATTCATTTACAAAAAAAAATAATATACCTCAATTATTTATAAAAGAAAATAATATTTCTCATTCCATAATTCTTAGAAAGTCATCCATATGGGCTTCAATTGCCATTTATAACACTCCCCCTTGGATGACCCCTTCACGAAGAACGTGCCTCATTAAACTTTGCTGAAAAAAATTCTGTAGAAAAAAAAACTTAGCCAAGGAAAAGGAGTACAACATTCTCTTAAATTAATTAGGACATACTGTCTCATTAAAATCTTACTTAGAAAATTCAATGGAACAAAACCAAGATGAAGAAAAAAGAGTACAGTACTCCCTCTGAAGATCAGTTCCATAATCAACTTAGGTCTTTGAGCCGTCGCATCCCAATTTTATAGATTAATTTCTTAAATATCACAGTTGGGAGCGTTTTGGTGAATAAGTCAGCTAAATTTTCACAAGAGCAAATTTGTTGCACATTAATCTCACCCTTTTTCTAAAGCTCATGAGTATAGAAGAATTGTGGTAAAATATGTTTAGTTCTATCTCCTTTAATAAATCCTCCTTTGACTTATGCAATACATGCAGCATTATCTTCATATATTATTGATGGGGTATTTCTTATACAAGATAATCCACATGATTCTTAAATATTTTAAATTATGGTTCTCAACCAAATACATTCACGACTCATCTCATGGAGCACAAGAATTTTTGAATGGTTGGATGAAGTTGCAACCATTGTTTCTTTTACAGATTTCCATGAGATGGCACAGTCACCATGAGTAAAAATATATCCAGTCTGTGACTTGCTATTATGAGGATCTGATAAATAACCAGCATCAGCATATCATAATAATTGGTGCTCAGAATTATATGGATAAAGTAAACCCATGTCAACAGCCTATAGATAGCGCATGATATGCTTAATGCCATTCCAATATCTTCGAGTAGGAGCAAAACTAAATTTTGCTAATAAATTTATTGCAAAGGCAATATCAGGCCGTGTATAATTAGCAAGATACATAAGTGCTCCAATTACACTTAGATATGGTACTTCAGGACCAAGAAGTTCTTCTTCCTCTTCTTTGGATCAAAAATAATCATTTTTCAAATCAAGCGATTTCACAACCATAGAAGAACTAAGTGAATGAGCTTTATCCATGTAAAAATGCTTTAGAACTTTTTTAGTATATGCTGATTGATGGATGAAAATTTTACTTCACACATATTCTATTTAAAGACCAAGACAATATTTTGTCTTACCCAAGTCTTTCATTTCAAATTCTTCTTTCAAATAAGTTGTAGCCTTTTGAACTCCTTCAGGAGTTCCGATGATATTCAAATCATCTACAGCAATGATAGCAAACTCAGTATTAAACTTTTTAAAAAACACATGGGCATATTAAATTATTAGAGTATCCCATTTTTAATAAATATTCACTGAGTCTATTATGCCATATTCTATCGGATTATTTCAATCCATATAAGGATCGTTGTAATTTGACTAAGTACATATTATAAGAATTTAAATATTTTACACTAGGTATTTTAAATCCTTTAGGAACTTTCATATATACATCGCAATCTAATGATTCATACAAATATGCTGTGACTACATCCATAAGGCGCATATCAAGCCTTTCTTTAGCTACTAAACTTATCAAAAATCTAAAAGTTATGGCATCCATCATAGGAGCATATGTCTCATCAAATTCAATTCCAGGTCTTTGCAAAAAATCTTGTGCAACTAATCATGCTTGGTATCTTACGATTTCGTTTAATTCATTTCGCTTTCTTGTGAACACCCATTTGTAGCCAACTGATTTAATGTCCTTTAGAGTTTGAACTACAGGTCCAAATACTTTACGTTTATGGAGAGAATTTAATTCTGCTTGAATTGCTTCTTTTCATTTTTTTCAATCATCCCGTTGTTGGCATTTGTTACTGCTTTTGGGCTCATGATCACCACAAGCAATACTAGATACTATTGCATAAGCAAATACATTATCAACAATAATTTCCTTTTGATCCCATATTTCATCTTTTGATGTATAGCTAATTGAAATGTAATTATTTTCTTGCACTTGGACTGCTTCAGGAGCCTCAACTAATTTTTTTATTTTATTTCTAACAATTTGGTTATCCATAGAAGCTATATCATCAATAGTTTGTCTTGCTTTAAAATTTTCATTTTCCTCATGTACCATTTTATTTGAATTTCTTTTCCTCGAAATTTTATCTTTTGCACCAAGTGGTCTTCCATGCTTCAAGCATGGCGCAGATTATTCTATAGCCATATGGACCGATTGTTTTGCTGGAACTTCTATCCAAGCTGGAGTATTTTCAACTGAAATATAAGATTTGCATATCCTTCTTATGTCTATAAATGCATTAGGTAAATTATTTGCTATACTTTATAAATGAAAAATCCTTTGAACTTTCAGTTCACACTGATTCATTCTTGAATCAAGAAATGATAAGTTTGGTACATTTCATGATAACTTACGTTGTGCTTCTGATATCTTTTTATCTTTTCCTAATGATGGAAATACTGTTTCATCAAATCGACAATCTGCAAATTGAGCAGTAGATACATCACTTGTCAAAGGTTCAAAATATCTAATAATAGATGGATCATCAAAACCAACATAAACTCCAAGTTTACGTTGAGGTCCCATCTTAGATTTTTTGGGTAAAGCAATTGGAACGAACACAGCACAACCAAAAATCCTTAAATGTGGGATGTTCGATTGTTGACCAACTATAAATTGTAGTGGAGAATATGTATGATAAGTAGTTGGTCTTATTTGAATCAATGATGCAGCATGTAAAATAGCATGCCCCCAAATAGATATAAGCAACTTAGTTTTCATCAATAATGATCGAGCAATGAGCTGCAACCTTTTAATAAATGACTCTGCTATGCCATTTTGAGTATACACATGAGCAACAGGATGCTCAACATTGATTCTAATTATCATACAAAAGTCATCAAAGATTTTTTAAGTAAACTCAGCTGCATTATCTATCAGATAGATTTTATAAGAAAATCAAAAAATTATGCTCGTAATCATATTATCAAAGCAAGCAATTTAACAAATGCACTGTTTCGAGTAGACAACAAAGAAACATGGGACCATCTTGTAGAAGCAACAATTAGGACCATGAAGTATCTAAATGGTCCACAAGGAGGATGAATTGGACCACATATGTCCCCTTGAATTCTTTGCAAGAATATAGGAGATTCAATTATTAACTTTATGAATGAAGGTTTATGTATTAATTTTTCAAGTGAACATGCAGAACAATGGTAATCACTAGTTAGAAGAATCTTCTGATTCTTTAATAGATATCTATTTGAGTTTTCAATAATTTTGTGCGTCATTGTTGATCTAAGATGACCAAGTCATTCATGCCAAAGAATAAACATTTTTTTGTTAGTAAACTTTTGGTTCATCAATTGCACAAATCATTGTATAGTACGATCCAGACGAAAGAACAGAAAGTTTTTCTAACTCAAGTTTTTTATTTGAATCATAAGAAATAATGCACAAAATTTTTTTACCATGTTCACTTTTTGTCTCAATATAATATCCATTCCGGTGGATATTCTTAAAGCTTAGTAAATTTCTTCTAGACTGTGCTGAATAAAGGATTTTCTGATTTCTAATTTTGTACTACTTGATAGTATAATGGTTGCTCTTTCGAAGCATTCAATTATATTAGAAGTATTAAAAATTATACTTATATTTTTATTTATAAAAGTTAATTATGAAAAATATTTTTAATCTCGAAGTATAGTGTGGGTTGTGGCATTATCAGCTATGCAAAATTCTTCTGCATTCATATTCGAGTTTAATCTAAAAAATGAATAAGATTTTAATTTTATAAAATAGTTTATTTATTAATTTCAAAATATAAGTACATAGACAAAACACTTTATTGAAGTAAAGAAAATATAATAAAAATTATTCTTTAACTATTTCTCCATTAATGATCATGTGGTCAATTTTTCCTTCAGGATGGGCAAAAAAAATCAGAGACATCAAAAGGGGGTACATTTAGATTGCCATCATCATCATTAAATAAATCTGCAAAGTTTGTCTCAGGCTTCTTATCCTTCTCTTTTATGGAAGCTTGATATAGATCTGCCAGATGCTTTGGTGTATGATAGGTACGCGACCAGTGACCCTTCATTCCACATCTATAACAAATATTCTCTCAAAACCGTATCTTTTTCTCTTGATCAGAGCTTATACCGATTTTTTGGATTCTGCCACTTCAAGTGGCTTGCCCCAGTATTCTTGAAACCACCATGACCATGTCCATGTCCACGGCCTCGACCACGATCTCGTTCATATCTATGCTCATTATTTTGGGACGACACAGCATTCACTTCAGGGAATGGTGTAGAGCCAGTCGGACGAGACTCATGATTCTTTAATAATAATTCATTATTCTGCTCAGTTATCAGAAGGCATGAAATTAGTTCAGAATACCTTTTAAATCTGCGTTCTTGATACTGCTACTGCAGGAGCACATTTGAGGCATGAAAAATAGAGAATATTTTTTTCAACATATCCTCATTTGTTACATTCTCACCACATAGTTTTAACTATGAGCTGATCTGGAACAAAGCAGAATTATATTAAGACATGATTTTAAAATCTTGCAACCTCAGGTGCATCCAATCATACCGTGACTTTAAAAGAATGACCGTCTTCTGGTGGTCGTATCTTTTCTTTAGATTATTCCACAATATTAGTGGATCTTTCATAGTAAGGTATTCAACCTTTAAACCTTCATCAATATGATGCCGAAGGAAAATTAAAGATTTCGCACGATCCTACAGGAATGCAATATTTTCTTCTTGAATCATGGTTCTAAGATTCATAGCATTAAAATGCATCTTAGCATCCAGAATCCAAAATAGATAATTCTTGCCCGTAATATCAAGAGCAGTAAATTGCAGATTTGCCAAATTCGACATATTTAAACTAAAAATTATAAAATAAATAAATATCAATAACTATGTCTCTTATAAATCTATTTTACAATTGAATAGCCTATGAAGGCTTCTGGAAATAATCCTCAAGATTTCCTTAATAGTGGTTGAGCAGGGGGATTAGCCCAATAGATTGTGAGGATTGAATATTTTTAAAAGAATGTAACTAAAACTTAAAATATATCTTCAAGAAGAAACTAAAGTGGATTCAAACTTGGGACCTCCTTCTCCTTGGAGATGCCTTATACTATTAGATTGGAAAGCTTTTCGTGCTGATAACATATTATATAATAATATAATATATAATGAAAAGATCAAAAAGACACGATGAGAGAACGAGAGAGAGAGAGAAAGAAAAAATTCTTTCACAAGATAATCACGCAATCTCATTCTATTTTCAAGCCCTTTTATAAGCTTTTCAATCTAAATTACAAATAAAACAATACCTCTCATTCATTTACAAAAGAAAATAATATATCTTAATCATTTATAAAAGAAAATAATATTTCTCATTCCATAATTCTTAGGAAGTCATCCATATGGGCTTCAATTGCCATTTATAACAATCCACAATTTCTATTGCTATTTTTTAAAAAGGTTCTTTTCAAGGTCCATCTCGGTATCAGATTTTATACTGATAAAATTCTACTATAATGCCGGTATGCGGTGCATTACGGTATACTAGTATTGAGATGCTCCAAAATGATATATCGGTACGAGATTGATATAATACGGTATGCTCGGTATCGGGCCACACAGGACAGTACGATATTCCATAGTCCTTTTGTTATTTTAGGAAAAAAAAGTCTTCCAACCTATCACAGGTTTCACTCAATCAGCAACCATTCACTGTAGCGATTAGTTTTATAACTTGGTATCATGTTGTGCCGAAGGCAAGCATGATTTTTAATGGGAAGGCACAACATGGTCATCATAAGAATAGCAAAAAATTTGAAAGATTGTATAGGTATTCTGTGATGGGGCATTTTAAGGATACATAAATTTTTGCATGCTTATTTAGTAGGTGCATAATGAAAAATGCTGAAAATTTGAAGGTACATGGTATCATGTAATGGGGGCGTTCGAACAATACAGAAAGTTATCACAAACATACTCTCATTAATATAGATTTTAGAAGTTTTAATATTAAACTTTTTCTATGCAAAAGAGCTGTTAGCCAACCCCACCATTCCAATTGATTTTTAAGCACCCAAAAAAATGTAGCTTTTGCAATACCAAAATCTTCCATATGTAGGCAGCATCAAAAGGGTGCAGATATATTTTCTAATATTTTTGTTATAAATAGTGAATGATATAAGTGCTAGGCTAGGATGAGGAATTGAATGACTGATTAATTGTAGCTCGATGCAAAAGGATTACCATTGAACTAGTCCTTCTAAAACCACACAGTGATAAATGGGGTGTAGGGCACCACCCTCTAAATGAGAAAAAAAGTAGAGGATGTTAGGCAATGAAGCAAATCCAAAAAGAAAACAGAGAATTGCTCCTCTCACTACGGTACTCTGGACCATCGTCGATCCAATCAATTGCCATTCTCGATGCTAACGAGCATCGCAAAATTCAGTCTCAATGCTTTCACAAGCGTCAAAAAAACATTGATAATTGAAGAATCGAAAGTAACCTTTCTGACGCTTTCGTATGGTGTCGGCATCTGCCCCAACGCTGATCTGCATCACTAAACAGCACGACGATGTTGATGCTTTCTAAAAGCATCGATAAGTTTTAATAACTGCCAATGCATTTTTGCATCATTAATTAAATATTGGGTTAATGCCAACACTTCTTAAAATCCCGATGCTTATATGCATCGCTAATTGTGGATAAGTTTGAGATATCTTCATATGCTTTAAAACGTCGATAATATTCTATTCCAAAAAAAAAATAAACCAAAAGTAATTTAATAATCTATATAGAAATAAATAAAATCTATCCAAAATTTATAAAAAAATTCAAATACCAACATAGTCATAATAAATACCCTATATAACATCATTATCAATATATAAATCTGTATAAAATTTATAAGCAAATTCAAACACCAACATAAAATCATAATAAATACTCTATATAACATAATAAAGTAATAATTACATGGTTCGTCATGTTCATGGATTACAATCCATAATCAAAAAGAAGAAAGTAAAAGAAATTTATAAAACTTAAAAGAAACATCGAGGCATCGGACTATCAGTGATCCATAGAAGCATGATCATCGTTAACTCCATGATTGTTGGAACTACCAGGAGCTTACAACAAAAATATAAAAACTTTAGTAGTTGAGAATACGAAAATTATAATATAACTTAAATGATTAAGTATATAAAAAATATAAATATAGTCAGATATATATTCTAGAAAAGTCCACAAACATTTGTAATGTAGATGTCAACTGATCAATATGAGTTCTTATGGAAGATATCACTATGTCATAGCTTTATCTCACCATCTTTATCTGTACCTCCACCCATGCATCCATCCATGCCTCCAGCTGTTCTTCAATATGTACCTCTATCCAAGTCTTGAGCATACAAATATCTATATTACTGGAACTCTCTCTAGGATCCTAAGTGTATCGGTATACGTCAGATAACTGAATAAAAATAACTCCAACCCCAACAGCTCTATCATCACTTGAGCTTCGATAGACTAGCCTCCATAGATGCTGAGGACTTACTGATATGCTCTGTAAGAAGAGATAAATCTCTCTCTTATATTCTAAAAAAGTATATATATTAATTTTATACTTAAAAATAAAATTAATTATCATTGCACTAAATGATTATCAATATATATAAATATATCACTTAACTCGTCGCTAATAAAATCATCATCTCATGAACATGAGTCATCCTATAGAACTCGATCTGACCATGCTCCCTCTCATGCTCATCCACATCTATAGAAAATATAAATTTTATAAAATAATCCCTAAATTTTAATTTATAAACTCTAAGAGTTTCAATAAAACCTATAAGTATCATGGTACATGATATGTGATACATTATATACAATTTCACTGAGAAGCATGAGGATTGTAGATACATTAACTTAATCCAAAAAAAAATAATATGCTACAGATTTTGAAAGAAGCAATATCACGCATATCTCTTGGACCCCCATGTATGAGGAACAGATAGAGCTATATGAGCAGCTCGACCAATATCAAAATATACTTACAAAATAAAGTAAAGAGTGTGATATATCTTATATATATGATCAATTTAGATAAGTAATCAATATAACATAAGATATATCATGAGTATATATAATTACCTATCCCCTCTCAGAAAGCCAATAATGAACAACCTCCCTCCACTGCAAAGAATCTATATCAAAAAAATAAATACGAGCAACATCATCCTCCGCTAATCCCTCTCTCTTGCAATCCCTCTTCAATATTGCCTTAAATTTTTTTCATTTTTGATTGAGGGACTTCAGCACTCATTCATGACCGTCTGGAGGGAGTATAAATTTACTCTAAAATAAAGCAAAGAAGGATATTCAATTATTAAATAATATAATTAATTAATTATAAATAAATTAACATAAATTATAAAGTAATCTTTTTACACATACTATTCATAGAATCTCAAGCTTATATGCAAGAAGCATATCATTCCATTTTGCATAGTTCAAGAGACAAAGCTGACCCTTTGGTGCAATAGTACCTAAAATGCTCGTTAACAATCTAGTAGCCTTATTGATGAATTATCCTATCTGGTTGCACTGGATGATGATCTTCTCACCCTCAACTAAACACTAGATATCTCTAGCCCGTGTGAACCCATGTCCAATCCAAGCTCTCCTGGATGCATCTACAATAAACATATAAAATAAAAAATATATTACAAATTAAATAATAAAAAATAATACTTAAAACTTAATAGTCATGAATGTATAATAATTATATTAAATTATCCTAGATGTGAATCTCATCTATAATAACATTCTCATTAGCAAGAGGATCATGCTATAGCTTAGACTGCTGTGTGGATAAAAAGGATTGACCTCGGACTACTGTGCGGATGATGAAGGACTGGCCTCAGACTACTGTAGCTTTACTTTATAACTGTATCTTCTTCTCATTGTTATTTTGCCTGAGACTTCTCTATGGCAAGTCTATCTTTTAGCATGAAAGAAAAAGGGAATGCCTTAGCAGAACCTAGAAATACTCGAACAATTCTAATGCACCTCACTCTTTTAATAATATCAAATGTTAGGGGGAAACATGAACGACATATTGATTAAGTACATGATTAGAGGTTCAAAAAATTAACTACTTTAAAAACTAAATGAGAAACAACACAATTCAACATATTTAAAGAAAAAAGGACTCCATATTAAATATCAGTGTTTTTTAGTCTTAATATAATGACCCACTTTCAAAAATTATCACTTTAATGTACCAATGAATCAAGGCATCCCTAGAGCCAAAATTTCTTGAATTTGATTCTAATATTACTAAAAGAATATAAGTAATTAACTCTAAAATTGGTGTTCTTGTGGAATTTTATGCTCAAATATGACTTTTAAATCTTCCTGGACTTGAAACCATAAAATATAATTCATATAAGGATCAGCCTAGATACTTTCTATCAAATCAATTGAGACACTTAATATCACTAATCTACACAATCTTTACCCCCAATTAACAAAAGATCAAAGCCCAAATAGAAAGACAAGAGAACCAAAACACAAGAAGAAGTTGAAAAATCATAACATCTACAAAACCCTTAGCCCTAGATCGATCAAATCACAAACAAACTGAACACATATATGAAAAAAGATATAGAATAGGGAAATACCTTAGATCAAGTGGTGGAAGACATAGATACCAGAGGTGGAAAGCATTTTGTGGATGGTGGAGTACCGATGATTATCGCTCTAAAGCTCTGACTAATGGTTCCTACTGGTGATGATCAGAGAGAGATCGGAGGAGGACGAGATTGGGATGGAGGGGAGAGGGGGGCAAAAGAGAGTTTTGATTTGGGAGCCTAGAGAGGGGGTGGATGAGGCGGAGAGGCTTGAGAGAGAAAGAGGACTAGGGTTTCGATTTGGAGATGGAGGCTTGGGGATAAGAGTTGAATTTTAACAATGCCTTATGGCCTCCATCGACATTTTTCTGCATTGTAGAATGCTACTGCTTTAAAGCATCATAACATACCGACGCTCATAAAAAGCATTGGCAGATGGATGTGATATTTTAAATTTGCTGATACTTTTTCCTAGCATTGATAATATAAAGTATCTTGATCAATTTTTTGTCCAAAAGAAGCCCCATAACCAATATAATTCTTATAAGCATGTAATTTTGAATGATGTAATAAGACAATGTTGATATATATATATAAGAACAATGTTTTCTCGAAGAGAAATATATGAAAATAATGTTGATGTAACTAAGAATACTATGGACATACTAGAGAACTTTGTGTATTCTTGTGAGCTCAAGTATGGTGCTCTCAAGCCTTAGAAGTAGGTGGAGAAAGACTAAAGAGAGAATGAAACCAATCATCGAATAGCTTCAGCCAATGCTTCCATCGAGCTGACTCATTTTCTGTCAGAGCCAGCCCAAGCAGAAGATGAGCTGGTCTGAATCCTGAGAAAGTAGACTCGAGCAGAAGTCCAGAAAGTGTATTAAGCTGATACATTGGAAGAGATGGCTCGGTTCCTATTAGAGCCAGTCCGAGTAGAAGTCAAGCCAGCTCGAATTCTGAGAGAGCTGACTCAAGCAGCAGAATAGAGAGTAGTGATTCAGACTCTCGTAGGAGACATCACAGTCGAGCCGGTCTAACTGCTGACCGAGCTAGCTCGAGCAACGAATAGAACAGTACGTTGTTTTTATTCTGGCCTGGGATTGGGTTTAATCCTAGGGACTTAGGGCCTTATTTTATAAGATCCTAAGAGACTAACCTATGGATTGGACTGGGATTAGATGAATGGGTATGTGCATGTGAGACATGGATGTACATGGGCTTGGAAAGTGCATCACATTAGATTAGCTAGGAAAGTTTTTTGGATTGGATCATATTGATCAGGTATATATATATATATATTCTATATTGAGTTTTGTAATTAGAACGTAATTGAATACAAGCCCTTTTCTTCCTAAAAAATCTCTTTTTTTCTCTCTCATCTCCCTTTCTTCTCCATGCCCTAGGATTTTCTAGGATTTGATAGGACAGCCATCTATTTCTTTGGATTCTTGTTGCTATTTCTGCAATCATCAAGTAGTAAGGATTATTTTCAACACTTGGTATTAGAGCAATACCAGATTGCAATAGATTGGTATTAAAGCCCTAGCATTGGATCTGGTGGAGGAAAGGTCAAAGCTTCATCTAGCATTGTGGTAAGGTACTAAATAGATTTTTTTGAATACTGTTCTATTGTTTTAGTATTTGGTTATTGAAAATCTGGTTAAGATGGCATCAAGTACCATTACGACGAACTTTGAAAAGTTCGATGGCAAGAAAGACTTTAGTTTTTGGTAGCAAAGGATGAAGGATCTACTGGTGTAGAATAGAATCTATAAGATCTTAACTTAAAAAAGATCAAAAAAGATTTTTATTAAAGAGTGAGAAAAACTTGAAGAGATAGTCTTCAGCATGATTTGAATGTACCTCACTGATGAAGTTCTATCAGAGATCAACATAGAAAGTGTTGACGCAGAATCTGATCATCGCCAAAATCAGCTGGAGCAGAGGTGGACGAGATCGCCATTGGGGACCTACAAAATAAAGTCCCATCTGGAGCCGGTGGGGGGGTGGCTCCGATAGGACCATCCGACGATCAAGTCAGCTCTGACCAATAGAAATGGAGTGCTCGAAAATGAGTTTCACAGAGCTTAGAGAAGAAGAGGAGAGCTTAGAGCTTAGGGTTAGCATATCTGAAGGGTCCCTCTTATAGGCAGAGCTTGATGGTGACAGCTGTAGCCGCATGCTGATGGGCCACTCGAGGTCCGACGGAGTCAGTCCCAGGGGAAGGCACCATTTACAGCACCATCTGCAACGGATTGATGGTGATAACCATCGTCGCCTGGTAGTGGGTCATTGTCACCTACGGTGGACTGATGGTGATGGCTGCAACTATCTTGATATCGAGCCGCTCGGGGTCGAATGAAGGGTTGAAGGGCTTTGATGTGTACCCATTTTGGAGGGGTTCAGACTCCTGAAGAGGAAGCTCGAAAGGAGTTCGGCTCCCGTAGGCGTCTGGCTGGAGGTGTGTGGCTAAGGCTCGATCGTTGGAGAGTTCGATATGAGCTCGACCGACCGAAGGGGATGTCCGGAAGGAGTCTGCTAAAGAAGTTCGACCGAAGAAGGTGTCTGAGAGGAGTTTGGCTCTTAGAGAAGTTCGATCGAGGGAATGTCTGGGAGGAGTCTGATCAGAGTTCGGCTGCTAAGGAGTTTGGCCGCTGAGGGGTTCGATCGATTGACAGCCACTGAGGAGTTCGATCGAGGGACGATCGTTGAAGAGTTCGATCGAGGGACAGCCATTGAGGAGTTCGACTAAAGCCCGACTGCTGAGAGGTTCGATCGATTGACAACCATTGAGAAGTTCGATCGAGGGATGACTGCTGAGGAGTTCGATCGAGGGATAGCCGCTGAGGAGTTTGGCTAAAGCCCAACCGCTGAGAGTCCGAAGGAGCTCAACCGCTAAGCAGTTCGATCGACTGTAGGAGTTCGGCCAAGATCCATCCGCTAAAGCTCTTCCATGGCTATCGGCCACATTAGGCTGAGCATCGAATTGGATTTCGACAGGAGCGGGGTTTACCCCCAACAATAGTCTCTCCCACTTTCGAGTTCGAAATTCAAAGTAAGGGAGTGCAGAAAAGGCGACTGCCAAAGTCTTCTTCTAGGCTCCGTGCTGATTCAGATCGAAGCTCGGAGGAGATCTCATCTCCAGCTAAAGTTAATGTTGAAGTTGAAGATCGAAGAAGATCTCATCTCCAGCCGAGGTTGAAGTAGATCTCGTCTTATGCGGTCGAGGTCGGAGGTTGAGCTCCTCTGGGGGGCGATATTGTCTTCAACAGTCGAGGCTGACTCGGGGGAGATCTCCTCTCCTACAGTCGTGGTTAATATGGGTGCTCGAAAGAGATCTGATCTCTGACCAAGATTGACACGATCGCTCGAAGGAGATCTTATCTCCTGTGGCCGAGATTGATGCGGGCGCTCGAGGGAGATCTTATCTTCTGCAATCGAGTTTGCCTCGGGGGAGATCTTATCTCCTGCTGTCGAAGTTGGCCTGGATCCTCAGAGGAGATCTTATCTCCTGCAGTCAAGATTGCCTTGGGGGAGATCTTCTCTCCTGCGATCGAGTTGATGCGGGCGCTCGGAGGAGATCTTATCTCCTGCAGCCGAGTTTGCCTTGGGGGAGATCTTATCTCCTGCTACCGAAGTTGGCCCAGACCCTCGGGGAGATCTTATCTCCTACAGCCGAGGTTGCCTCGGAGGAGATTTTATCTCCTACGGTCGAGGTTGATGCGGGCGCTCGGGGAAGATCTTAAATCCTGCAGCGAGTTTGCCTCGGAAGAGATCTTATCTCCTGCTACCGAAGTTGGCCCAGACCCTTAGGGGAGATCTTATCTCCTGCAACTGAGGTTACCTCGGGGGAGATCTTATCTCCTGCAGTCGAGGTTGATGCGGGCGCTCGGGAGAGATCTTATCTCCTGCAGCCGAGTTTGCCTTGGGTGCTCAAGAGAGATCTTATCTCTAGCCGAGGATGTCACTCGAAAGAGATCTTATCTCTAGCCGAGGTTGACGCGGTCGCTCGGGAGAGATCTTATCTTTAGCCGAGGTTGTCGCTCGGGAGAGATCTTATCTCTAGCCGAGATTGACGCGATTGCTCGGAGGAGATCTTATCTCTAGTCGAAGTTGTCGCTCAGGAGTGATCTTATCTCTAGCTGAGATTGACGCGGTCGCTCGAAAGAGATCTTATCTTTGGCCGAGGTTGTCTCGGTTGCTTGGGAGAGATCTTATTCTCTAGCCGAGGTTGTCGCTCGGAAGAGATCTTATCTCTAACCGAGGTTGATGCGATCGCTCGAGAGAAATTTTATCTCTAGCCAAGGTTGATGCGGTCGCTCGGAAGAGATCTTATCTCTAGCCGAGATTGTCGAGGTTGCTCAAAAGAGATCTTATCTCTAGTCAAGGTTGACGCTCAGGAGAGATCTTATCTCTAGCCGAGGTTGACGTGGTCGCTCGGAAGAGATCTTATCTCTCTGGCTAACCGAGGTTGTCTCAATCGCTCGAAAGAGATCTTATCTCTAGCCGACATGATCGCTTGGGAGAGATCTTATCTCTAGCCGAGGTTGTCGCTCAAAAGAGATCTTATCTCTAAGGTTGATGCAGTCGCTCGAGAGAGAGATCTTATCTCTGACCGAGGTTATCTCGGATCACTCGGGAGAGATCTTATCTCTAGCCGAAGTTTATCCACGATCGCTCGGGAAGAGATCTTATCTCTGATCGAGATTATCCATGGTCGCTCGGGAGAGATCTTATCTCTGGTCGAGGTTGACTTGGTCATCCGAGAGAGATCTTATCTCTAACTGAGGTTGTCTTAGTCGCTCGAAAGAGATCTTATCTCTAGCCTGAGGTTGTCCACGGTCGCTCGGGAAGAGATCTTATCTCTAGCCGAGGTTGACTCAATCATCCGGGAGAGATCTTATCTCTAGCCGAGGTTGACTCGATCACTCGGAAAAGATCTTATCTCTGATCGAGGTTGTCAGCGTTCGCTCGAGAGAGATCTTATCTCTAGTCAAGGTTGTCGCTCGAAAGAGATCTTATCTCTAGCCGAGGTTGACTCGGTCGCTCGAGAGAGATCTTATCTCTAATCGAGATTGTCCATGGTCACTCAGAAGAGATCTTATCTCTGGCCAAGGTTGACTCGATCGTCCGAAAGAGATCTTATCTCTAGCCGAGATTGTCTCGATCATTCGAGAGAGATCTTATCTCTAGCCGAGGTTGTCCACGATCGCTCGGAAGAGATCTTATCTCTAGCCGAGGTTGACTCGGTCGCTCGGGAGAGATCTTATCTCTAGCTAAGGTTAACTCGATCACTCGAAAGAGATCTTATCTTTAGCCGAGGTTGATGGTCTTTGACCTGCTCGTGTTAGGACGAGATTTTTCTTCTGTTCCTAACACGACGACTATTGACTGCTTCTTTCCTATCATCACATAGTTTTCGCACCCAGAAATAATATTATTGGAGGGAAAGAATTTTACCGAAAAAAAGTTACGGGCAGCACATCCCCATTTTAGGATCGTGGGGGTGTTGTTCCTCAGGGTTCCCTTAGGCGGCAAGGCCCAGGCCGGACGACCTCCTCTATCTCATGCTGGCCTTCTCAATTTGGAGCAAGCTTTTCTTGGCTTTGTTGTTGGGAGATGACAAATCATCGATGCACTAAGCTCCTCCTTGGGGTAACGTTGATGACGCCATGAGGCGGCCAACCTCATCATTTCTAGTTACGGCAGCCCTTGACCGATCTTCTCCTACTTCAGGCTGGGAATTTGTCCAACCACCCCTTTTTGACGAGCTCCTTAATTTTATGTTGGAGCTGGATGCATTCCTCAGTATCGTGGCCATGGCCATGGTCGCGATGGTAGAGGCACTACTTGCTTCGATCGTGCTTGTTTGGGGGAGACCGTAACCCTTTTGCTCTTGGCAGCTGGTTCTTAACTTTGGTGAGAATCTGAGCTCAAGGAGCGTTGAGGGGGGCGTAGTCGTGGAACCTTTCAGGAGGAGGGCTTCTTCACGCCCCTCTGTCGAAACTTCCTTGGTGGCGAGCTCGAGGAGTTCGAGCCTGCCTGCTCCTGGATGGAGTCCGTGAGCATGGTCGAACTTCCTGTGAAACCTTCTGCGGAAGAACTTCATGCTTTTTAGTCGAAACTTTCTTGACGACGAGCTCGAGGGGGAGCTCGGTCTGGCTTGCCCGAACTTCATCCCACCTCCTATGAATTCTTTGTAGGAGCTTTCTTAGAGACATACTCGAAGGAAAGTTCGGCCTCGCTTGCACCGAACTTCACTCCGCCCTCTTGTCAAGCTTTCATCAGGAGGACTTCATGCCCCTTTGTCGGTGCTTCCTTGACGGCGAGCTCGAGGGAGAGTTCGACCTCGCTTGCACTGGGAGGTCGTGAACGCAGTCGAACTTCATTCCACCTCCTTGCAAGACCTCCTGCGGGGCTTCCTTGGTGGTGAGCTCGAGCAAGAGTTCGACCTTGCTTGCGCCGGAGAGGTCGCGAATGTGGTCGAACTTCATGCCGCCCTCCTGGGAAGCTTTCTACGGGAGAACTTCTGCTCTCCATTTCTCCTTCCTAAGGATGATTGATATGTCCAAATGCTCCTCTTTAAGGTCGGTTCCTCGCATCCTCATGATGGGTTTGCTGGCAAAGTCTCCGTCGGAGGTTATCGCACGGCCTGCATCATCTTGGTAGGGCCACGAATCCGACCAGTAGGTTGAACTGCTCCGCATCTATGGTGGCTTCGAATGGAACCTGAGCTGTCAGGGCCGAAAGGGGAGCAGATGGATCTGGCGTGGAGGCTGCCGATCGTCGAGTCGAAGCTCTCCTGGGAGGCATTTCTCTTCGAAAAAAAACTCTAGAGAGGAAGAAGAGAGATCTTCGGAGAGGGGAGAGAGAAATCATCATTGAGCACTCCTTTAAGAACAAGGGGACCTCAGAGATTCAGTGCCCTTTCTCTAGCATCAGTCTATTGACGTAGAATCTGATCGTCATCGGAATCAGCTAGAGCGGAGGTGGATGAGGTCATCATCGGGGACCTACAAAATAAAGTTTCGTTCGGAGTCGGTGGAAAGGTGGCTCCGATAGGATCCTCCGACGATCAAGTTAGCTCTGGTCAACAGGAATGGAGTGCTCAAAAATGAGTTCCACAGAGCTTAGAGAAGAAGAGGAGAGCTTAGAGCTTAGGATTAGCGTATCTGGAGGGTCCCTCTTATAGGCGGAGCTTGATGGTGATAGTTGTAGCTGCGTGCTGGTGGGCCGCTCGAGATCCAATGGAGTCAGTCCTAGGGGAAGGCGTCATCTGCAACATCGCCTGCAATGGATTGATGGTGACAGCCATCGTCGCTTGGTAGCGGGTCGTTGTCACCTACGGCGGACTGATGGTGATGGCTGCAGCTGTCTTGATACTGAGCCACTCGGAGCCGAATGAAGGGTTGAAGGGCTTTGATGTGTACCCATTTTGGAGGGGTTCGGACTCCTGAAGAGGAAGCTCAGAAGGAGTTTGGCTCCCATAGGCGTTTGGCTGAAAGTGTGCCGCCAAGGCTTGATCACTGAGGAGTTCGGTAGGAGCTCGACCGACCGAAAGGGATGTCCGAGAGGAGTTTGCTGAAGAAGTTCGGCCGAAGAAGGTGTCTGGGAGGAGTTCGACTCTTGGAAAAGTCTGGTCGAGCGAATGTCTGGGAGGAGTCTGACCAGAGTTTGGCTGCTGAGGAGTTTGGCCGCTGAGGGATTCGATCGATTGACAGCCGCTGAGGAGTTCGGTCGAGGAACGACCGCTGAGGAGTTCGACCGAGGGACGACCGCTGAGTTCGACTAAAGTCCGACCGCTAATAGGTTCGGCTGATTGACAGCCGCTGAGGAGTTCGACCGAGGGACGATCGCTGAGGTGTTCGATCGAGGGATGACCATTGAGGAGTTCGACTAAAGCTCGGCAGCTGAGAGTCTGAAAGAGCTCGGCCGCTAAGCTGTTCAGCCGGCTGTAGGAGTTCGGCCAAGACCCATCCGTTGAAGCTCTTCCATGGCTACCGACTGCATCAGGCTGAGCACCGAATTGGATTTCGACAGGAGCGAGGTTTACCCCCAATAGAAATCATACCGAAAGGGCTTTGGCAGAAATTGAAAAACACATATATGGGCAAGAACATGATAAAGAAACTATGGTTGAAGAAATAGCTGTACAGTTTATGGATGTCTGAAGGAAGAGATCTAATTTTTCACATCTAGAAGTTTAATTAAATTTGCTCGGATGTTATGAGCCTTGATATGAAGATTGATGAAGAGGATAAAACTCTTCTATTGTTGTGTTCACTGCCAACAGCATATGATAGTTTCATTACTACTTTGGTATATGAAAAGAAGACATTAAACTTTGAGGAAATAGTTGAAGTTCTTAGGTCTAAAGAGCAGCGAGAGAGGCTAGTTAAAGAAAATTCTAGCTCAGAGGTGATTTCTATGAATGAGAGGTAAGAAAGGCCTAAGAAGAGAAATCAAGATAAATTCAAAGGCAGATCAAAATCTCGAGAAAATCAGAAGAATGTGAAATGCTACAAGCATAATTAACCTAGTCATATTAGAAGAAATTGCCCACTTTTAAAGAATAAAAAGAAAAAGAACATTTCTAAGGATGGATCAACCAACGGGAGTGGTGCTCTATCATCTGAAGACAATGGAGATGATATACTGGTAGTATATATCAGATGGAGTCATACACTTAGAAAGCCACTGGACACTGGATTTAGCATGTTTCCACCATTATACTATACATGGAAAGTGGTTCTCATCTTATGAGAGATCTGATGGAGGGAGTGTTGGTCTTGGAGATGATCATCTATGTACAGTTGCTAGTGTTGGTATAGTTAGAGTGAGAATGTATGATGAAGTCATCTGGACACTCAGCAATATGAAGCATGTGCCAGAACTAAAGAAGAACCTGATATCCTTGGGATACTTAGAAGGACAGGGGTATGCTTTCAGTTGTCAGCTATGCAGCAGGTGTTTGAGGATTTCCAAGGATTTATTGATGGTGATGAAAGAGAGAAGACTAAGCAACAACCTATATAGGATGGAGAGCTTAGTGGTTACAGATAGTGCAAAAGTGTCAATAGCAGCACAGGAGAAATAGCTAACCTACAAGCTATGGCACTATCGTATGGGTTACTTTAGTGATAGGGGGCTCACAGAGTTGAGTAGGAGAGATCTGATTCCAGCACTTAGAAAGGAAGAAGATAACCTATGTGAGCCTTGTATCTATGCAAATAGTATAAAGTTATATTTGCCAGTAGTACCAAGTGGAGTGAAGCTATTTTGGAGCTAATTCACTTGGACATATGGAGACCAACATCTGTTTCATCTCGACATGGAGCGAGATATTTTATCATTTTTATAGATAATTTCTCCAGGAAGGTATGTATTTATTTGATCAGAAAAAAATCAGATATGTTTATCCGATTTAAAATCTAGAGAGCTGAGGTGGAAAAGAAGACTGGGCAGTCAGTGAAGTATTTAAGGTCTGATAATGGAGAAAAATACACCAGCCTAGAATTCAGAAGATATTATGAGAAAAATGGCATAAAATGCCATTACACAGTAAAGATAACTTCTCAGTAGAATGGTGTCGCGGAGAGGATGAATCAGACACTAATAGAAAAGGCCAGGAGCTTGAGGTTGCAAGCATCACTGTCCAAATCTTTTTAGGATGATGCTCTTACTTATGCTTATTTTGTTGTTAACATGTCTCCTCATAGAAAACTGAATGGAGGACTTTCAGAGGCTATCTAGAGTAAAAAAAAAAGATGGAGCTTGGCCACCTAAAGATGTTTGGCTGTCCTGCATATGCTTTGATAGAAGAAGTCGACAGGAGCAAGTTAGACCCAAAGTTATAGAAGATGATATTCAAGAAATTTTCATGAGATATGAAAGATTTCTTGCTATAGAATTCACATTCTCAGAGGTGTGTCATCAGTTGGAATATGATTTTTGATGAGAAAAATATTATGATAAAGCTGAAAAGTGCAAATGAAGTTGTTAAGACAACACAAGACAACATGGGATAGTTCTCAGATACAGATGATTTGCCCTCAACATCAACCTCAGGTCGTGTTCATTTTGAGATGGAGTTAGGTAGGCATGGTGATACACCTATGAAGGACCAGCATGAAGAGCGATCTATCTTGGAGGAAGTACAGAGGTGCAGTCGTAGGCAGCAGACTTGTAGGACAACACAAGAGACTTGTAGGATGATATAAGAGAAGTGACACTGCATAAGTCGAAGTGCATTATTCGTAAACCGGTACGATATGGTATTGATGAGACTATCTCTTATGCTCTTATCACTGCTAATGGAGATCTAGAAAGATTTGAGGCCATGGAGAGTTCAGATTGGAAATCATGGATGCAAGCTATGATAGAGGAGATGGAGTCTCTCAGGAAGAATCGAACATGGCAGCTAGTGGATCTTCTAGATAATGCTCGACCCATTAGCTCTAAATGAATTTTCATTAGAAAAAAGGCATCTTTATAGCAAGGTGGAGTGAGGTACAAGGCTAGGCTGGTAGTCAAAGGGTACTTACAGGGAAATGAGATTAATTATTTAGAAGTCTTCTTTTCAGTTGTCAGATATACGTCCATTAGGATGCTGTTAAGCATAGTTTCTGCTCACGACTTGGAGCTAGAGCAAATGGATGTTAAGATAGCATTCTTCCATAAAAATTTGGAGGAGATCATATACATGGAGCAACCACAAGACTTTAGGAAGCCTGGGTCAGACGAAGAGGTCGTTTACTAAAGAAATTGCTGTACGGATTGAAGTAGTCTTCTAGACAGTGGTACAAGCGGTTTGACACATATGTGAGAAGTATTGATCTTTTTAGGTGTGATCATGACTCGTGTGTATATGTGAGGTCTCTAGAAGATGGATCTTGGATATACTTACTCTTGTATGTAGATGACATGTTGATAGCATGCAAGAGTAAGAAAGTAGTATAAAAGTTAAAGGAAGCTTTATCTCGAAAGTTTGAGATAAAGGACTTGGGGCCTACAAAGAAGATCCTAGGTATGAAAATTATCAAAGACAGAACCAAGGGGTTGCTGCATCTATCTTAGGGAGGATATATCAAGAAGGTCTTAGAGATATTTGAAATGAAGGAGGCCAAACCGGCAGAGCTACCACTAGCCGGGCAAGTTAAATTCTCTAAGACCATGTCACCATAGACTAAGATGGAGGTTCAGGAGATGGAAAAAGTTTGATATGCTTCTAGTGTGGAAAGCATTATGTACTTCATGATGTGTTGTAGGCCAGATTTAGCCCATGCAGTGAGTCCGATGAGTAGGTTTATGGCTCAACCTGGTAGAAAGTACTAGAGAGCACTGAAAGATATCTTCAGATACTTGGTAGGTTCAGTTGAGATTGGCATCTACTATTATCAGCAGGAAGGTGCTAAGGAATATCCTAATATATCCAAGAAGGCTCGAGGGCTAATAGAGGAGTTTGTGGATGTAGATTTTGGTGGAGATGTGGACATTTGGCGTTCGACGATAGGTTTTATATTCAGCATGTATGGAGGTCTAGTCTCATGGAGATCTTTCTTATAGTTAATAATGGCCTTGTCTACTACTGAAGCAGAGTATATTGGTATCACGAAGGTAGCAAAGAAAGCTTTATGGCTGAAAGATTTGGCACTGGAGATGGGATTTCCACAGGATGCAATCAGGATGCATTATGATAGCTAGAGTACTTTGTTACTTGCAAAGAACTCTGTGTATCATGCAAGGATCAAATACATTGATATTAGATACCACCAAATCATAGAGCTAGTGGAGAATGATGAAGTGGAGATGGTGAAGGTTCACACCAAAGAAAATCTAGTTGATGTGCTTACAAAGGTTCTTCTTCGTAATAGCTTTTATAACTGTATGGTACTGATAGGACTGAAGGATAGAGCTAAGTTTGTAAGAACTTGGAAGCACCAAGGTGGAGATTGTGAGTTTAGGTATGGTGCTCTCAAGTCTTGAAAGTAGATGGAGAGATCAAGGAGAGAATAGAACCAACCATCGAAGAGCTTCAGCCAATGCTTCCATTGAACTGGCTCATTTTCTATTAGAGCCTGCCTGAGCAGAAGGTGAGCCAATCCAAATCCTGAGAGAGCTGGCTCGAGTAGAAGTTCAGAAAGTGACACATTGGAAGGGATGGCTTGGTTCTTATCAGAGCCAGCTCGAACCCTGAGAGAGCCAACCCGAGCAATAAAATAGAGAGCGATGATTCAAGCTTTCATAGGAGACATCACAGTCGAGCCAACCTGACTGCCGATCAAGCCGGCTCGAGCAGCGAATAGAATAATATGTGGTTTCTATTCTGGCTTGAGATTGGATTTAATCATAGGAACTTAGGATCTTGGTTTATGAGGTTCTAAGGGGCTAACCTATAGATTGGGTTGGGATTAGTCCAATGGATGTGTGCATGTGAGACATGGGTGTACATGGGCTCGACATTAGATTAGCTAGGAGAGTTTTTTGGGTTGGATCATATTGACCAAGTATATTTACTCTATATTGAGTTTTGTAATTAGAATAGAATTGAATACAAGTCCTTTTCTTCCTGAAAAATCTCTCTCTTCCTCTCTCGTTCTCCCTCTTTTCTCCATGCCCTAGGATTTTTTAGGATTTCATAGGATGGCCATCTATTTCCTCGAATCCTTGGTGCTGTCTCCGCAATCATTAAGTAGCAAGGATTATTCCCAACACTTGGTATTAGAGCAATACCAGGTTGCAACAATTCTAACATATTTAAGGGTTTGAGGATGCTAGAAGACTTGACATAGATAATGTCAAATGAACGATGAAGAATAAAGGTCCACTTGAGAGATAATAATGATTACAACTATGCAAGACACAGCAATTGTACCATGATCGATGACGACAAAATCCTCTTCCTCATAAAGCACTTGCACCTACAACCTCCTAAAGAAAAACTAGCAGTCAAAGGATAAGGGGTCTATGGTATACGGACATCTCATCGAATAGTTAGTGATGAAGATAACTAGTGATTCAAGATGCTTACTCTATATAAATTGAAAAGGACTTAACTCATGGATGGTAGCTATTTAGCTGATCAAAGGAATGATATCACTTAATAACTTTGCATTGGTTATGCATTTCTTGGGTCATTGGTTGTGGTAGAGGAGATCCATATTGGTTAGGAGCATTAGAATCCATGGTTGACATCATAGGAAGTCTGACTGTAGCTTTCTGCATTGCTTGCATTGCATGTTATGATACAGTTAAATAAAGGAGCTGTTGGTCAAGTTATAGATGAGCAACTCAAGCAGTTGGATGAGCAAGTGGGGTTTGAGGTTGAGCTTGATGTTGAGGTAAGGGAAGAGTAGGATTTTGAAGATTTGGAGAAAACTAATAATGATACAAATGTTGAAGTATTAGCTGAGAATGAGAGGAGTTTAAGGAAGTCTTCAAGAATCAAGAAAGCTCCAGTTCATTTGGACGACTATATGCAAAAAGGTTGGTTAAAAGTAGTTAAGCTTTCTGTTAATACTGTTAATAAGCCTTATAACTGAAGTAATTAAGATAATTTGTTACTAGACTATAAAAGTCTAGCTGAGATGTAACCTAAGGAATCCTGAAAAATAAATAATAAATGAGAGACTTGAGTCTCTTTTGGGTAAGCTGCTTCTCCTAAAGCAGTAACATTAGTGCATCCATTAAGAGCAATGGGTGCTTCCATAAGAAATCAAGGTGCTACAGTGGATGCGAATACAGATGAGATTTGTGACTTGAAGAATCATATGGCATGTCTTCAAGCTGAAACTCAGGCTCAATTGAGTTTGCAAGGATCTTAGATTGAGAGGTTGAGTGCTCAAATGGAGTTGATGTCCCTTATCAAGAATCAACACAATCAACCTCTTGCTGTTAATCAAATGGTGGTTGGTTCACAGTCTCCACAAGAGGTGCGGATGCAACATTCTGATGCAAGGAATTTTTGGGGATCAAGATCTCATAAGCCTTATAAGATGAACATTCCAGTCTTCAATGGGGAGGATGTCTTGGGATATTTGCATAGAATCAATACTTAGGCTTAATGCTGTGCTTAAGGAGGATATGCTTAAATTGGCTTCTGTCAATCTTCAAGGCCCTACCTCTTATTGGTATTAATGGGTTTTTGGTGCCCATTTGATTGGTTCTTGGTATGATTTTAAGCAAGGAATCAAGAATCATTTTGCTCCAACTTCATTTGACAATCCCAAGGTGGCATTAGCAAGATTATCTTAGAACTTTTTAGTTTCTGATTATGATGCTCGATTTGAGAAATTAATGTCATTTATCCCTGATTATGATGAAGGTACTTTAGTAACCTTGTATATAGCAGGGTTAAAATCTAAAATCAAGAAGGAATTATTGTTCAATGTGCCTCAGAGATTGTTTGAGGCTATGAACATGGCCAGAGCTCAAGAAAAAAGGATTACTCATAGGAGTTTTCTTATAAAGAATCCAGATAGAAATTCTAGTTCAATCATTCCAAAGCCTACACCTACAAATTCTATTGCTATACCTGTTGGGGATAAATCCCGCTCCTGCCGAAGCCCGGTCCGACGCTCAGCATAATGCAACCAGTAGCCGCAGAAGAGCTTCAGCGCACTGGTCTAGCCAAACTCCTTCAGCCGGCCAAATTGCCAAGCGACCGAACTCCCAGCGGTCGAACTTCTTCCAGCAGGCCGAACTGGTCAGCTTCCGAGCTTCTTCCGGACTCCCAGCGGCGAGACCAAACTTCCTGGGCAGCCGAACTCCTTCGGACTCCCCGCGGCCGAACTCCTCAGCGGACGGGCTTTAGCGGAATTCCCAAGCGCGTCGTCACGTCACTCAGGAGCCCGAACTCCTCAGCAGTCGTCACTCGGCCGAACTCCTCAGCGGTCGCCCTCATCGAACTTCGGCCGACCAAGCTCCTACCGAACTCTCAAATATCCCAGCCTCAGCCGAAGTCCAACAGCCGGCCGAACCCCAGACGGCCGAGCTTCGGATTCTCAGCAGCCGTACTCTTCCGCGGACGAGCCTTAGCTGCATACCTCCAGCCAGACGCCTATGGGAGCCGAACTCCCTCTTATCTTCCTCTTCAGGAGCCCGAACTCCTCCGAAATGGGCACACGAAGGCCTTCAACCCTTCACTCGGCAAGCTCTGCAAGCATCACCATCAGTCAGTCCGTCGCAGGCGATAGCGACCCACTGTCAGGCGGCGATGGCTGTCACCCTCAATCCGCCGACCCACTGTCAGGCGGCGATGGCTGTCGCCCTCAATCCGCCGCACATGGCACCGGTGAGACTGACTCCGCCGAACCTCGAGCGGCCCACCAGCACGCGACTGCAGTTGTCACCATCAAGCTCCACTATATAAAGGACCCTCCCGACACGCTAAGGCTAAGCTCTCTGAACTCTCGACTCTCTAAACTCTCCCCCTCATCTCTAAGCTCCGGAACTCATTCCGAGCACTCCATTACTGTTGGCCAGAAACTAATTTGACCGTCGGAGGGTCCTGCCGGAGCCACCACCACACCGATTTCGGACGTGACTTCATTTTGCAGGTCCCCGGCGGCGACCTCAGCGGCCTCGACTCCGGCGACCTCCGACGAAGATGGATTTCTGCACCAACAATACCTATAAAGAGTCTGTTTGCAAGTGAGATTCAAGATCATAGAGAAAAGGGTATTTATTTCTATTATGATGAAAGATTTAGACCTAAGCATAATTGTAGAAAGAAGGCTACTATGTTGATCTTTAAAGGGGAGGAAGAAAACAAAGTTGCTATTGAACAGTTTAATGAAGAGTTGACGTTGGTGGATCAGCATCATTACCTTCCAGAGATAAGTTTTAATGCTCTCTCTGATTTTGTTCACAATAAAACTATAAGAATATATGACACTTTGTTTGATATGATAGTAAGAGTTCTTATTGATTTTGGGAGTAGCCATAATTTTATATTAGAAAGTGTTGTTAAAAAGCTTTCTATGCTAATAGTGCCAATTACCCCTTTTAGAGTGTATGTGGGCAATAGGGATTATATCATTTGTTCTTTGAAGGTGGAGGGAGTGCTAATTCTATTGCAAAATTAGTTTTTCACTGTTGATCTTTTGGTATTACCCATCCATAGTCCTCAGTTGGTTTTGGGAATACGGTGGTTAAAACAATTTAGGAAAGTTCTATTTGATTTTGTAGAACATACCATTGAATTTTTATGAGAGGAAAAAAAGATATGCTTGAAATAAAAAACTGCTATTCATTTATGTTGGTGCAGAAATCCGTCTTCGCCGGAGGTCGCCGGAGTCGAGGCCGCTGAGGTCGCCGCCGGGGACCTGCAAAACGAAGTCCCGTCCAGAATCGGTGGGGTGGTGGCTCCGGCAGGACCCTCCGACGGTCAAGTTAGTTTTCGGCCAACAGTAATGGAGTGCTCAGAATGAGTTCCGGAGCTTAGAGATGAGGGGGAGAGTTTAGAGAGTCGAGAGTTCAGAGAGCTTAGCCTTAGCGTGTCGGGAGGGTCCTTTATATAGTGGAGCTTGATGGTGACAACTGCAGCCACGTGCTGGCGGGCCGCTCGAGATTCGACGGAGTCAGTCTCACCGGTGCCATGTGCGGCGGATTGAGGGCGACAGCCATCGCCGTCTGACAGTGGATCGGCAGATTGAGGGTGGTGCCATCGCCGTCTGACAGTGGATCGCTATCGTCTGCGGCGGACTGACTGATGGTGATGCTTGCAGAGCTTGCCGAGTGAAGGGTTGAAGGCCTTCGTGTGCCCATTTCGGAGGAGTTCGGGCTCCTGAAGAGGAAGATAGGAGGGAGTTCGGCTCCCATAGGCGTCTGGCTAGAGGTATGCAGCTAAGGCTCATCCGCGGAAGAGTTCGGCTGCTGAGAATCCGAAGCTCGGCCGTTTGGGGTTCGGCCGGCTGTTGGACTTCGGCTGAGGCTTGGACACTTGAGAGTTCGGTAGGAGCTCGGTCGGCCGAAGTTCGATGAGGGCGACCGCTGAGGAGTTCGGCCGAGTGACGACTGCTGAGGAGTTCGGGCTCCTGAGTGACGACCGCTTGGGAATTCCGCTAAAGCCCGTCCGCTAAGGAGTTCGGCCGTGGGGAGTCCGAAGGAGTTCGGCCGCCCAGGAAGTTTGGTCTCGACGCTGGGAGTCCGGAAGAAGCTCGGGAGCTGACCAGTTCGGCCTGCTGGAAGAAGTTCGGCCGCTGGGAGTTCGGTCGCTTGGCAGTTCGGCCGGCTGAAGGAGTTCGGCTAGACCAGTGCGCTGAAGCTCTTCTGCGGCTACTGGTTGCATTATGCTGAGCGTCGGGCCGGGCTTCGGCAGGAGCGGGATTTATCCCCAACAGTAGCCCCCCACTCCCGAGTTCAAAAGTTTGAACGAAGGGAGTACCACAATAGGCGACTGCCGAAGCCTTCTTCCGGGTCCCGCGCTTGTCGTAGCTGAAGCTCGGGGAGGTCTCATCTCCAGCCAGTGTTGACGTTGAAGTTGAAGCTGAGGCTTGGGGGAGACCTCACCTCCAGCGGGACTCATTTCCAGCCAAAGTTGATGAAGCTGATGTCGAAGCTCTCTGGCCGAGGTTGACATGATAGCTTTCTCTAACCGAGGTCGATGTTGAAGCCCCCCGGCCGAGGTCGTCGCGGGCCTCACGTCTATCCGAAGACCTTATCCCTAGCCGGAGCCGATGCGGGCGCTCGGGGGAGATCTCATCTCCTACTGCCGAGGTTAGCCCAGTTCCTCGGGGGAGATCTGATTCATAGCCGAAGTTGCTCGGGGGAGGTCTCATCTCCAGTAGCCGAGGTTGGTGCTCGCGTTAGGATGAGGTTCTCCTCCTGTTCCCAACCGAGGCTATTCGCGGTCGCTCGGGAGAGATCTTATCTCTAGCCGAGGTTGAAGTGCGCGCTCGGGGGAGATCTTATCTCCTGCGGCCGAAGTGCGCGCTCGGGGGAGATCTTATCTCCTGCGGCCGAGCTTCCCTCGGGGGAGATCTTATCTCCTGCAGCCGAGGTTGAAGTGCGCGCTCGGGGGAGATCTTATCTCCTGCGGCCGAGCTTCCCTCGGGGGAGATCTTATCTCCTGCAGCCGAAGTGCGCGCTCGGGGGAGATCTTATCTCCTGCCGAGCTTCCCTCGGGGGAGATCTTATCTCCTGCAGCCGAGGTTGGTGCTCGCGTTAGGACGAGGTTCTCCTCCTGTTCCTAACCGAGGTTGTTCACGGTCGCTCGGGAGAGATCTTATCTCTAGCCGAGGTTGAAGTGCGCGCTCGGGGGAGATCTTATCTCCTGCGAGGTTCTCCTCCTGTTCCTAACCGAGTTTTCCTCGGGGAGAGATCTTATCTCCTAGCCGAGGTTGAAGTGCGCGCTCGGGGGAGATCTTATCTCCTCTTATCTCCTGCAGCCGAGCTTCCCTCGGGGGAGATCTTATCTCCTGCGACCGAGGTTGAAGTGCGCGCTCGAGGGAGATTTCTCCTGAGCTTCCTCGGGGGAGATATCTCCTACGGGTTCGAAGTGCGCGCTCGGGGGAGATCTTATCTCCTGCAGCCGAGCTTCCCTCGGGGGAGATCTTATCTCCTGCGGCCGAGGTTGAAGTGCGCGCTCGGGGGAGATCTTATCTCCTGCGGTCGAGCTTCCCTCGGGGGAGATCTTATCTCTGCAGGGAGCTTCCCTCGGGGGAGATCTTATCTCCTGCGTCGAGGTTGAAGTGCACGTTCGGGGGGATCTTATCTCCTCAGCGAATCGGGGAGATTTTATCTCCTGCAGTCGAGGTTGGTGCTCGCGTTAGGACGAGGTTCTCCTCCTGTTCCTAACGCGGCGATTATTGACTGCTGTTTCCCTGTCATCCCATAGTTTTCGCATCCAGAAGTAATATTATTCAGAGGGGAGAATTTTACCGAAGGGAAGTCGCGGACAGCGCGTTCTCGTTTGAGGGGTCGACGGGGCGTTGTTCCTCGGAGCTCCCTCGGGCAGCAAGTTCCGTCCCGACGTCCAGACGACCTCCTCTACCATGCGCTGGCCTCCCCGATTCGGAGCAGACTTTGGCTGGTACGGTGTTGCTGGTAAATCCTACCAGCGGGGAATTTATCGGCTCCAAGTGGTCGTCGGGCAGGGACAATTTTTAAGAAGGCATCGTAGGACAATACATCGGCCGAACTTCCGTTATCTAGCAAAATGCAGCGTACATCGTAGTCAGCGATATTTAAGGAAATTACAACTACGTTACTGTGTGGAAATTGGATTCCCCTGGCCGCCCTCCTCGGTGAAGGCCACGGGCTCTGCGATCCTCCTTCTTCTTCGCAGCCCGAGATAGTGTTGATGACGCCAAGGGGCGGCCGACCTTCCTGGCTCTCCCTACCCGATGGTACCGCCCTTAGCCGCTCCCCTCGCTCTTCGGGCCGTCTTTGCAGGAATCGGCCGAGTCTACCTCGCCTGACGAGCTTTTCGATCTCGTCTCGGAGCTGGACGCACTCTTCGATGTCGTGGCCATGGTCGCGATGATAGTGACAAAACTTGTTGGGGTCGCATTTGCTGGGTCGGGAATGCATTTGGTCCGGCCTCGGGAGCTGTTCCCCGATTTCCATCAGCACTTGGGCCTTCGGAGCGTTGAGGGGGGCGTAGTTACGGAACCTTTATCGGGGAGAGCTTCGGCGCTGAGGAGAACCTCGGCGCGCTGTTCCTTTCGGGCTTCCCCACCTCGGGTTCCCTTGGAGAGTTCGGGTCCGCCAATGACCGGGAGGAGTTCGAGAGCGCCGTCGAGCTTTACTCCGCTTCTCTCCCTCGATGGACCTGCTCGGCCCTTCAGCTCGCCGCTCGCCGTTGGCTTCGTCATCCCTGGCCTTGAAGGCCTCCTCTGCCCGGGCGTATCCTTCAGCCCGAGCAAGCATGTCCGCGAAATTCCTTGGATACTTCTTTTTCAGGGAGAACAACAGGTCGTTCTTCCGGAGGCCGCCCTTGAGGGCGGCCATGGCGACTGATGGGTCCAGGTTCTAGACTTCCAGCGCGGCAGCGTTAAACTGGGTGACATAAGCCCGGATGGGTTCCCCCTCCTTTTGCCTGATGGCCATCAAGGAATCCGAACCTCGGCGGGGCCGCCTGCTACTACTGATGAAGTGGGCTGCGAACTGTTGACTCATCTGGTCAAACGATAAGATGGTACTCGGCTTGAGCGCCGAGTACCAATTCCTGGCAGCTCCTTTAAGGGTAGAGGGGAAGGCCCGACACAATATGGCGTCTGGCACGCCGTGGAGCAGCATCGTCGTCCGAAAGGCTTCCAAATGGTCGACCGGGTCGGTGGTCCCGTCATAGCTCTCAAACCGTGGGAGTTTGAAGTTCGACGGGACCGGCTCCTGCATGATTTTCTGCGAAAAAGGGGGGTCAGTGCAGACGTCGTTACCGCGGGAGGAGGGAGTATGACGAAGTTCCTCTATGCGTCGGCTCATTTCCAAGAGCCTTTGATCCAGGAGGTCCTCGCGATCCTTGATCTCCAAAGTCTTCTCGCAGAATGGGTGCGGAGCTTCTCCCTGAGTCGAGCCATGGTCCGAGTGGAGGCTCTCCCCCGGCTGCTTTCCCCTTCCGGGGACTGAAGGTTGGGTAGTCCATGCTGGTCGCCCCTGGGCCGGACCCTGGGACTCCGGGGAATCCTGCGCCGGTCGAGCTGATACCGGGTCCCGCGGACGCAAGGCCTGCATCGCCCGCACTGCCTCCGTAAGGTCACGGACCTGCTGGGCAAGCAGGCTGAACTGCTCCGCATCCACCGCGGCTACGGAGTGAGCTCGGGTAGCCGGGGCCGGAGCGGGGGCAGACGGACCCGAACTGGATCGGGCTGCGGAGGCCGCCGATCGCCGGGTCAAGGCTCTCCTGGGGGGCATTTTCTTTCGAGAGAGAAAGGGGGATCTTCGGAGAGGGAAGAGAAGAGTCGCCGAGCACTCCTTTAAGAACAAGGGAACCTCGAAGGTTCGAGCCCTTCCTCTAGCGCCAATCTGTTGGTGCAGAAATCCATCTTCGTCGGAGGTCGCCGGAGTCGAGGCCGCTGAGGTCGCCGCCGGGGACCTGCAAAATGAAGTCCCGTCCGGAACCGGTGGGGTGGTGGCTCCGGCAGGACCCTCCGACGGTCAAGTTAGTTTTCGGCCAACAGTAATGGAGTGCTCGGAATGAGTTCCGGAGCTTAGAGATGAGGAGGAGAGCTTAGAGAGTCGAGAGTTCAGAGAGCTTAGCCTTAGCGTGTCGGGAGGGTCCTTTATATAGTGGAGCTTGATGGTGACAACTGCAGCCGCGTGCTGGCGGGCCGCTCGAGGTTCGGCGGAGTCAGTCTCACCGGTGCCATGTGCGGTGGATTGAGGGCGACAGCCATCGCCGCCTGACAGTGGGTCGGCGGATTGAGGGTGACAGCCATCGCCGCCTGACAGTGGGTCGCTATCGCCTGCGGCGGACTGACTGATGGTGATGGCTTGCAGAGCTTGCCGAAGTGAAGGGTTGAAGGCCTCGTCGTGTGCCCATTTCGGAGGAGTTCGGGCTCCTGAAGAGGAAGATAGGAGGGAGTTCGGCTCCCATAGGCGTCTGGCTGGAGGTATGCAGCTAAGGCTCGTCCGCGGAAGAGTTCGGCTGCTGAGAATCCGAAGCTCGGCCGTCTGGGGTTCGGCCGGCTGTTGGACTTCGGCTGAGGCTGGGACATTTGAGAGTTCGGTAGGAGCTTGGTCGGCCGAAGTTCGATGAGGGCAACCGCTGAGGAGTTCGGCCGAGTGACGACTGCTGAGGAGTTTGGGCTCCTGAGTGACGACCGCTTGGGAATTCCGCTAAAGCCCGTCCGCTGAGGAGTTCGGCCGCGGGGAGTCCGAAGGAGTTCGGCCGCCCAAGAAGTTTGGTCTCGCCGCTGGGAGTCCAGAAGAAGCTCGGGAGCTGACCAGTTCGGCCTGCTGGAAGAAGTTCGGCCGCTGGAAGTTCGGTCGCTTGGCAGTTTGGCCGGCTGAAGGAGTTCGGCTAGACCAGTGCGCTGAAGCTCTTCTGCGGCTACTGGTTGCATTATGCTGAGCGTCGGGCTGGGCTTCGGCAGGAGCGGGATTTATCCCTAACAATTTACAAGAAGTAACCAAGAGTCAATTGTATCATTTACATGCTGATTTCACATATGGCATTTGCTGTCAAATGGAGATGAATATGGCGAATTTAGAGGCAAGCAAAGTGGACAATCCAGAGTTACAAGCTTTGCTTAGAGACTTCTTTGATCTGTTTGAAGAGCCTTAGTCATTACCTCATTTTTGTGAGATCAATCATCAAATTTATTTGGTTACAAGATCCAATCCAATCAATGTAAAACCATATAGATATCCCCATTTTCAAAAGAGTGAGATTGAGAAGTTAGTAGAGGAAATGTTGTCGACTGGTATTATAAGAACTAGTCAAAGTTCTCTCTCTTCTCCAATCCTTCTTGTAAAGAAAAAGGATGGGAGTTGAAGATTCTATATAGACTATAGAGCATTGAATAATGTGACAGTAAAATATAAATTTTCCATACCAACCATTGATGAATTACTTGATGAGCTTCATTAGGCAGCAATATTTTCTAAGTTGGATCTTAGAGCAAGGTACCACCAGATTAGAATGGCTGAAAGGGGTATTCATAAAACAGCATTTAGAACTTACATAGGCCACTTTGAGTTCTTAGTTATACCATTTGGGCTAACCAATGCTCCTTCCATATTTCAAACAAACATGAATATAATTTTCAAAGAGCACCTTCGAAAGTTTGTTATAGTATTTTTTGATAACATTATGGTATATAGCCAGAATTTGGAAGATCATCTAATTCATTTACGGATGGTGTTACAGATTTTAAGGAAACATTGTTTCTATGCTAAGTTGAGCAAATTTTTATTTTGTTGCATAAGCATTGAGTACCTTGGCCATATTATATCTGTTGATGGGGTACGTACATGCTGATCCAACAAAGGTCAAATCTATGCTTGAGTAGCTAATTCCTATTTCTGTCAAATAGCTGAGGGGATTTATTGGTTTGATAGGATACTATTATAGATTTGTGAAGAATTATGCTCAGATGGCTGCACCCTTAACTGAACTTTTGAAGGAGGCATTTCAATGGTCAGAGACTGCAACTCAATCATTCAATCTTTTAAAGCAAGCAATGTCAACAATTCTAGTGCTAGCTTTACCTAATTTCTCTAAAGAGTTTATGGTAGAGACTAATGCTTCAAGCACTGGAATTGGAGTAGCACTGTCATAAGATGATCATCCAATAGCCTACTTCAGCAAACAGCTTAACAAAAAGCTAGCCATGGCATCTATTTATGTACGTGAATTGTATGCAATTTTCCAAACTATTCAGAAATGGAGGCATTATCTTTTAGGCAAACATTTTACTATTTTAATAGACCACAAGAATTTAAAGCAACTGATGGAACAGATAGTGCAGAGACCTAACCAACAATATTATATCAGCAAACTTATGAGGTATTAGTACTCCATTGTGTACAGAAAAAGCTTAGAAAACAAAGCAGCAGATGCTTTATCTGGAGTGGGAAAGGAGGAATGCTCATAGGGATCTTTGAATGCTCTTACTACCTTTGAGTTTTCTTTCTTAGAAGACTTGAAGAAGACCATCGCTCAGTCTGAAGAAATTCAGCAATTTGTTCTAGAAGTTGAATGACAATAGTGAGTCTTTGCAAGATTATACTTTTAGAGATGGCTTACTATTTTTTAAAAGAAAGCTCTTTATTCCTCCTAATTCTGCTTTATGTGTTTAGTTGCTTAAGGAATTTCATTCTTCTTCATTGGGAGTTTATTTTGGTGTATTAAAGACCTATAAAAGGTTACAAGAGAATTTTTATTGGCTTGCTACGTGGAAGGATACTAAGTCTTTTATAAAGACTTGTTCAGTTTATCAAAAAATAAAATATTCTACTGCTAAGCCTTGTGGGTTGTTACAACCTTTGCCTATACCACAGTTAGTATGGAAAGATATCTCAATGAATTTTGCTATTTGCTTGCCAAAATTCAAAGGCTATACTGTTATTTTGGTAGTAGTTGATCGCTTAAGCAAAGCTTATCATTTTGGGCCATTAACAACTAAGTTTACTACTGTCTCTACTGTACAAATATTCTTTAAGATGGTGTTCAAGCTTCATGGTGTGCCTAGAAGCATTGTTACAGACAAAGATCCCATTTTTCTTAGCAAATTTTGGACTCAATTATTTACATTAAGTGGCACAACTCTATTGAGGTCAACTTCCTATCATCCTCAAACTGATGGGTTAACTGAGATAGTTAATAGGTGTTTGCAGCAAAACTTAAGATGTTTTATTGCTGATAATACTTCCACTTGAGTGTCAGTACTGCCTGTTGCTGAATATGTTTTTAATACTTCCTATCATAGTTCAGCTGGTATGGTGCCATTCCAGATTTTATATGCCAGGTCACCTCCTTCAATATCTTTATATATCAAACAAGAGGATAGCTTAGATTCTGTCAATAACTTGTTACAGGACAGGGAGAAGCTTTTGAGTTCTTTAAAGGAGAATCTAAAAAAAGCTCAAATTAAAATGAAGTTACATGTTGACAAACACAGAAGAAGTGCTCAATTTAGTATGGGGGAATTAGTGATGGTTAAATTGCAGTCCTATAAATAGCTTTCTGTAGCTGATTTTAAGCCTTTAAAATTGGCTAGCAGGTATTATGGACCTTTTGAAATTCTAAAATGTATTGGTTTAGTAACTTATCAACTTAAGTTACCACCATCTTCACGAATTCATCCTATCTTTTACATTTCATTTCCAAAGAAATTTGAGGGCTCTTCTACAAATTCAGATTCATTCTCTCTTCCAAACTATTCCTTTGGAAATCATCCTCTTTTGGTACCTTTGGCCATTATTGCTCACAAACATATTTGTAGTGGTAAAGGTGTGCATAAACAGATTCTAATACAACGGCAAGGATTGCCATTAGAAGAGACATCCTGGGAAGATTTTGATTCCTTTTGTCATTCTTTTCCCCAATTGCACCTTGAGGACAAGGCAAACTTTGCATAGGAGGGTATTGTTATGATACAATTAGACAAAGCAGCTGTTAGTCAAGTTATAGATGAGCAACTTAAACAGTTGGAAGAGAGTGGGGTTTGGGATTGAGCCTGATGTTGAGGTATGGGAAGAGTAGGATTTTGAAGATTTGGAGAAAATTAATAATGATATAAATGTTGAAGTATTAGCTGAGAATGAGAAGAGTTTAAGAAAGTCTTCAAGAATTAGAAAAGCTCTAGTTTATTTGGAAGATCATGTGTAGAAAAGTTGGTTAAAAGTAGTTAAGCTTTCTGTTAATACTGTTAATAAGTTTTGTAACTGAAGTAACTAAGATAATTTGTTACCAGACTATAAAAGTCTAGCTGAGATGTAACCTAAGGAATCCTGAAAAATAAATAATAAACGAGAGACTTAAGTCTCTTTTGGGTTGGCTGCTTCTCCTGAAGCAATAACATTGCACCACCAAGGTCTATATCAGTTTCTAGACTGCTGTTTGAGGACAAGAGTTGACGCCATTTGCTGCACAAATGCTCATGGGTGTTGTGTGATTCCTCCTTGAAAAGGCCTTCATGATGCTTTTGGAAATGCACTTGATCGTAGATTCACACGGCTAGCTAATTACATTCCTGCATTTGTTATGGTTCTTTGAGCCTTGCATAACCTTGTGACATAGTTGTTATTGCTTCCTGCCATGTACCTAGATTCTCCGGAATTCCTTCTCAATGCTAGCTGCAATGTAGTTACATTCAAGTGTATCCAATATTCTTCAAATGTGTTAGTTCCTGCTATAATGAATACTAATTGTAGGTGATTGTAATACATAAAGCTACAATCTAGCCTATTCCTCCTGCATTTTTGAAAGTTCTTGTGGCTTCACATCACAATTGCTATTGCTGCTTGCTTTCAACCCATACTAAAAAATATGGATAATTCCTTGGCAACTCTACTTACATTCCAGTATGTTCTCTGTAAATGGAAGGAGAGGTGATCGTCAAGATGACGTTCTAGCATGCAATAGTTTCTGCTTGATTAGAATGTATACCTATCAAGTAGATTGCAATACATCAGCCTACAATTGATATAATGTTGGTCAGTGTCAATTATTCTTATGGTGCCTATCCAGGTGATGGCATATATGACACTAGCTGCGGTGGCATCAACGGTGCAATCGACGGTGCTTGGGGAGTTTGGGCAGTCGGAGCTGCAGGGCATTAAGTTATGCAATTTCTATAGGAACTTCTCTTTCCGAGTTAAAGAGGAAATTCTTTGTTCATTTGTTGTTAGCCTTGTCATGGTTAATCTCTTTGGTCTATCTATCTTTAACCTCTTTTGCTCGTATAGAAATAGGGCTACAAATGAGTCGAGCTACTTGAGCTCGAATCGACTCAATTATTATCAAGTTCGAGTCGAACTCAAGTAGCAGGATACTCGGTTTGAAAGCTCGCGAGCCCACTCGAATATATATAAATATATAATATTAATTTTATTTATAATATATATTAATATATATATTATTAGCAAGATAAAGTTTGATTTCGAGAGTGAGCGTGATTCGGTTCATTTTCGAGTTGAGTCGAATCGATCTCGAGTCTTGCCTATTTTTCATCGAGCCGAATTTGAGTTTGAGATATTAAGGCTCGGTCGAGCTCGAGCCAAATTTCGAGTCTAAGTATTTTGAGTCGAGTCGAGCTTGAGCTTTCAGTTACTCAACTCGACTTGGCTTGATTGCACCCTAATGAGAATAGCAAAAGAAAGAGGAAAGTTGATAGATAGAATAAAATGCAGCTCGTATTTTGGCAACAATATATCCTTTAAATCCGTCCTTGTCCCTTGGCTGTTAAAGTAGTTATCATTTGTTGTGTACTCTGTAAATATTTGTCATATGTATGTAATAAATGCAAGACATGTTTCTATATGCTACATTTGAGACTAAAAATCCAGTCAAGAACTCATCTAGTGTGTTCGGACCTCCACAATATTGCCTTGATGATTCCATGTGGCATGTTTGTTATTGGTTGTAAAAGTCTTCCTAGGACGGGAAAGGAGCGAATAACAAAGCGAACTGATGATTACTATTTTGAGGCAAATGGTGCTTAGGGCTGGAGCTAGGCTGTTCCAGAGAGAAGATTGGAGAGTATTTGAACTTCGAGATCTATGCTTGAAGCAGTCTCGCAACTCGATTTTCCTCTAGCTGATTAGACCACTTTAACATAGGATTAATTGTGTAAAAAGTCCTAAACTATTTGGGAATTTCGGATGTTATCCTGAACTCCAATTTAGTACAATCAGATCATCTAACTTTTAAATTCATTCAATATGGATCCTAGCTAATAGATTTTCTCTGCTTATCATAATAGAATTATCACGTGATGTCAACCTTCTGCATCATTCTCTTTTAGCACATAAGTAGATCACGTGATATTACTTGACAATTCTGTCCTAGCAACCAAATAGAACTCAAACCCAAGGTCTGAATTAACAATTTTGAAAGTTGAACGATCTGATTACACAAATTAAAGTTCAAGAAGAAATTAAAAACCCTAAAATAGTTCATGGTTTTCTACATCATTAATCCTTTTAACTAATTAAAGGGTTGGGCCTTATGCCTAATTTGGACCAGATTTGGGATTGACTTCAAGCCTACGGTCAGGCTTGGTTTCCAGGTCACATCCAAGCTCAAGTTCAGGCCAACCCAAGTAGTTATCCAAGCCTAGCACGAAATATTTACGGGCTTCACGGCCGTCATCGTTCGTCACATGGCCAATCTTGTGCATAAACAAAGGCCAGCTTTCTTCAAATTTAATTTTGCTTGCGACTTCCCACTTGAAACTCTCAAATGTTTCATCCTCTCCTTCGTATAGAAAAATTTACTTGTAACTATCTCTACTCCCAACCTCATCTTCTTGCGTACGAGCCTGGCCTATATATTACCGATCCCACTGGATTTATGTTGTCATGATTGAGCCTCAAATGTTATCCCCAATTTGCAATGTGGATGCTTATTTGTGGAGAATCAGGAACGAGAAAAAAAAAAATAAAGAACCATAGGCTTGGAAAGGAGAGCAAAGACTATTAAGAGGGAAGATGTGGAAAATAATTTATCAAATGTTATTTAGATAGAGATCGGGAAAAATCTGAAGTACACACGCTCGCTAAACTTCCACTGCTGTTCTTGACAATTCATATAAGCTATATAAACCAAGTGATAAACATATCGATGGAAAGGGACTCCTCTCCGCCAAAATTTCAACTCATTCAACCAGCCATAGATTACACCAGCGTCCGCATCAAGTGGGTCTCATCCCGGCTTGTGTTCAGCCAAGACTTATTTTTTGTCAAAGGAAACTTTTGCTTGATTCCAGGCTATGAGTAATCACACCCAAAAAGCGATGGCAGGAAGTGATTCGAGATTTTTATTACTCAAAATGAAATCTTCCATCCTTGTCCAGGGAGTTATTATTATTATGTGACAAAATAAATATGTTGATTTCTGTTTACAACGATGCCGTACGTACTTTCATTAATTCTATGGTCATAAAAGGGGATCTGAGTTATAATGCTGTTCATTATAGTCAGCATCCAGGATTCTTTTCCTTTGCCAGACTGCCCATAGGCGCTATGGACTTCAATGCTATGAACCCTCTTCACCCTCACCACCACGAAAATATTGAGATTCTTATTTTATTTAGAACTAGATATTGGACCGTGCGATGCACGGAATATAATAATTTTTTTTATTTTTTTTAATTCAAAAATTATTTAATAAAATATATTAATATATATTATTTAAGATATATTAATATATTTTGTATGCATATTTAACATATAGTGCTTTCACTAACGTCATTATATTGCTTTAAATATAAAACATAACATATTAATGCAATTATAAAATATTTAGATTTATAAAGCAATTTTTTATTTATTAAAATTTGAGATATATATATAATAAATTTATTTGATTTAAAAAATATAAAAATAAATATTTTGATAAATAATTTGGTTTTAAAATTATGAACGTAAAATAATGAAACATACTAAAAAATGGAGATTATCATGAAAAGTTAATTGAAACCTTTGAAAAAAAATAATTAAAAAATAAAATTAACCATTAATAAAAAAAGATATACAATAACAAAAAGCAATAAAAATAATAGCAACATCTAATCCTTTGGAGGCTTTCTCAGAACCAAAAACATAGAAGTGCTATAATCATTTTATCTTTTTTTATTTTAAAATAATTTTATTCTTTTTAACTATGATATATATATATTTAAAATTTTACTGATTGAATAATTTTATAGAATTGAATCGAAAATCTTAAAAAGATCAATCTTGTTAGTCCATTTAGCTATTACAGGCTCAGAATCTATCAAAATTTCAACTTAAATTTGAAATTTTAGTATTAAAAAAAATAGAATGATGATAATCTTTTTTAATAGAATTTTGGGAAACCTTGCCCTTTTCTAAGAGATTCACTTACTCTTTTTGTTCGAAGCTTCTTGAGCCCTTTGGATGCTTATGAAGAGATATTAAAGTGCCTCCAGGCATGCTCCCCCACACATATCACATGCCACTGAGCTCCTCCGATTTTTTTTTTGCTTTATGCTCGGCATGCTCTGGCCCTTTTTTTCCTCTTTGAACCTTCCTGAAGCCTTCCAATATTTTTTCCTTCGAAGCTTCTCAAGCTCTCCGGACGCTCATGGGGAGAGGTGGGATGACAATTTTTGACCGACTCGAGAAGGGTTCTCCGGTGCAGTGGAGGTTGCGGTGAGGGCAGTTATGGGAGTCATCGATGGAAAAAATGACGAAGAGAAGCTAGTAAGATTAAGGAGCACGGTCGTTGAGCTTGAGAAAGTGATGGAGTTAACGGAGAGGCTGGATCGGTTGTCGGATGCAGTCTATAAATAGTTCCATACGGCGATGTGCTCAAAGGAAAGCTCTGGTAGCATGTTGAAACTTCTCAAGTCGTCTGGATGTCGATTTCCTCTATGTGACCATGTCTCACCATTCTACACCATCGTTTCTCCCTCAGGTGCTTTCCTTGCCACAGATCGTCGAAAGTAGAAAGAATTTTTTTTAAAAAAAACTTTGATTGGAACCGGAGAAACCTCTCTGATCTTCTATATGGGAAAAAGCCCTGTCTTTTAATTTATTTTGCCTTTACTTTATTTTTGCTGATTTTAATTATGTTCTCCTAGTACTTCTTTTGTTTTTTATTTTCCATCCTTAGGTATCTCTGTCGGGTGGGAGGTTTGGAGTGGTCAAATAGAGAAGTTTAGATCTTGAGGAAAAACTCCAATCAAAACTGGACAAATCCCTTTGATTTTCTTTGGATGCTCTCCTTCTGGCAGATCTTTCCAAAAAAAAAAAGAAAAGAAAAGCAAAAGCAGTGCCTTTGCTTTATTTCCACTGATTTTTTCTATGCTTTCCCTGAGTAGTCCTCTGTTTTTTTTTCTTTTCTTGTCAAATATCTCAAACAAAGAAGCTTAGTTCATAGCCTATCTCGCCCTAATCCTCTTAAAAGCATAAGGATTCTATGAAGGTGGCTAGCCCTATATAGTACCTATATAGTACCAGCATGATGCACATAAAGAAATAAGTGCCATGTATATTTCTCTTCTATGGATTGCTTCTGAAAGCCCTTTATATATATATCTGCTCTTAATTCTTTTTGATGAGTACGAATATATGTCAATCGAGATGATTCAATCATGGTGTATCCATCAATCAAAAATTACTGAAATAATCTTCTAGAAGACAATATGGTGGAAGGTTCATCTTTCCTATCCTGAATACTATAGGCAAACAATTCTCTCATTGATACTTTTTGTCTTTTTTTGGAAGAAGGTATGTAATTATCACCATGTTCTGTATCCATCTTCCCCACGTGGAAACAATAAGTGGTATTGCAATGGAAGGTAGCCAGCATTAAGTGCAGATACATGTTTAAGGAGACCGGTCCTTGTTTCCACAATTATATCTCTCTAAGCATCAATGTCTTGGATATCTCTAACAATTAGTGCTGCTATTTTAAAAACTGTAGGAACATTGTATCTTCTTCAACTAAGGTATAGTCACCTTGTTATCAGCCAAGTAACCCTCACAATAGAACTTTGTTCCAGCAGATTCAACCTTCCTTGAATATTTAATGCAACCTTGATACCACCAATCATCCTATGACTCTATTTCCAATGTGGTTGCTAAAATAGCATAGTAACCCTCCTATGAAAAGTTAAATGTTGCTAGTTATATATAAAATATTAAAAATAGTATGAATAGGTGAATGATCAATACCTCAGCAGCATCGAGAACATCATTAATTGTCTTCCTCTCTGTATGCTTTACCAAATCATCAAAAATTGAATATGAAGAATGTCCAGATATTTGACTTATCCTCTGTGTATAAGATTCTCTACCAGTTAACAGCCTAGGGGAAGGAGAAGATAAGTACATGCTTTATAAAAATAGCTGAAAATAATTTTTAGCATCATCATCAAGTAGTTAAAATAAAGCCTATACTTGTTCCTGAAATCAGCAGCTTCTTTCAAAGCAGGATTGGTAAGCAATTGTGATCCATACTATGCATTGGAGATGCCAACTTTATCCGACAATACAAACCAAATAAGTAATAACAACTATTTATATAATAACTTGATATTTATTTATTTAAATAATATTTTTATGGCTAGACTAAGAAATTACCTTGGTATGATTTAACCTTGAACATTTGAAGGACAACAATTATAGGACCACTATTACCCTCGATGAGATATGAAGAAATTTGATCAGCAAATTCTTCCTACAAGGTGCAAGATAGTTTATTCTCGCTTTTATGTTACCAGAAATACAAAGTAAAAAGCAAAGACAAAGGCATGTGAGCATATATCCAAAAATGAACTACAAACTACAAAGTATTGGTATATGTTCTAACTCCAAGTGTTCAAGTTTGATTTCTATCACCCTACTCTTCCTGCCTCTAACAATTTTCTCCATCACATCATCCTTTCCAACTAGTTCTCCAATAACAACTGTCGATGTAGAAAATAAAAAATAAAAAGGCAAGCTATTATTATGAGAAGTAATTGTCAGACATTAATTGTAACCATTCTTATCAATTAGATATGTCTCATCCATGCCATGAGTGATTTCAGAAAAGGACACAAACAAAAAAGCTTTCTTTGGTATCTTATCAATTGCAGTTTCAGTAATGGTTGTAATACCCAAGAAGTTCATCTTGTACCTATATTTTATTGTTCTATACTTTCCATCATTGTATCCTACCATTAAATTCTGAATGAGATAACCAAGACCTTCAATGACCAATGATTTGAATCTAGCTATGAGACTCTGCTTGATAGAAGCATGAATTTTATTACCCAAAAAATTATGAACAAAAATCTACGCATGAAATCTATATCGGTTATAAATCAAAAGAAAACAAAAAAACAATGCCATATATCATTCAACAAATAGAATCTTCACATAACCTTCTCATCTATAAGGATCATTTCGATGCTGTTAGATTCGTTTGGATTGTCGTATCTTGGAACTACCCACAGACGCATAACTCAAACCTTGATCTTCCAATCTAGTTTCTCAGGAACAATCTCATCTAACGAACTTAACCTTTGAGCCATAATGATTAACAAAACATAACCGATGGAAGGCTGGTTGAATTAAGAATTATGCATCAAAGCATGCAGTAAGATGGAAATGTATAGGATATTTCAGTTTTTATAGTAGAAAAGATTTCAAAGTTTCATTTAAATACATCTCTCTATGTACTTTAATGATTGTATGGTTTCAATACATAGCATGCAAAGAATTAAATATCAGTTTGAATTATGCATGTCATTACCAAAGTTGAACAGGAATTCAAAAATTAGTTGAGACATTTAAGAAGGCTTAACTCTACATGGGATGGTGCATTTTTAGGCGGCAAAATCTCCATCATTGACTATTCCAGTTATTTTTACTCATGTTTAGGTGAGAAAATCTTCAGCATTGACTATTCCAGTCTTCTCTATTAATGGGCGATGCTTATGGGGTTACTATTGAGCGATGAAGATGCTAATATTAAGTTGTTGATTCCTGATTATCATGTATGATATTTATCACATCTTTACTAGTCCCAATCCTATTAAGTGGATTGATATCTTAGATCTGCTTGCGAATGGGCTGGTGGTGCCTACCATATGGTACCAAAGAAGCTCTGAGATCATAGTAATCTCTTAGATCTAGACTTTCTTTGCTGGGTTTGTTTATTGTATTTTATTGCCATACTTATAGATCTAATGGTGTATTCAATGGACATGATAACTGGTCTTGAACATTATAATGGTGGGTGTTGACAAAGATTTTGGATCTATTGTTATGTCATCTTTCAATGTCTGAGCAGTACATCACTGGATTTAGTCTTTATTGAATTTTTTTTTTTGAACTATGATGATGCTATGGCCGAACGAAACATTTTGAAATATTTTTTTATTTGTATGAGTAAGCAATGTTGCTAATGTTGCTATGAGGTTGAATGGCATAGCACCGAGTTCATTGTTTTAATGGATGACATGAATCCCTTCGAGTTGTAAAAGATTTCAACTATTTTATAATAGAAAAGATTTCAACTACTCATTTAAATGCATCTCTCTGTTTGCTTTAATGATTGTATGGTTTCAATACATAGCATGCGTCAGTTTGAATTATGCATGTCATTACTAAGGTTGAATAGGAATTCAAAAAATTAGTTATCTCTATGTGGAATGTTGCATGTTTAGGCGTCAAAATCTCCACATCGACTATTCTAGACGACTTCACTTTCAGACTTCTTTACTCATGTTTAGGTGGGAAAATCCTCAGCATTGACTTTTTGTTTATTATATTTTATTGCCATACTTATAGATCCAGTGGTGTATTCAATGGACATGATAGCTGGTCTTAAACTTTACAATGATGGATGTTGATAGAGATTTTGGATCTATTATTATGTCACTTTTCAATGTTTGAGCAGTACATCACTAGATTTAGTCTTTGTTGGATTTTTTTTTTAACTATGATGATGCTGTGGCCAAACGAAACATTTTGAAATATTTTTTTTATATGTATGACTAAGCAATGTTGCTATGAGATTGAATGGCACAACATTGAGTTCATTGTTTTAATGGATGACATGAATCCCTCATTGTAAAAGATTTCAACTACTCATTTAAATGCATCTCTTCTGTGCTTTAATGATTGTATGGTTTCAATACATAGCATGTGTCAGTTTGAATTATGCATGTCATTACTAAGGTTGAACAGGAATTAAAAAAATTAGTTATCTCTATGTGGGATGCTGCATATTTAGGCAGCAAAATCTCCACCATCAATTATTCTAAACTTCTTCACTTACAGACTTCTTTACTCATGTTTAGGCAGGAAAATCCTCACCATTGACTTTTCTAGACTTCTTTACTTTTATATACATAATAGATTTGCTTTTAATACTGATCCATGATGGCTAAGCATTAGTGTTTGACTTCCTCGAATCCTTGGAAAGTGGGCATTAGTTTCCTATTGAAACAATTGTTCGGTCGGATGCTTCCTTCAAGAGGCATGAGTTTTATGCCAAAGAGAAAGCCTATGGCATAGTACCATCAAGACGGGCTGATCTACCCTGACCCATCATAATTCATCTCTAAATAAGGTTAGGTGGGCTAGTCATTTAACCGACAGATTAGAAAAATTTCAACCCAACCCAATCTAACCCATCATGGGGACCCATCATGGGCTGCAGGTTAAAGAAGCCAACCCATCTGTTGGTGCAGAAAATAGCTGCTAATGTTGGAGCCTGCTGGAGTTGGAAGAGACGGCCGCTGCTGGGACATGCAAGATGAAGTTTAGATCGGAGATGGATAGCTCCGGTAGGATCCTCCGATGATCAAGTCAGCTCTTTGACAAATAAGAATGGACTTCATAGGAATTTATAGTGGAGAGGAGAGCTTAGTACTCAGAAACGAAAACATATCTGAAGGATCACTCTTATAAGCAAAGCTCGTAACAGAATGATAGTGACAGCTATAATAGAATATCAGTAGAACGTTTAGGCCACACAGAGTTTGTTACGAAAACTAGGCTATTATTTATCACGACTTGTAGGTAGTTGGATTTAATTTGATGGAGTTCAGATGAGAAGCTGGAGCTATGTGCTTGGTAGCAAGTTATTCATATTGAGGATGGAGAACTTAAAATCGGACTGGCCAAACTTGAAGGTCGGCTTCAAAGTAGTTGATGATGGACTCATGATTGAATTCTATCGAGGCTACCTTTGATAGCTCTTAGAAGCTCGGCTGCCTTCAAGATCGACCGAGAGCAGATGTAAAGATTCAGATCAGAAGCGAGGGAATAACATGCTCTTTGATGAGAACCGCAGCCTAACTTCTGCTTTTGAAAGTTCGACCGCCTCTTCTGGATGAATTTGGACCTACGTTGGTGGCGAAGTTCTCTTACTAACCCAAGTGCATTTGGTCGAGGTCCTTGTGCTGATTCAAATCCATCCAATTGAAGTCTATAAGAGACAACCAATAGCATCTGCCATCCATAATGAAGAAATTCGATCGGATAGGAGTTCGAAAATTGGTGAGGTTGGGTGGTGTAGGAGACTTGCTCAGGGCGATTGTCATTTAATCCAGACTGCAGTTTGAAATAGAAAAATTTGGCCATCCTCAAGGTCGTATAGTGACTGAATTGGGATGGTACTGTTCAAGCTTGTCTAGTTGAACTTCATTACCTAACCTTGGCTGGGTCTGCAATTATAAAGTTGCCTTGGAGTTCAAAACCTATCATCACAATTCCAGCTATGCCTCATCCAGGTTGGACATCTAGCAGGACTTCAGTGGGAGCTATTTTACCCCCAACACTTATCCCCCTACTCCCAAGTCTGAAGTCTAGATGAAGGAAGTATAAAACCCGCGACTATTGAAGTCCCTTCTAGCTTTCCGCTCTTGGGAGATGAAATGATTTTGGCCATTTTTTCAATTGGTGCCGAAGTTTCCCGAACCTCTAGTGATTTGAAAAGACTGGAGTTCAAAATTTTTCCCAGGTCAAAGCTCGAGGTATGGCACCATTAACTCCCTGTCAGATCGTCAGTCATTGCCATGATGAGTGGGACATGTGGCAAGCGGGGATGGGGTAGAAGAGATCTGCAATCATAACCTCCTTTGATATTTTAATGCTCCTTCTCCACCTGACTTCCTATTCTCATCTAGATCCTTCTTCTTCCTCTGGTCTTCCTCTCCTCCGGGCCTTCCATTCGCTTCTCGTCATGATTCTTCCATCCATCGGCACCTTTCCCGTCTGACTTCCTCCCTTCCATCCATTCCCCCAAGATCTTCGATCAACCTAGGTTAGTTTCCTGACCTCCCCTTCCTATTCTTTGCTTTTCTTCTGCTTTGCAGTCATTTGGTTTCTCCTAAAAAGTTTGGCACCCTACTTGGATTTCTAAAAATGTCAACAGCCCTTTTCTTTTGATTTTTTGGAGATTTTTTGAGTTTAGCTTGATCTGATGTCTTTCGCGGGGTCTTGGCCTTCCGGTTCTGGGAGTTCGGCCAGTCCGAACTTACCAAATCCTAACCTTAATGAAATCGCCGAACCTGAAGAAGTACCTCGCCCAGTCTTTTTTCCCAGAACTATCCCTTGTTCGTTGTGTCATGAAGATCTTTTTTTACTTAGAATCCAATACGAGGTTCCTTCAGAGTACGAACTAGAGCTTTTCGAATCAAGTGATCGAGCTTGCTCTCCTCCTTCGGATTGTTGCTGCTTGTACATTGAAACCCTTCATGCTGAACTTCGGCTTCTGATTCCTTCCTTCGTCATAGCGCTCTTTAGGTTCTTAAACATCTTCCTCGCCTCCATAGTTTCGAACTTCTTCAAGTTCATCATAGGGTTCCTCTCTCTTTATATCACGGTCGAGGTCCAGCCAACCATTTCATTATTACGCAACTATTTTATCTTCAAGCGCCACCCCACTCTTAAGAGTTGGTGGTATGCATCTTCCCTTTTCTATAAGAAGGGGTTGCTTAAGGGCACTCCTTCTATTCATAACTAGAAGGAGAAATTTTTTTTTATCTCGTATCCTTCGATAGAGTTTAGGCTTCTTCCTTAGGGGTAGTTAAGAGATTCCATTCGTTGAACTCCTGGGCTAGAGAGGAACGACCTCGACTCGACGAATAAGTTGAGGGATTTCCAAGCTCCTCCTTTATCTAACCTCTTGGAAGATCAAACTCTATTCAATCTTGACTTGAGTCCTCTAAATCCTGTACGTATACTATCGCATTTCATTAACTGAAATTTGTCCTTTTTTTTAACCGATTCTCATATCACTACAGAGATGACACCGGAGGAGTTGAATCAACTATCAAAAAAGATTAAGACCATCAAGAGGAAGGGCAGCTCTTCTAGAGAATCATCGAAATGGGCCAGGATAGAAGGTCAAAGCTCGGCCGCACCAACTCAAGCTGCGCCCATCCCAGAAATTGTTGCACCCGCACCAAATCTGCCTCTGCACAATGAAGCTGACACCTCAATGCCTCCCAAGTAAGAGAGAGTAGAGAAGAAGAGAAAAATGGTTGCCACCAGGAAGGTCAAGAGGAGCACTAATGGCAATGGCAGCCATGACTCCGAATAGGAACGGGGTTCCCTGGATGACTGGAAGGTCATCCAACCCCTGATGGAAGGATGCATCCTTCCCCACATCATTGAGAGGATGGTTCGCAAAGATGAAAAGGAGAGGTTCAGAGAATCTTTCATGGCCTTCTTAGAGGTAACCGGCTTATTTCTATTAGATTAATCATCGAAAGATCTTAAAGTCATAACTTATTTTCTTTTACAGCTGGGAAACTATTTGTACTCCCACTCAGAGGCAGCAAACCATCACCAAGCTGAGGTTTCCGAGGCCATCCAAGAGGTCTGCATAGAAGCTCAAGCAGAAGCTCAGGAGGAGGTCGAACGTCTGAAGGAAGCCCTGGAGGCTCATTCTACTGAAGTTGAACACCTCCAGGGGGCACTTCAGAGGGAGGTGTAGGCATCGTTGGGGCTTAAAGCTGCCCTGGCTTTAGAGGAGGCCAAACGAAAAAAGGCGAAAGAGGAGGTCAGCCTGGTGGAGGAGCGGGCGGTTGATCCTTCAAGTCTTAAGGGGAGATGCGGAAAATCAAAATTGCTTTCACCTAGGAATCCTTCCTTAAGGGGTTTGAGGTATGCCAGAAGAAGATCATGGAAAAATTCCCCAAAATGGACTCAACTTTTTGTTTGAAGGTTTTGAGGTTGAACCCAGGCCTCCAACTGCCAATGTCGAACTTCCTCCTTTCGAACCCACTACAGTGCCTACTGATGAACCACCCTCGATCGGGGCCACATCCACTTCATCTACTATTCCCCCTAGAGGTTGGGGACCTCCATTAGTTGTACATTTTTTTCTTTTCTTCTATCTTCATGTACTTAGAAAATATTTTGATTAATGAAAGTGGATTTCTTCCGTCATACCTTGGCTGTGATACATGCATATTTTTTATACAAACACAGCCCCCAATTGAAGCTGATCCTCTGCTTCAAGGTATCCCTTTGAAGGCTCAAATTAAGGATTTAAAGAGAGAAGTTCGCCAAGTTAGGAAAAAATTGGAGAAGACAGAGGACGAACTTAAAAACTCCAAGAAGAATTATGCTGAGGTTGCTGTCGAAATCAACCGCCTTCACTAGTCATCCAAACAATTCTTCAGAGATTATACCACCACGAAAAATCATATGAAGGAAGAACTTGAAGAAATATAGAAGCGTGCTAGTGAGAAGTCTTGGACCTTAACAGCTAAGATTAGCTCTCTCAAGGTTGAGCTCAGAGAGTCTAAGGAAAAGATTTGGCTGTTGAAAGGTAGTTCGGCCTGGTCTACCAACCGTGAACAATATGATTGGGACCGATCGAAAAAATTCTCCGACCTTCAGAGGTAGCTGCGTGAGACTGAAGAGCAATACGATAGTTATAGGTTCTGTTGGAGTGAAAGAATCACCAAGCTTGAATGGAGGCTTTGGGCTATCGACAGTGAGGTCATCCGACTTCAGAGGTAGATAGCTAATGGGGCCCAGGCCAGTTCAAGTAGAGATGTGGATGAAGTTCTCTCTCTTAGGCGCATCCTTGGGGATCTAACTATAACCTTTCAAAATATCGAGAAGAAACTTTGCGAGCTCAAAATTCAAATGGCATACCCGGTAGGTCTTGTAAAAGATGCTGAGGCTGAATCAACCGTTCTAAGAAAAAGATTGAGAGAGACTGAAGAAGATCTCCAAAGGTCCCAAAAAATATTTGGTGAAAGCTTGACAGTAAGGAAGGAGCTCGAAGAAAAGATCGCCGATCTGAAGCACTCCCTTATATTAGCTGGAATAGGTAGTCCAAAATTCGATACTGAATAGGACTTTAGCTTTTTTTTCTTTTTTTTGTAATCGATCCCTAGGACCTCCGCTTGTAATGAATTCCATCTTAATGAAGCAACATTCCTTTGTTCTTTCTTCACTATCATCTTGATTGAGTGTTGATATACTCATTTTCTTGCATTGTCTTTGACACTTGGGTTGCCTTGGAATGACGATCTTGGTCTATCATTTTGTAGGTCTGTCCCCCTTGCTTATGGTCGAGGGCTCTAGGGTCTAGTATACGAACTTACTCTTCTCCCCCTTTAGAGAGTAGGGGCCTTCATGTTCTCCGTGGGATCTTTGATTCTATGTCAAGATGAGGTCCTTCCATTATTTCTAATCATCCGATCCACCTTCGCTCGGATGAAGTTAGCCCCCTATCCTAGGTTACCGGAGGTCTCCACCCTCATTAGGATGAGGTTAACCTCCTATCTTAAATAACTGAAGATCTTCATCCACATTAGGATGAGATCTTCCTCTTGTTCCTAATGTGGTTAGCATTTATCCTTGTTAGGATGAGATCCTTCTCTTATTCCTAACAAGATCACTGGGGCACAAATGGGCCATCGAGAGGGCCTCTCCTCATTACCTCCTATTTTAGATAACTGAAGGCCTTCATACATGTTAGAACGATATCTTCCTCCTATTCCTAACATGGTTAGTATTTATCCTTGTTAGAATGAGGTCCTCCTCCTATTTCTAACAAAGTCACTAGGACACTAATGGGCCGTTGAGAGGGCCTCTTTCCATTACCTCCTGTCTTAGATAATCGAAGGCCTTCATCCATATTAGGATAAGGTCCTCCTCCTATTCCTAATATGGTTAGCATTTACTCTTATTAGGATGAGGTCCTCCTCCTGATCCAAACAAGGTTACTAGGATACAAATGGGCTGTTGAGGGGGCATCTCCTCATTATCTCTTGTCTTAAATAATCGAAAGTCTTCACTCATATTAGGATGAGGTCCTCCTTCTATTTCTAATATGGTTAGCATTTATCATTGTTAGGACGAGATCCTCTTTCTATTCCTAACAAGATCACTAGGACACAAATGGGCCATTGAGAGGGCCTCTTTCCATTATCTTCTATCTTAGATAACCAGAGGCCTTCACCCACATTAAGATGAGGTCTTTCTTCTATTTCTAATATGGTTAGCATTTATCCTTGTTAGGATGAGATCATTCTTCTATTCCTAACAAGGTCATTGGAACACAAATGGATCGTTGAGAGGGCCTCTCTCCCTTACCTTCTGTCTTAGATAATCAGAGGCTTTCAACCACGTTAGGACGAGGTCCTCCTCCTATTTCTAACATGGTTAGCATTTATCCTTGTTAGGATGAGGTCCTCCTCCTATTCCTAACAAGATTACTGGGACACAAATGGGCCATTGAGAGGGCCTCTCCCCATTATCTCTTGTCTTAGACAATCAGAGGTCTACTATTTCATTTAGTGATGAAGTTTATGTTAGGATAGATCCATCAACTATGGAACATGGATCACCCATCCAAGATCATCTATAGGAGATATGGCATCATCTATTGCTATGGAAAGATAGAAGAAGACAAACGAACACAACTATATATATGGTTCGGTCCACGTGCCTATATCCACGAGATATACAATGCTTCACTACCAAGAAAGAACAACAGAGAAGATACAATCTCAACTCACCAATCCTCTCTCTCAATTCAAAAGCACTCATCCATACAATGCTCTCATAGTAATCCCAAGAAGATCTACCGATCCAGGGTCCTCGACATTTCTAGACACTCTATGATCCTCTCAACCTCGACATTAAGCCTTAGCCTTTGTGCCTAGGCAATTCCACCATTCTAGGACACTCCCAGCTTTCTTGATGCTCTTGATGCATCCTAAGACCCCTGGCTCTCCTTGAGATCTGCTCCTGGTCTTCCTGAGAAGCTCCTAGCACTCTCTACTAAGATATCCTTCTCGACTGTTGCACCGTCGAGCCTCTCTCAATCCCCATGCCTTTAGGAAGGTGCTACTGCAGCACTCTACCGCTTCCTGCCTTGTCTATACACCATCTGAGAGGTTTTCTTGAGACTCTCTGACTCCTTAGGTCGTCGGGCCTTCTTATAAGTCATAATCATTTCAATAGCCATTCGATCAACTCCTGTGTGCTCTCCTGACTGCTAGATAGTGCAATAGCTCCATAAACCCCATGAAAAAGCTTCAACATTCGTGCCTACGTGTGCTTGCCTGCACTGGGCACATCCCCGCTATTCACCTCCATCGAGCTGACTTGGTCCATAGTCGGACTGGCTCGACTGTGTCTGGCCTGAGCACTACTTTCTATCTTCTTAAGAGAGCTAGCTTGAATCTATCTTGAGCTAGCTCGATCTCATTTCGAGCCAGCTCGACTGCGTATTTGAGCCAGCCTGACTATATATTGGCCAATCTTTCTCATGGATCCTGAATCTCGTTCTTAGCAATTAATGGGCCGAATCTCGAGGTGCTAGATTCCAACATTTTTCACTTCGATTCAATATTTGGCTCCACCTCAAATCTGAGAGCTTCCTGTATGATACCACCCCCATATCCTGAGGCTACCGCCTACTGCTCATGGATCGATAAACATTGGAGTCGAGCTAGGCCGCTCGATCCCAAACTGATTCTCATGCCCGATCCATCTCCATCTGGAGCTCCACCTTGCACTGAGCTCTATTTGGATTCTTGTACGTGAGAGCATCCACCTTGATTGTACATTTCTTCTAACTTGATCACCACCGTAGCAACCCTTGGAACAACCTGACTCCTCGTAGCTCTGATACCATTGTTAGAGTAGATTCGTCAACTATAGAATATGGATCACCCACCAAAGATCATCTGTAGAAGATATGGCACCACTTGTTGCTATGAAAAGATAGAAGAAGACAAACGAACACAACCATATATGTGATTTGGCCCAAGTGCCTAAATCCACAGGACATGCAATGCTTCACTACTGAAAAAGAACAACAGAGGAGATACAATCTCAACTCACCAATCCTCTCTCTCAATTCAAAAGTACTCATCCATACAATGCTCTCATAGTAATCCCAAGAAGATCTTTCTCATAGATCTACCGATCTAGGATCCTCGACATCCTTAGATACTCTGTGATCCTCTCAGCCTCTACATCAAGCTCTAGCCTTTATCTCTAGGCAACCCTGCCGTTCTAGGATACTCTCGACTTTCTTGATGCTCTTAGTGCATCCTAAGATCCCTGGCTCTTCCTAAGACCTGCTCTCGGTCTCTCTGAGAAGTTTCTAGCACTCTCTGGTGAGATATCCTCCTCGACTGCTGCACTGTCGAGCCTCTCTCAGCTCCCATGTATCTAAGAAGGCGCTATTGCAATACTCCAGTGCTCCCTACCTTGTTTCTGCACTGCTTGAGAGATTTTTCTGAGACTCTTTAACTCCTTAGGTCGTGAAGCCTTCTTATAAGCTTTAATCATTTCAATAGCCATCCGATCAGCTTCCACATGCTCTCCTGACTGCTAGATAGTGCAACAACTCCATAGACCCCATGGAAAAGCTTTAACATGCATGCCCGCACATGCTTGTCTGCACTGGGCGCGTTCCTGCTGTTCGCCTCCATCAAGCTAGCTCGGTCCATAGTCGGGCCGGCTCGACTGCATCTGGTCTAAGAACTGCTTTCTGCCTTTTTGAGAGAGCTAGCTTGAATCCACCTCGAGCCGGCTCAATCTCATCCCAAGCTGGCTTGGCTACGTATCCAAGCCAACCCAACTATATGTTGGCTGATCTTTCTCGTGACTCCTAAATCTCGTTCTTTGCTTATCATGGACTGAATCTAGAGGTGCCAGATTCCAACAGTTTGGAAGGTTATTTTCTATCATCATAGCTCTGTACCAAGGATGAGGATATTGAAGTAAAAAAATTTTATTGAAACAAAATCATTGATAGTACATTCGTAAATTTTTTGAGTTCCATGGTCGTAAGAGTGTAGTTTCTCCTAGCTCCTTTAGGTAATATATCCTAGGTTGAATAATTTCTCCAACCTCATAAGGGCCTTCCTAATTTGGTGCAAGCTTGCCCTGATTCTGCAGCTGAGAGACATTTGCTCGTTGTAGCACCAAATCGTCAATCTTGAATATTTTGCTCTTGACCTTGGAGTTGTAATACCAAGCCATTTTTTGCTTATAGGTCACCATCCAAATTTGAGCTCTTTCTTTTTTCTCTTCTAGTAGGTCAGGAATCACCCGAAGGTTCTATGAATCCCTCTGCTCATTATAGCCTTCCACCCGTGCTGAGGGAAGTCCAAGTTCAACTGGGATGATTGCCTCAGTTCCAAAAGCCAAAGTGAAAGGTGTTTCTTCAGTTGGCAACCTTTGGATGGTTCTATAAGCCCAGAGCACATGATAGAGTTTGTTACCCATGCTCCTTTTGCCCTTTTGAGCCTCGCTTTTATTCCTTAAAGTAAAGTCTTGTTGGTTGCCTCAGCTTCACCGTTTGCTTGAGGGTGAGCTATAGAAGTAAAATGGTGTGAGATGTTCAAATTTTCATAGAATTCGATAAATTTTGCTCCTGCAAACGAATGCCCGTTATCAGTAATTAGAGTCTAAGGCAGGTTGAATCTGCAGACTATCAACTTTTAGATAAAGTCCTGCACTTTAGCTTTAGTTATCTTCACCAGAAATTTGGCTTCGATCCATTTGGTGAAGTAGTCTATTGCCACCAAGAGAAATTTTCACTATCCCGATGCTATGAAAATGGGCCCGAGTATATCCATTCCTCACTGAGCAAATGGCCATGGAGCGTTTAAGGGTGTGAGCTGAGATGCTAGTTGACTTTGAATATTTGCATTCTTTTGACACTGGTCATATCTTCTCACATAATTAGTGGCATCCTACTGCATGGTGGACCAATAATATCCTTGCCAAAGTGATTTGTAGGACAGTGATTTGGCTCCAAGATGATTTTCGCAGACTCATTCATGGACTTCTCTCAAGGCATAGTCAACTTTGGATGATCAGAGACATTTAAGAAGCGGCAAGAAATATGATTTCTTGTACAGTTTATCTTGATACAAAACATAACGGGCGGCTTGGTTTCTCAACTTTGGAGTTTCTTTGGGATCTCGGGAAATGATGCCATCTTTAAGGTATAAGATTAGAGGGTCGATCTAGCTGGGCTCATGGTTGTCCTACATTATTGTCTGGGACTCTTCTAAACTTGGATATTGCAGAACTTCGAAGAAGACCTCCTTTGGTAGTTCATTCGGTGCCAAAGTAGCTAACTTGGACAGGAGGTTGGCCCTCATATTTTCTACTCTAGAAATCTGCTGGATGTCAAACTTACTGAAGGCAGAAATCAAGCCCTTCACTTTATCTAGGTACTTCTTCTTGCTTTCTTCCTGGACTTCATAATTTCCATTGACTTGCCCCACTACCAGCTATGAATCATTGAAAACCCTTAGATAATCCTCTCCCATTTCTTTAGCTATTCTTAGCCAAGCAACTAGGGCCTCATGCTCGATCCCATTATTGGTAGCGGAGAATTCAAAGCGTAGCACATACTCGATAAGTATCCCTTCTGAGTTGATAAGAATCAAGTCTACATTTGCTCCAAAAGCATTAGATGATCCGTCAACATACAAGGCCTAGAAATCCTCAAGTAGATCTATTTTTTTCAGGAGAGTTTGGCTACGACTTGGGGATGCTCATTTCGATGTGCTTAGGTTCAGCGGTGTTCGAGATGGTACACTCCACCATAAAATTGGCTAGTATCTGAGCTTTAATAAAAGGCCAAGGCTGGAAGTTAATGTTGAACTTCGTGAGCTTAATTGCCCATTTTGCAATTCTTTTAGAGGTATCCAGCCAGAGAAGAACTACTTTGATAGGTTGATTAGTGAGGAGCATGACTGTATGCCCCTGAAAGTAAGGTCGAAGCTTTCTAGCTGTAATCAATGGAGCATAAATTAGTTTTTCTAATTTTGTATACCTTATCTCTACGTCCCTTAGAACTTGACTTATATAGTAGATCGGCTTTTATATTTTTACCTCCTCTTTAACTAGGATAGTCTCGATGGCCACAGGAGACACGACTAGGTACAAGAATAATTCTTTGTTTGGCTCGAGCTTGGCAAGAAGAGGAGGCAAACTAAGATAGTTCTTTAGCTCCTCAAATGCTTGTTGACAATTCGGAGTCCAGCAGAAGTTCTTTGACTACTTAAGCGCCTGAAAGAAAGGCATGCAGTGCTCCGTCGACCTTGAAATAAAGTTATTTAGAGCTGCGACCTTTCTTGTTAGACGCTAGACTTCTTTTACTATCTTTGGGGTTGTCATTTTCTGGATAGCTTGGATCTTTTCAGGATTTGCTTCGATGCCTCGCCTTGACACCATGAACCCTACGAACTTCTTTGAAATTATCTCGAAGGCACACTTGATCAGATTCAGCTTCATCTTATACTTTCGAAGACTGATGAAGATCTCTTTCAGATTGATGATATGGTTTATTTAAGATCGGCTTTTGACCAGCATGTTATCCATATAGATCTTCATGTTGCAGCCGATCTGCTCCTTGAAAATTTTATTCGTCAGGCACTAGTAGGTCGCACCTGCATTTTTAAGTTCGAAGGGCATGATCCTATAACAATAAAAATCATAATCAATAATAAAAGTAGTTTTCTCCTCATCTTCTGGTACCATCCAGATCTAGTTATAATCGAAGAAGGCATCCATGAAAGTGAGAAGTTTGTAGCCTGAAGTTGCATCCATCAGTTGATCTATCCTAAGTAGGGGATAATTATCCTTTGGGCAGGTCTTGTTCAATTTTGTGAAGTCGATGCACATCCTTCATTTGTTGTTTGTCTTTTTAATAAGAACGACATTTGCAATCTAGTCCAGGTAGGATACTTCTTGGATGAATTTAGCTTCGAAGAGCTTGTCGACCTTGTCTACAATTATCTTCTACCGCTCTGATGCAAAATTGTGCTTCTTTTACTTTACTGGTCGATGTTTAAGGTCAACAGTCAAACAGTGCTCCATTACCTCTACATCGATCTCAGGCATGTCTGCAGGAACCAGGTGAAGATGTCAGCATTCCTTCACAAGAAGGCGATGAGCTACTCCTTAACTTCTTCTCTTAGATTGGAGCCAATTTGAAGAGTGTGATCTTCATTATCGTTGTTCAAAGTGATCGTGCCAAGGTCATCCATTGGCTCCCCCCGTTCTTTAGTTAAGTCATCACGGGTATCAAGTCCATCTACTGGATAGAGTTCTGCTTATTTTCCTCCCTGTAGGGCAATAGCATAGCAATGTCATGCTAGAGCCTGATCTTCCCTGACCTCTCCAACTCCATAGTCTGTCAGAAACTTCATCTTCAAGTGGTAGGTTGAAACTGCGGCCTGAAGTGCATTCAAACTAGATCGACCAAGAATTGCATTATAGGCGAATGGAGCCTTCACTACCAAAAAGTCAATTTGAGCCTTGGATTGCTTTGGGTACTAACTTACTACTACCGATAGGATAATTATTTCTTCAATCGGTACAGAATCACCAATAAATTCTACTAGTGGTGAGCTTATTGGTCCCATACGATTACCAGATATAGACATTTTATAGAATGCATTGTCAAATAAAACATCAGCAGAGCTTCCATTATTAATTAAAACACAACGTAAATCATAATTAGCAATATTTAAAAAAACTACAACTGCATTATTATGCAAAAATTGAACCCCTTACGCATCTTCAGTGAAAATGATGTGCTCTTCAGTCCTCTGCTTCTTTGATGGCTCTACCGATCCACTCGCTCCTTCTTGTCAATGTCCCCTAGTGATAGTGTTGATGATCCCAAGTAGAAGCCGATCTCCTTACTGTTCATCCCATCAAGGTTGCTCTAATTACTGGGATGCTCTTGATCGATCTTCTCTTCTTTCAGATCGATGCTGTAGAAATTGGTGTAACTGACCTTGCCTGATGAGCTCCTCGATCTCATCCTGGACCTGGATGTATTCCTCGATATTATGATCATGGTCATGATGGTAGAGACAGTACTTGTTAGGATTGCTCTTGCCAGGATGAGTGTGCATCCTTTTCGACCTCGACAGTTGCTCCTTGATCTCCATCAGCACTTGGGTTTTCAAAGTGTTCAGTTGGAAGTAGTTATGAAATCTCCTGAGAGGGGAGTTCCACCGTGCCCTTCGATCCAAGCGCTTTTTTCGATGAGCTTGAGGTGGAGTCCAGGCTCATCGATGCTTAGGAGTTCTGGAGTGCAGCCGAGCTTCACTCGGCTTCTCAACAACTATGGGCTTGCTTGATTCACCTGCCTACCATTCTCTTGCGGCCTCTTCATCTTTCAGCCTGAAGGCCTCCTCCGCTCAGGCATAACCTTCAGTCCAGGCCAGCATGTTAGTGAAGTCTCGAGGGTATTTCTTTTTCAGAGAGAAGAGGAGATCATTCTTTTGAAGGCCATCTTTCAATATGGCCATGGCAACAGATTGGTCCAGATTATGGACCTCTAAAGCAGCAGTATTGATATGGTTGGCAAAAGCTTAGAACGACTCTCCTTCTTTTTGCTTGATGTTGATGAGAGAGTCGGAACCTCACCTCTTGCACTAGCTGCTGATGAAATGAGCGACGAATTCATCACTTAGCTGATCAAAAGAAAATATGGTTCTCGGTTTAAGGCCCAAGTATCAATTTCTTGCTGCTCTTTTCAGAGTAGAGAGGAAAGCACGACAAAGAATGGCATCAGGAGCGTCCTAGAGCAGCATCATGGTCTTGAAGGCTTTGAGGTGGTCGACTGGATCGGTGGTCCTATTGTAACTTTCAAACTGAGAAAGCTTGAAGCTCGATGGGATGGGCTCCTACATGATTCGGATAGAAAAGAGAGGATCAGTGTGAATGTCATCATTGTGGACTAGAATAGTGTGGCGAAGTTCCTCAAACTATCGATTCATTTTTTGGAGCTTCTGATCAAGAAGATCGTCTTGATCATGGATCTCAAAGGGCAGGTGGCTCAAAAGAGGCAGAGATCTCCCAAGGGTCGAATCATAGTTGAAGATGGGGCTCTCTTCTCTCTGCCTTTTCTTCCCAGGGATTACCGACCGACTCACCCAGGTTGGCCTCCTTTGCATCAAAACTTGATACTCTGACGAGGGTCTCTCCGGCTAGACTAATGCTAGGGGCTATTGCATAGCCTGCATTGCTTCAGTGAGGCCCTTAACCTACTATACTAGTAGATTAAACTGCTCCAAATCTACCATAACTATTGATGGAGGTTGAGGAGCCGGTAATGAGGCTAGAGCGAGTCGATTTGTCGATTCTAGGTTGGATCCGACAGTAGTGGCAAGGGATCGCCTCGAAGGAGCTCTCCTAGGACGCATTTTACTAAAACAAGAGGAAGATCAGTAGGAAATGGAGGAGAGATAGGAAGAGGAAGATGATCACTTTGATCATGAACTCCTTTTATAACAAGGGCTGAAAGATCCTTCCTTTAGCGTCAATCCTGTTGGTGCAGAAAACAACTGCTAATGCTAGAGCTTGCTAAAGTTGGAAGAGACAACCACTGCTGGAACCTACAAGATGAAGTCCAGATCGAAGACAGGTGGCTTCGATAGGATCCTCCGACGATCAAGTCAGTTCTCTGACCAACAAGAATGGAGTTCATAGAAATTTAGAGTGGAGAGGAGAGCTTAGTGCTTAGAAATGAAAACATATCTGGAGGATCCTTTTTATAGATGAATCTTGTAATAGAATGATAGAGACAGCCATAACAGAATGTCAGTAGGCCATTCGGGCCATGAGGAGTTTGTTACGAAAATTGGGCTATCATTTATCATGACTTGTAGGTTGTTGGATTTAATTTAATGAAGTTCGGATGAGAAGCTGGAGCTCTGTACTTGGTAACAGGTCGAACTTGAAGGTCAGCTTCTAAGTGGTTGATGATGGACTCACGATTGGATTCTACTGGGACTGCCTTTGACAGCTCATAGAAGCTTGGCCGCTTTCAAGGTCGGCCGAGAGCAGATGTAAACATTCAAACCGAAAGCAAGGGAACAATAGGCTCTTTGATGAGGATTGCGGCCTAACTTCTGCTTTTGGAAGTTCGGCCACCTCTTTTGGGTGAATTTGGTCCTATGTCGATGGAGAAGTCCACTTACTAACCCGAGTGCATTTGGTCGAGGTCCTTGTGCTGATTCAAATCCATCCGATCGAAGTCTATGAGAGGCAGCCGATAACATCTATCATCCATAATGAAGAAATTCGATTGAATAGGAGCTCGAAAATTGTTGAGGTTGAGTGGTGCAGGAGACCTGCTCAGGGCGACTGTTGTTTAATCCAAACTGGTTGAAATAGAGGAATTCAGTTGCCCTCAAGGTCGTCCAATAACTGAATTAGGGTGGTACTATTCAAGCTCGTCTAGTCGAACTTCATTATCCAACCTTGGCTAGATCTGCAATTATAAAGTTGCCTTGGACTTCAAAATCTATCACCATGATTCCAAGCTATTCCTCATCAAGGTTGGACATCGAGCAGGACTTCCGTAGGAGTTATTTTACCCCCAACACCATCAAAATCTCAAAAAAATATATAAATAGCAATATAAACAGAATTTCATATTCAATTCAAGCTCAAATCAACCTATTAAAGTCTCACATCTCAATTCACATTCATAATGACAAAATCAAAGACTAACTCTAAGTCATAACTATTCAAAGCTAGTGCCAAGCATCATTGCTTGTGATCCTCTTTAAACTTAGAGTCATGAAATGAAATTATCAAACTTAGATACTTAATACAACTAAAACTTAAAATTCCATATCATCATGTGCTAATTAAGTATCTAAGGATTCTTTTAACAACAATTAAGTGAGATATTTAGGATCAGCTTGAAGTCTTGCACATGTACAAACACCACTATAAGAATCCATACTATTAGCAATGGCTAACTACCATCGCTAATAGTCCCTTCACCATTGCTAATAACTCCACTATCACTAATACCATTGAAAAAGTCAATCTAAAAAATTCTTATCTTTAATTTCCATTATTAGCAACAACAAATCTAGCCATCACTAATAAGGCTATTAGCAATGGCTTTAGAGATCAAATAATTCCATCTCTAATTATTTTTAATATTTAAATTCAATTTAAAAAATTTTAAAAAATTTAGCGATGGCATATTCATGGCTAATGCCATCGCTAATAATTATTAATGATGAAAATTATCATCACTAATGTATCTCTAATTTTTTTAATTTTTAAATAAAATTTTAAAAAAATTATTTTAAGAAATATTAGTGATGGTAACTTGATCTCTAATGTCGTTGCTAATAGTTATTAGCGGCGGTAACTTACATCACTAATACCGAAGCTAATACTTAATATTAATTTTTTAAAAAAAATAATAATAATATTTTTTAAAATCTATTTTAATTAATTATAATGAATTATGGTTTCTAATACTTGTTATAATTAAAATTCAAAGATAATATGATAATCAAAAATTAAAAACTAATTATATTATATTAAAAATATAAATTATATAATTTTTTTATAAGTAGTATCAAATAAAATATAATATATAAAAAAAAATAGATTCATTCCTCATCATTGTCCGCCTCCTCCTCCTGGTCCTCTCCAGCAGCTAGGGCTAGAAGTGGGCTTGGGCCAACCAGAGGCCCATCGAGCTAGGCCGGCTTTGGGTCAGGCTTCAAGCTCAATTTGAAGCTATTTGAGCCAGACTTGGGCCTAGAAATATAGCCCATTTTCTTTCGAGCCAAGCTTGAGTAAACCTTTGGCCCGACCCGAGCCCGAGATTGAAGTTGAGCCAAAAACTTTCAGCCTGAGCCCAAAGTTCCGCTCGAATTCAGTCCAGTCCATTTTTCTTTAATTTAAGACTTAAAACTTTTAAGTTAAAGCCTTAAATTGATTTAGCTAATAAATGCAATTCTCCAAGCTTGCACAGAGCCAACAAATATGGAGTAGGATATAGAGAATTGAGTGATTTGGGTATAATATTGCTATAGGTTATGATAGCAAATAATGAATAGAGTTTTTTTTTCTTTTTGATAAGTGAAAAAAATCAGGCTAGCCCAATATTTGGCCCAAATAATGAATTTGGGCCATCCTGATTGGGTTTGGGCTGGCTCGGGCCTTAAAATTCATCAAATTTTTGGGCCAAAGCCTGAATAATAATTTTAGGCTAGGCTCGGGCATGGGCAAGGCCTAGCCTAGCTTGGCTCATTTTCAGTCCTACCAGCGGCTGATGGACGAGAGCTAGATGTCCCAGCATCTTATAACAAAAAATAAAATAATATTAATAAGTTTCGATTTGGAGGTGTATCTTTCGATATAGAGATGTATTTTTTGATACACTCCTCTAATTCTCGAACAGATTATTTCTACACATTCCATTTAATGATACCGAGCTATAGACATGCTTGACCCATTGATTGGATGGTTAGATTAAATTTTTAGCCCCTAGATTTTCTTTTCGGACTCAAACCTAAATTTACAAAGCTTTTAAATATGAAAACTTAAAACAAGTAAAAGGGTTTAATAATGTAATTACTTGATGTGATGGCTGAAATAATGAGTCCAACTAGTCGCGCAGCTATGGGTCCCAGAGAAGCTTCACAATTGTATCGTAGATGGCATCCAAAAGGCTTTGAGATCGCTAGCTCAAAAGCCTCTACATGACCTCCTCCATGTATATATCGCTCCAGGTCTGGGACATTGAGGCCTATAAGAATGCCAAAGGATATTGAGATGGTGGAGGGCCGAAGCTATGGCTGAATTCTATGACCTGGCTCCTACTCATCCCTCTGGTGGCACTGAGCCATCCCTTAAGATCAAGAAGGGCTAAGAAGATGGATCATCGCTGTACCTCTCAGCAATGCACATCGCATAACACGTCTACAAAGTTAAGAAATATATTAGTTCTAATATAAAAATCAGATCTTATAATAACTTAATTAGTAAATAAAGTTTAAAGTTCTTACCATGATCTATCACGACGTAAAATCTAAATAGTCATCAGTCCTCCTAGACTGGTGTATGGCCTGCCACAACTATAGCAGGTCTGATAGATGACCTAATTGCTATGTCTATAATAAATAAATAATAAAATTAAATTAATTAAAATATGAATATAAAAAATTTTATAGTTCTAGTGAAGAGTTTTGCTATTGATTTCTTATCAGTCTATTTGCCACAATATGTATGCCGACTGAGCTGCCTGTGTGCCTAATCGGATGCTGTTGGATGGCCCGGTTCTACCAAGCCCTCTGCCACCTACCAGAGTACTCCTCATTGCATCTACATCTAGTAATTCGTTAAAGACCTCTGGTCCGATGTATCAACAGAATAATGATTATTAGTTACTCTGTATAACAGGCAGCAGAATAATGATAATCTATTAGTTAGCATCTACAATGTATCAATAGAATAATGATTCTCATCCAGCAGTACATGATAATGTATTGGTCTGCTGGTCCCCTGATTTAGGCATTGTCTGATTCTCATCTAGCAGTATATGATAATCTCAGTACATGAAAATGTGAAGAAGGCTCATATCTACCATTAAAAAATAAGATATTTCAAGTTGCTTCATACCTTTAACTATAAGATGACTGCAAGCGGTTGTCTGCGATGTAATAGACCATCCAAGCTTGCCTTGTAATAGAATGCATTACCTCCATTTAGGCGCATCTTGCACAGGCAGTCATCATAGCCTCTCCGAGCCCCTAGCCACCTCCTCCAGCTACAAACTAGAAGTATAAATTTTATGAAAAAATAAAATAAGAACATAAAAATAAAATTTATGTGCTTGCCTAGCATAGTCATCTAGCAAGCTCCAAGTCAGCATGCACGGGACATACACGTATCTTGACCGTTCTTGTTTGTAATGATGTCTTTTACTTTGGTGATTATGCTTTTGAAAATGCTACAATTCTTAGTTCAAGGACAGTCACGTTGTTCTTGTAAGAGATGTGTCAATAGAGAAATATTTGATAGGAATACAATAGGTGCCCATTTATATATCAAAAGATTTATGCCAAACTACAAGCATTGGTAGTTGCATGGGGAGACGTGGGAGACAATATGCACGGACGAGAGGCTCTACTTGTCCAACACATTTGTTGATGTGCAAGAGCTTAATAGTGATAGGCTTGAGCAGATAATTAGCACATTTGGTGGGTTTGATCTGGTTATCGGTGGAAGCTCATGTAATAATCTTTCAAGTAGCAACCGCCATAGCCATGATGGACTATAGGGGTTGCTATAGTTATAGCCTTAGCCTCAAGGGATAGCAATACTATAGAGGGTAAGCATAACTATAATCATAATAATCCTATAGTCCATCATGACTATAATGGTTGCAATCAAAAAGATTATTACATGGACCTCCACCAATAACTAGATCAAATATACCAAATATGCTAATTATCTGCTCAAAGCCTATCACCATTAAGCTCTTGCACATCAGCAAGATCTTGGACAAGTAGAGCCTTTAAAGCCCTTGCAATTGTCTTCCATGTCTTAATCTCCATACAGGTATCAATACCTATAGTTTGACATAAACCTACTCCTATATAAATGGACAACTATTGTATTCCTATCGAGCATTTCTCTATTAACATATTTTTTACAAGGATAACAATCCGATCCTTGAACTATGAGTATAGCATTCGCAAAAGTATAATCACAGAAGTAAGAAACATCATTGCAAATGGGGACAGTCAGGACACGCATCCTATGCATGCGGACTTGAAGCATGCCACATGACTAGGCCGAACGAGCACACCGAAATAGCATCCAAGCAAATTCCATCCTGAAGTCTAGTCCAAAAATTTAAAATTAATTAATTTAAATATTATTAATTTAAAACTAATTTTTAATGACTAACACCATTAGCTTGAGCATGCAACGCATGCGAGGGCTGGATGCCTTGTACGCCAACTAGGACCCGAGGCCAGAGTGTGCAGGGCACACCTTGGCTCTGTGTTTGCAATGCTCCCAGGCCTTTCCTCGGTTCAAGCACTCTACATATCGAGATCCGAGCATGCAAGGCATATCTTAGTCTCATATTTGCAATGCTGCCTGAACCTTCTATTGGTTCGAGTGCTCTACATACCAAGATCCGAGCATGCAAGGCATGTCTTGGTCCCATATTTGCAATACTATCCCAACCTTCCCTCAGTTCGAGCATTCTATATGCCAAGATCCAAGTCTCATACTACTTCTAATTAAATTAATATTTAATTAATTAAATTTTTAATATCTAATTATACTTAATTAATCTAATTTAAATAAAAAAACTTTTAGTTACTCACAACAGAAGGCAGGCCATCATACAGGACTAAGGCACGGGCTAGCGTGTAGGGATTGAGTCATGAAAATCGACAGGCATTCTAAGCATAATTTTAAAATTTTAAAGCAAAAATATAATATTAAATATTTTAATCTAATTAATATGCTTAGGATCATATCTAAAATACCTATCCTAGGATCTATAACATGAAATATAGTATGCATAAAAATCAAAAAAATAAAATCATGTGCAGTGATCACATCGATGCTAGAATCTAAATCTAACTTTTAGATCTATCTAATAAGGTTCAAAATCTTATACCTAACCGCAGGTTGATGATCTCCACTATTGAAACTTTCAGATGTGAAGCTTTGGTTTGTAGGATTTGGTGTAGTGCTTCCAAGCCTTGGAAGGCCACAAGAGGAGTCAGGAGTTGGCTATGGGGATACTAGGACAAGTATGGTTTTAGAGCTAGGATAGGAGTAGTCCTAGGGTGAAGATAGTATATAGCTCTTCATGAGCTTAAGGTTCAGGTGTGAGGACCTTAAGGAGCTTGGTTGGTGCTCTGGAGAATTGAGAATATAAGATGGAGCAAAAAATCAAAGTCAGAAGAAATATCAACCAAGAAAAAGGGGGCACATAGGTGGAGCTGACTTAGATACAAGTTGAGCCGGCTTGAACTAAAACTGAGCTGGCTTAAACCAAGATCGAGCCAGTCCTCTAAAGCAGATAGAAAATAGTATTCGAAAATCTATGGCATAAGATGTAGTCGAGCTAGCTCGAGCCTCCATCGAGCTGGCTCGAACATGGTGAACAAATCTACATGGAGTTTTCTATCTGGTCTTGGATTTGGTTTGATCCAAAAGATCTTAAGGCCTGGTTTGAAAGGTCTTAAGGTGACTAACTCATGGTTTGGACTGGATTTAAGTTCATGGGATGAGAATATGAGAGATATGGATGTACATGGGCTCGATGAGTGCTTTCATGTATTGGGTTAGTCAAGAAAGTTTTGGTCAGACCTATTGGCTATGTATAAATACATATGTTATATTAAGATTTTAAGAAGAAAAGTGAAATACGAACCTTTTCTCCCTTAATCTCTCCTCTCTCTTTCTCTCTTTCTATAGGATTGCCATCCGAAGGTTCCTTGAAGAAACCCTAGAGGGAGGGGCGCCTCCCTCATGGCCTAGAAGAGGCACCCCATCATAGCACCTAGGATTTGTGCTGGTGTTTGCTGCCTTCAAAGATCGGATCTATCGCAGATCTTCTTAGGTTCATGCACAAGATCCGAGGTTCCACAACAAAGTATAGGTGAGGTACCATGATTTTCTTTAACATTTAGTATTAGAGTTGTCGATTATTACAATATTTGGTATGAGAGCGTGGTGAAGCATGAAAGCAAAGAAGAAGTCACACAGGAAGAAATCAGATATCTACACATCTATTCCATGATATGTCTCAGATCTACTTTTATTTTTGTTATGATTTGGCCAATGGGGAGCAGCAAGTTGAAAATGGAGGTTGAGAGAATTGGTGAGAAGGGATTATTTTTGAGGTGGAAGGTTTGGATGCATGATTTGCTGATCGGTCTTGGTGGAAAGGCTGGAGTATATGATGGGTAGATGATAGGATTCTTTGGAAAGATAGGTAGCATGGGGTAGTTTGGTAGATGAAGAGAGATCACCGAAAGAATAATGATCGAAGAAAGGCTGAAGAAGTGACTATACATCCTTTGTAGGAAGGTGAGAAATAGTCGAGGTGCATTCAGTTGTTTGATCAGAGTAAGGATTTATGAAGCCTTGGGGTGATAGAGATGATTAATCCATGGAGAGTCACAATAGGTTTAGAGGAGGTGAAAGTCCTCAGTGATTTTGGAGGTGCTCGCAGGATTATAGAGTATCTAAGATAAAAGCAATGATGATGGAGGTCCAGCAGGTCAGGGCTAAGCAACTCATCTTGGATCAGATTTTTTTTGCAAGGGCACCAGGAAGAGTCATGGCTCAGGTGCAGGATGGGTTGTGTGCAATAAGAGAGGACCCAGAAACCTATAAGAAGGTGGTGTTGAGCCTTGAGATAAGATAGGTTTGTTGGAAAATATATTTCAAAGCCAATCATCAACCTGTTAATGATTATATTATTTTATAAATATAAATAATTTATTAATAAATAAAATATTTATTCTGGTATTTTTCATCATCAATTTACATCTTCTAATGAACTCCTATATTGTGATGAAGTTCTTAGAACTATTTAGATTCCATAAAGAGAGGATTTATCAATTAATCCTTAAAACTATTCATGGTCAAATGATATATTGTTAATTAGGACGACAATATTTATCGAGAGTAGATCGTTATGTGTCATATAGGTTTGTTATCCTCTTAACCATAAAGTATAGAAATACTGGTATAGCATACAAGTGAGATATAGAGGTACATCATTACTGAACGTGACCAACTCCAGAGCATTCTACTATCAAGAATTGCTCTAATGGGATATGGGTATAAGTGCCCCTTAGATCTGAGAGTACCACGGTGGCTTGCAAATAACTCACTGTGCTTTGGTGCTGGGCTATCTAAATTTTTAATTTAGTGATGGAAGATTTTTGAACATAGTCAAGTATTTGTAAAGTCGGTTAGTGATCAAGATGGAATTGACCACTCCAAGAGTTTGGAGATAATGCATCGCTGTATTTTAATTTAGCAAAATCTTGATCAGGATAATCCATAAGATGGATTTGATATTTTAAAATATAATATAGATGACTTATTCAAGGTTGATAGTTAAATCCTGAGTCATTCTATGAGCATTTATGGTCAAGAAGATGAATTATACGAAAATCATATCCACATGGGTTCTAAGAGTGTTGCTTTATACATTCAACCTATCTGGCTATTGGGTACCATTACTAGATAGTCAGTTTAATTAATATAAAAATTAATTCTTATGCTACCGACTTAGGTTTGAATCTATGGGGTCACATACATTAGAGTTCTCGATCTGATCGGATGGTTGATCAATGATTAAAATTTATTTTAGAGTCAAACAATCAATACGATTGATGTTTGCTCTAGTGCAAGTATTACAGGAGGATCGATTGGCAATCAGATTATTAATTAGCTCAATTTGATTGAGCAATTAGACTGAGTTCAAGTCTAATTGAATGTGATTCAATTAGATTTGATTTGGGCTTGATTGGATCAAGTTCAATTGATTTATTGAATATGCCAATTGTAAGGAAGAACAATTTCCAGTTAAACTAGAACTTGAGTGCACCTAATTTTTAATTTGATTAAAAAATTAAATAAAATTTAATCTAATTTAATTAGATTTCTAATTGAACTAGAAACACCATTAATTAGGTTGCATCAAGATCTATTTTAATTGGGCTAAAGATTTGGTTTGACTAGTTAAAGCATGAAGTCCTCGTTAGACTAGGACTCCTTCCTTGCACCATCTTTCCTTTCTCCATGCCCTTCCCATGGATTTTTTCATGAAAAATCTCATTTCTAAAAAGGTTCCATGCCTATCCTTGCCCCCATATCACTCTTAGATGGTTTGTGGTTTTGGATTTGATCAAAACTAAGAAGTAGTGATGATCTAGACTCTATTTGATAGAGTTTGGACAAACCCAAAACTCTTATCCATTATGGCACCAATTAATCTAATTTTTTTCTAAAATTTTCATGAGAGCAAGAAGTTTTAATTTTACACCAAATATCTAGAATCCACATCAAAAGAGTTTGAGGAGGTACCCAAGAGTTCGGTGCCCCAATCCTAGTCCTATTTGGATACTCTATCTAGATACTTGACCTAGACAGGGACTCTTCTCTAACTCTCTATTTAAAGAAAGTTAACTCATGAAATTTTGAGAGGTTTTATATCTAAGAGAGAGGGCTTGGGTGTGGGGACCTTGGGCATATCAAGATTGAGGGCATGGGATTTTGTAAAGGCACAAACTATTATACCTAGGTGAGAAGAAAGGGCCTAGAGAAGAAGGGTCGTCTCTAGGGTTCTTGTTTCAGATTCTCTTCCACTAATTTTTTAGAGAAGAACATGGGAAGAAGGATTATTCCAGATCCTCCCTTTTCCTCCTTTGATCTTTGAAGAGTTCAAGTCAATTGAAGAAGGAGATTCGACATCAACCATCAATGAAGGATCAGTGCAGTGCTAGCACACTGTGCTGATTTCTAGATTATTGAATTTTGGATCATGATCTGGGCTTCATATGGACTTTTCATAAAGATCGGATGTGTATGTAGCTTGAAGCGACAACCTCAGCCTCAGATCAGCAAGTTGAGATCCTAACTTATGAAAGGCAAGAGAGATTTGATCTTTTTCTCCTATTAGATCCTATATAGTTTTCCTATTTGACATTGATATGATCAACATCATGATTTTGTATTTTAGTTAATTTTTAGATTTATATGTATGCTTTAATCATATCATTAGATCCTAGATCTAGGATTTATTTGCATATTTTATAGATTAATTTATATCTTTCACTGTTCTGATTTTGAAAAAGGTTCAAAATACATGCTAGAAATCTTAGGTTTTTTTTTCAATAGGTGGGTCTGAGTCCAGGACAGGGTTTGAGCTATAGTTCCTCCTGGTGAAACTAAAGCAATGGTTGGTACAAGAGCAGAAGATGATGAAGTTCTCGGATGGAATTTTCTAGGATTCAATCATTGATTTTAAAGAGTTGGATGAGCTATTGAATTTTCAAAGGTGCCCATAGGTTGTAGAGTATCTGAGATGGTTTCGAAGGGATCCGCAGAGTGCGGAGGGTTCGAAGGGATAGCGACGGTATTCGAGGTGCAGCGGCAAGCCCAACAGTATAGTGTTGGATGGTTGGCCTTGGGTGACTTAGTTACAGAGTCAGGTTCTAATGCGGCATCAGATGAACTTCGATTTTATGTGGAGCACCGAATAGAGGTGGCTTCACAGATGGAAAGGATTTGATACGAGTTCAGAGCAGAGAATTACAGAGGAAGGAGTGATATCCGAGCACCAACATTGGAGATGCATAGTTCTAGGTAGAGCGGCATGTGCAGATGGACAAGCATAGTTCTGAGGAGACCGTGTCAGGTGGTGCAGTGAATGTTAGTATAGGAATGCTGTGGGTTCTCCAGGAAAGTCTAGGATAAGTGATGCGGCTGTCAAGTAGAAGGATATTTACAACCCCAAACATAGTGCCAAGAAGCAAGTCAAGATCTTCAGCAAAAAAGATAGTAATCCCAAAGGCCTCAAAGGAAGCTCAACAGCCGAAGAAGGATGGTGGTGGCAAGGGGTGCATAAGGGGCTGTCAGAGAGCACATCGACAGTAGGATTGTGTAGGAGGACATTGCCAGGTATGCCAAGGCTTGGGCGCACCAAGATGGAGATTATAGGATTTGGTGTGGTGCTCCCAAGCCTTAGAAGGCCACAAGAGGAGTTCAAAGTTGGCTCTAGGGATAGTATGATAGGTGTGGTCCTAAGGCTAGGATAGGAGTAGTCCTAGAGTGGAGGCAGCATGTAGCTCTCCATGGGCTTGAGGCTGAGTGTGAAGATCTTGAGAGGCTTAATTGGTGCTTTAAAAATATGAAAATACAAGATGGAGCAAAGAACTAGAGCCAGAAGAAGTATCATCCAAAAAAAAGGGCTAGCACATAGGTGGAGCTAGCTCGAATACAAATCGAGCTGGTTCGGACCGAGATCAAGCTGGCTCAGACTGAGATCGAGCCAACCCTCTTAGGTAGACAGAAAATAATGTTCGAGAATCTATGGCATGAGATGCAGTCAAGTCGGCTTGAGCCTCCGTCGAGCTGGCTTGGAAATGATGGATAGATCTACACAAGGTTTTCTGTCTAGGATTGAGTTTGATCCAAAGAATTTAAGATCTGATTTGAAAGGTCTTAAGATGGCTAACTCATGATTTGGACTGGGATTAAGTCCATGGGATGAGAGCATATGAGATATGGATATACATGGACTCGGTGAGTACTTTCATATATTGGATTAGCTAGTGGAGTTTTTGGTTGGATCTATTAGCGATGTATAAATATCTAGGTTATATTAGGGTTTCAAGAAAGGAAGTAAAATATAGATCTTTTCTCCCTTAATCTCTCCTCTCTCTTTTTCTCTTTCTCTAGGGTTGCTGCACTAAGGTTTCTTAAAGAAATCCTAGAGGAAGGGATGCCTCTCTTTAGCCCTAGGAGGGAGAAGCCCAATCATAGCACCTAGGATTGGTGCTGGTGTTTGTTGCCTTCAGAGATTAGATCTATCTCAAATCTCCTTAGGTTGATGCACAAGATCAGGGGTTTCGCAACATAGTACAAATAAGGTACCATAATTTTTTCTAACATTTGGCATCAGAGCTGCTGATTATTACAACATGGTCATCGCTCACAACTGCACAAGATGTCTGGTCTCCATGGATCATCCACTCAAAATCCTATACTGATCCGATCTTTTGAGACTGCTAGATCATGCGAAGATCAAAAAATAAGCTGATATATTTTTTTTCTCATTTTTTGAGCCTCTCAAACTTTTCAAAGTCAAAGAAGGATCTCTGAAGGATGTAGGAAAGTAGAGAAATAAAAAGAAAAATAATTTTCTCTGATTTTTCCTCTCACCCAAAAATCCTAGAAACCAGGATTTTGATCTCTCACCCAAAGAGGAGGAAAAACTCCTCTACATATCACTCATGCCTAAGAAGGCTCCCACCCCAATCCTCATGCCCCAAAAGGAGTATTCAGCCCCCTCTCCCATTTCTGAAGTTCACATAAAAAAATCCAAGGGAATTGGTGCACAAAAGAGAGGGGTTTTAATAGATGTAGATACTAGTCATGATTAGATAGGAAAGGTCTAGGTTTTGGTTCAGATTTAAACTCCTTTAAATCCAAACTCTGTCCAACCAACTACCAACCCTATCCATCTAGAAATAGTGGCTGAATATAAGGCTTGGGCATGGGGAATTACCCGGAAAAACTTCTCATTTTGTCACATAAAACAAGAGTCCTTCTGCATACTGTCAACCCAGGTGGATAAGGAGATAAGTAGAGTCTTCTTTCAAAACTCATTTTGAAGCAAAATTAAACCAATCAAACTTTATCCAATTGGGGTGATAAAGAAGGCTTCCTTTTCTAAATAACTCATGCACAAAATCTATTTTGTGCATTGGAATTTGCATCGAGAGAAAACAAGTCATGGGGAAGAAGTTCAACTTCTTTGGACTCTTGGTTTCTGTCATCTGGTTTCAACCGAATCCAATTTAATTAGAACTAAATAAATAAGACTAAACCTAATCCAATTAGGTTTGAAACCAACTAAGTTAAATTTTAGTCAAATCAAAAATTGATTGAGTCAATGTCCTGATCAAATCAGGAAATGATCTTCTTTAGGTATTAGATCATCTCATAAGCTAATTGGATCAAACCAAATTGAATTCAATTCAATTAGATTTGATCCAAACTTCATTGCTCAATCAAATTAAGCTAATTAGTAATGTTATTGCTAACTAATCTTCTGATAATAGCATCTTAGTCAAGTGAAAGTCCTGATCATAGAGTTTCAAACTAGTGAAACTCCTGATCACAGAGTTCTAGTCCAGTGGGACTCTTGGTCAAAGAGTCCTAACTTAGTAGGACTACTGATCACAAAATCTTAGTCCAATGGGACTTTTCATCATAGAGTTTCAATCCAGTGGGACTCTCGATCAGCCACATGATCAAACAGATACTTCTTTTGAGTGTGACCTCATAGGTTTGAACCTAAGCTGGTAGCACCGAAATAAATTTCTATATCAATCAAAGTGACCATCTAACAATGATACCCGACGTTTAGATAGGCCGAATGTATGTGAAGCAACATTCAAAACCTACTAAAATATGGTTACTATATAATTCATCCCTTTGATCCTGAATGCTCAGAGGATGACCTAGGGTTTAACTGTCAATCCTGAATAAGTCATCCACATTATATTTCAAATTTTAAATCCATTAAATGAATTACCCCAACCGAGGTTTTGCTAAATTGAAGTACAGTGATGCATTATTTTCAAGCTTTGGAGCAGCCAATCCTATCTTGACTCACGCACTGACTTAATAAGTACTTGATTGCACCCAAAAATCTTCCATCACTGAATTAAAAATTAAGATAGTCCGATATCAAAGTACAGTGAGTTACTTGCAAGTCACTATGGTGATCTCAGATCTGAGGGATACTTATATCCATATCCCTTTAGAGCAAGATTTGACAATTGAATATTCCAAAGTAGTCACATTCAGTGCAGATGTACTCCTATATCTAACATGTATGCCATACTAGTGTCTCCACACTCCTTAGTTAAGAGGACAATCAACATATATGGTATACAATGATTTATACTTGATATTGCTATCATCCTAGTAATAGCATATCATTTGGTCATAAATAGGTTTAAAGACTAAGTGACAAATCCTCCTTTATCATTTAAAATAGTTCTAAAAGCTTTATCACAACACAAGAATTCGTTAGAAGATATACATATTTATGATGAAAAAAGTCAAATAACATTTTATTAGTTACCAATTCACATACATATACATAAAAGGGCTCAACTATCAGGTTGACAATTGGCTTTGGGATACAATTTCTAACAACTTCCACTTATCCTAAAGCCACTCAGTACAGTATTATATACTCATTTTTGACTTATGACCATCGAACTCCTTTACCATAAAAGCTTTAATGAATGGGTCAGTCAGGTTCTTCTTTCCATCAATTTTTTGAAACTCGACATCATTTCGATCTACAATCTTTCGGAAAGGTGGTAGCAATGCAGAATATGCTTCGTCCACTAGTATGCCTTCTATTTCTTCATCTGAGCAATGGCTCCAATATTGTTGCAATAGAGCAGGACTGGACCATCAAGAGAGGGTGCCACTCCAAGCTTGGTGATTAACTTTCTCAACTACACAGCTTTTTTGGCAACATCGGATGCCATGATGTACTCGGCCTTGCAAACTAAGTCGGCCATAGTGTTGCTTGGAACTTTTCTAACAAATTGCTCCACCATTAAGAGTAAAAACATATCTCAATATACTTTTATGGTCATCATGATCAGATTGAAAATTGGAGTTTGTAAATCTCACAAGATTCAAATCTGACTCACCATAAATAAGCCACTAGCCCTTAATATTTCTTAAATGCTTAAGAATGGATTTTACAACCTTCCAGTGGTTCTTCGCTGAATCATATTGGTATCTACTCACTATCTCTAGTGAGTATGCCATATCTGATCTCATACATATCATGATACACATAATAGAATCCACTATCGAAGCATATGGTATTCTACTCATATACTCTCTCTCTTGAGGTGTTGTCAGATAATTCCTCTTTGAGAGAGAAATTCCATGGCCTATCGAAAGATAGCCCTTCTTAAAATTTTTCATGCTGAATCGCTTCAGCACATTATCAATGTACATGAACTAGGACAATCTAAGTAACCTCTTAGATCTATCTCTATAGATCTTCATCTCTAGGATGTAGGATGCTTCTTCCAAGTTCTTCATGGAGAACTGAGACAACAGCTGAACTTTTATTCCCTACAATGCAGGGATGTCATTTTTGATTAAGAGAATGTCATCTATATACAATATAAGAAATATAATTATGGAACCATTAGTCCATTTATAAATACAAGATTCCTCTCCATTCTTAACGAAATCATACATTTTGATTATTTTATCAAAATGCATGTTCCAACTTCGAGATACTTGCTTCAATTCATATATGGATCTCTGAAGCTTGTACACCTTAGACTCATCTATGAATGTAAATCGTTCGGGCTGTATCATATATACCTCTTCTTCTAGCTCTCCATTTAGAAAAACTATCTTCACATTCATCTGTCAAATTTTATAATCTAGATAGGCAGCTATCACAAGCATAATCTGAATGAATTTGAGCATTGCCATAGGAAAAAATATATCATCATAGTCTATACCATAACATTGATGATATCTCTTGGCAACCAAATGGGCTTTATAGATCTTCATCTTTTCATCTGTACCTCTTTTTCTTTTGAAGACTCACTTACATCCTATAGATTTTATCCTTTTAGGTGGATCAATTAATGTCCATACATCATTGATCTTCATGGATTCTATTTTGAATTTTATGGCTTCAAGTCATTTATTAGATTTGGATCTCTGCATTGCATCCACATAGATAATCGGATCCTCCTCATCCTCATCGAACTCGATAGGATCACCATCCCAAGTCAGAAAATCATAGTATCTATCCAGTTGATGCGGTACTCTATTGAATCATCTTCAGGGTGCAGGTTCATTGTGCTTCGAATTTGATCTAATCAAATCTAGTTTGGATTTAGCTACTGGTATCGATTCTTCTATCTATTGAACTTTCTCAAGTTCAACCTCAGAGGCATTTGTTCCTTTACCAAGAAACTTCTTTTCTAAAAAGACTGTCTTATGGCTAATGAATATCTTTTGTTCATCAGTAAGGTAGAAATAATATTCTTTAATTTTTTTTGGATACCCTATAAAATTATATTTGTCAAACCTAGGTCTAAGCTTGTCCATCATTAAATATTTGATATAAGCTGGACACCTCTAAATCCTAAGATGTGAAGTATTGGCCTACGTCCTATCCACATCTTGTATGGCATATTAGCTATAAACTTACTCAGAATCTTATTTAGAACATAACAAGTCAATTCAAGTGCATATCTCCAAAAGAAGATCGGTAAACTGGCAAAGCCCATCATGGAATGAACCAAGTCTAATAGGATTCGATTCCTCCTTTCTGATATACCATTATATTATGATATTCCAAAAAAAGTCTACTACGAGAGAATCCCATTCTCTTCTAAATATGTCAGAAATTCACTAAGAAGGTATTCACCCCCTCGATCAGACTAAAAAGTTTTAATACACTTTTCAGTTTGTTTCTCTACTTCATTACGAAATCATTTGAATATTTTAAATGACTCCGACTTGTATTTCATTAAGTAGATGTACCCATATCTAGATAGATTATCTGTGAACATAATAAAATAGTGATATCCATCTTTAGCACTAGTACTCATAGGTCCACATACATCAGTATGTACTAGACCTAGAAGCTAATTGGCTCGTTCACCTTTTCTAGTAAAAGGTGACTTGGTCATCTTTCTAAGAAGACAACATTCATAGGTAGATAATGATTCAAAATTATTGACTTCGAGAATTTTCTATTGAGTCAATCTGTTCATCTTGTTCTTGTTAATATGACCCAGTTTACAATGCCAAAGATAGGTATCAGATACACTATCTATCCTAGGGTATTTATCAGACGAATAGACCATATTAACAGGCTGTGATAATATGTAAATTCTATTATTCAATTATCCATTAAATACAATAATATCATTCAAAATAACATTGCAAAAAAAAAAAAAATTTTGATGTTTTATAACTATCTTTGGCCAAGAGGTCTACAGAAATAATATTCAATAAAAAACTTGGACAAAAGTAACATTCACTAAGAATAACTAAATAAGAATTGAATACAAGCTTAATAATCCCTAAAGCTAGAACCAAAACTGGACTTTCATTTTCAACATTTAGGAATCTTTTGCCTTCTTCAAATCTCCTACTAACCTATAAGTCCTGCAATAAATTGCAAATATGATAAGGGCTTTCGATATCTAATACCCAAATAGTAGTATCACATATTAAGAAATTGTAAGAAGTTATCATATAATTACCCTATCCAGCAACTACTTGCTTCTTCCTCTACCTATTCGGATCTAGCGAGGCAACGTACTAAGGATAATTCCTCTTTCAGTGCCCTTGCTTCTTACAGTGGAAGCATTCTACCTGACTCTGGTCGGACTTACATTTCTTGGTTTGATCCTGCATTGATGTCCCAGTATGCTACTGCACCTTCTTATTTTTTTTCTTCTTATTTTTTTTTCTATTTTAAAGGATCGATGATTAGAAGAAGATCCTTCTACTAAATTTATCGACTTCTTGTAGAGCTGGTGATCCTTCTCAAAGTTCTGCAGTAACCCCAGCAACGTATGGTAGTTAACTACAAGCTTTATCATTCTATAATGAATAAGGAATGGAAGGTAGGACTTCAGTAAAGACTTTAGTATAGCATCTTTTCCAAGCTATTCATGCAAGAAAAAGTTGAGCTTACTCAAGTACTCAATCAACTTGATCATGTACAATACATGATCAGTGATTGATGCTTCATCCCTCATCTGAGCGTTGAAGATTGCACAACTAGTTTTATGCCTCTCAACGTCATCGGGGGTGCTAAAGGACTCATTTAACAATTGAAGCATGTCCTCTACCTAAGCATTCTTAAATCTATGATTGAACTTATCACTCATAGCTGCCAGTATAATGCAACGAACTATAGTTCGGTCATTGACCTACTTCTGATAAGTATCTTAGACCGTGCCATGAGTATTCAGAGCTGGCTCCTTAGGTGTTGGATCTATCAGAATATACAAAATCTGCTCATGCTCCTGGATAATCTTCAACTTTCGATACTAGCTATCGAAGTTAGATCTCATTAATTTATCACTGTCCAATAGTGATTGAAGCGACAGGGTAGTGGCCATAATTGCACAAAAAGAAAATCAAAAATCTAATTAGTATGTGAATTAATAAGCCTAAATATTTGGACTTTAGTCTAAAGATTTTTCCACTATTTTATATGAACTGGTAGCCTCTACCTCCAATTCGAAGAATTATCCTAATTTCTTAGTGGATACTAGAATCCACACATACTGCACATAAGTCGAATTTGGTCAGTCAACCCATGTACATCTATGGGTAGGTTCTTAATCAATTATTTCTCTAAATAACTTTTAGTAAATAATTTTGCCCCAGATGCTAATTTAGTAGGCTTTGGCCTCCACTAAAAAGGTCTGATTAGATCCAATCATTAACATGACCATATTTGATTCATCTAACCAATGAATTATTAGGCCCAACTTTGGTCGGCCAACCTAACCACCATTAGAGAGACACTACCAAGTTATGATATTATGAATGATAATTTCATTAGTCAATAAGTACCAAATTTTTGGGCCTCCAATGATTATTAAACTAATGAACCCATTATCATCCAACTTAATGAAAGGCTATGATCCAATTATCTCCATAACTATTTTATTTTTTTAAGAATTTAATAATTTAGAAAATTTAATTATTATATTTTTAGAAGAGAGAAGAGATTGACCAGCTAATCATGATCTTTCCACTAACTTCACCAAGTCAGATAAAAAAGGACCAGAATTAAGTCGATCTAGGGGTACCTAAATCAATCATACTAATTTACCTAATTGACATCAATCTACATGAATCATCAGGTGATATAATCAAAATCTAATCCACCATGTCAATCAAATAAGTGAGATCAATGGGAGGGACATGCTATTAATTCGTCATAGAGCGAATCTATGCAAATAGCTCCTAATTAAAGACCATTAGCCAATATTGCCAAACTTACCTTAGATACCAATTGGTTAATTAGTTTTTGACTCGATCAGCCTAATAATTCAGGTTCGATCGTTGAGCCAAAATCAAGTTCATTTAGTTCTTATTAAAGATATGGACTTGACTAACTATAACTATTGCAATTGATCTAAAGTGTCCTTGATCAGATCTAAGACAACATTTAGTTAGATTTGATTAACTACTCTTGATTAGTCCATTCTTTAATTCTAAACTTAAGTCTAACCCAATTAAATGACCTGATATGCTAACCCATTAATCCATGAGTTATGCAATTGACTTAGGATCTTCAATTCACTATTCTAGATCTTAACAAACAACTTTTAATTCTTAATTAAGTTCAAGACTGATGAGTTAGGGTTCAGTATCTCAAAACTAATTTTTGATTGTAAGTAAATTTTAGAAATAAATTTTATAAAATAAATCATAAATCAACTTAGATCTAATCTAATATATTTATGATTTTTATTTTTATATCAGCACATACTAGGACAACATCTCCACTGTAAGAGATAAATCTTATAGCAGGATAATCTTTTAATCAGTATGTATGATCTATTATTTTTAGATTTTTTTAAAAATATATTTAGATCTAATCTAAATAATCAAAATTCAGATCCAAACATACACATTGTTGAAAATATATTCCAAAGCTAATCGTCAGTCTGTTGATGATTAAGCCATATATTTATAATTATATATGAATTATAAATTAATAAAAATTATTTTGATATTTTTTATCATAAATTCTGTTGTCTTTTAATGAACTCCTGTGTTGCAATGAAGTCCATAGGACTATCTAGATTTGATAAAGAAGGATTTATCATTTAGTTCTTAAATATTTTACGATCAAATGATACATTGTTACTCAGGACGATAACGTTTAAAAAGTATAGATCATTGTATGCCATATAGGTTGATTGTCCTTATAACTAAGGAGTGTTGAGACACTGATATGGCATATAAGTGAGATGTATGGATACAACTGCACTGAACGTGATCAACTCTGAGGCTTTTCTCCTATCAAGATTAGCTTTGATGGAATACGGGTATAAATATTCCTCTGACCTGAGATCACCATGGTGACTTTCAAGCAACTCACTATATTTTGGTGTCAAACTATCTGAATTTCTAATTCAATGATGGAAGATTTTTGAACACAGTCAAGTACTTATGGATCAATGTGTGTATCAAGATGGGATTGACCACTCCTGATTTCAAGAGCTGTGTTCAATTATATTTTAATTTAGCAAAATCTTGGCTAGGATAGTCTTAATGAGGAGTCATAGGACTAATTACTTTGAGACATGATATGGATATATTTTCTAGAAATGACAGTCTAATCCTGAATCATCTATTACATAGAGATCATAGGGATGAAATATACGATAACCATATTCGCATAGGTTCTAAATATTGTGATTGTGATTATTCGATCTATAAGAACGTCGGGTACCATTGCTAAATCATCACTTCAATTAGTATAGAAATTGATTTCTATGCTACCGACTTAGGTTCGGACCTATGGGGTCATACACATTAGAAGTTCCTACCTGATTTGATGTCTGATCAAGAGTTTTATTGGTCTGAAACTCTATGGTCAAGAGTCCTACTGGACTGAGATTCTGTGATCAAGAGTCCTACTAGACTGAAACTCTGAGTCATACTTATCTGGGACTCTCTGATCAAGAGTTTCATTGGTCTGAGACTCTATGATCAAGAGTCCCACTAGATTGAAACTCTATGACCAAGAGTCCTACTGGACTGAGACTCTGAGTCCTACTTATCTGAAACTCTCTGATCATAAATTTTGATAATCTAGGATATTGTGGTTAAGAGTTCTACTGGACTGAGACTCTATGATCAAGAGTCCTACTGAACTGGGACTTTGAGTCCTACTCATCTGGAACTCTTCGATCAATAGTTTCACTAGTCTGAAACTTTATGATCGTGAGTTCAATTTATTTGGGATACTGGGTTCAAGAGTTCCACTGATTTAGGACTCTTCAAGAGTTTCATGTTGATAGGACTCTGTTGCCCAGTAACCCATTCAATTTGGACTCAGATATTTTTGAAGGATTAATTAGCAATTTGATTATTGATTAGCTTAATTTGATTGAGCGATGAGGATTTGATTAAGTTCAATTGAATTAGATTCGATTGGATTTGATCTGATCAAGTCATGAGATGACCTAATCGCTATGGGAGTTTTGACCCTGATTTGATCAGGACGTAGATATAATTAATTTTTAATTTGATTAAAATTTTATTGAATTAGAATAAGTCTAATTTAGTTAGATTTAACTTGGTTTAATTAGATCTAGATTAATTAATTTGGTTGAAACCAATTAGGACCAAGTCAAATGAAGTTTGAATTCAAATTCTCCCATGCGCCCATCATTTTTGACTTTTTCACTGTGCTTCCCATGCCCTCCCTTTTGTTTGTCAAATATTTTTTAAGAAATAAAATATGCACATAGAAGGAGAGTCCTTCTAGATGTTAAACACAAGGAAGGGGGCGTTGGATAAGGATAAGAGACTTATTTGATTTTTGAAATCAAGTGAGTGGTTAAAACCTCTCAACCACTCGACCCTTATCATTTTCCATGCAGTTTTCTAATGGTATTTATATCAATAAATGATGAAAATTTTTATGTGTGTAGAAGAAGTAGTTAGCATTATGTGATAAAAATTTTAGAGTATTTGGGAATCAGTTCTGAGCAAAAAAAATCTTGGAGTGAAAGTGAATAGGATCCTATAGCACTTTTCTTTTCCTTTATACCTCTCTTCTCTTGTGATTTTTATCTCTAAGGATATTCTATTTTTAGATATGATATAAATAAAGATTATAGATCTAAAAGTTATCTTTCCATAAAAATTTATTTCATGAAAAAAGTCCACATAGAGAGGGCGTGATAAGATTTTTAGTGTGTCAGGGTTTTTGGGCCAAGTGAAATCCTAGATTTGGGAATCTGGGTTCAGGTGGAGAGATCGAGTGTTGTGAGCATTGAATCACCATCAAATTTGAAACACATCTTTATAATGCTCTAATATTTATGTTCTATTTTTTTAGAATATTTAAAAAATAAAAAAATATATGATCAATTGGATCGTCATGATCAGCAATCGAAGGCCTTGGCGAGGAGCTAGCACTCCAGTGGGGCTGATCAAGATCAGAAGCTCCATGTGGACCAACCATAGAGGTCGGACATGTGTGCGAATATGACATTATATCAGAGTATTATTCGGTAGACTCAAATTATGGTGATCGACTATCCACAAAAAGGTATTATGTTCTGGACACGTAGATGTAATAAATAGTTTAGGATCTCTAGATCCAGCTTGAGTGGATATCGATAGAGGCCAGACACTTGCGTGGCTAGATCAAGAACCTTTCGCTATATATAGGATCATCAACGGATAATAGGATTATCCATATCAAGGTAAATTAAATCTAATTTAATTTATTTGATTTTATTTTAATTTCTAAAATAATAATAATCAAATCTAAAATATCCCAGATCTGATTAGGAATAAAGAGAGAAAAATTTTGAAATATATCTCTTGATCCAATCCGATCTGAACGAACCTGGTTCGAAAAATCAGGATTTTTCTTCATTGGCTTGGTGTTCTCCTTTAATTTTTAAATTTTTTAATATTAATATATTTACTTTGATTAATGAAGATCTTCTCCTTGGTTTGCTTAACTTAGAGTCTAAAGAAGAAGTTAAGTTCTCTCATCATGCTCATCTCGAACTTTTCTTGCATTAACTTAGCAAAGTTTCAAAGAGTTTTATTAATAACACCAAAGATAATGTCATCCGCATAAATTTGTGCAACACACAAATCATTATTCTTGTTCTTTAAAAATACAGTAGCATCTATATTTTCTCTAGTAAACTCATTATCAAGCAAAAATTTACTTAGTCTTTCATACCATGCACGCAGAGCTTGTTTCGGATCATATAATACTTTTTTTTAATTTATAAACATGATTTAGAAATGTATGATTTTTAAATCTAAGTGGTTATTCAACATCCACTTCTTCAACCATGCAACCATTTAACAAAGCACGTTTAATATCCATTTGATATAGTTTGAAATCTATAAAACATGCAAATATAAGCAAGAATCTAATAGCTTCTAATCTAGTTGTTGAAATAATAGTTTTATAAATCAATTCTTTCTTCTTGATTGTAGCTTTTAGCTACAAGTCTTATTTTATTTCTTACAATTATTCTATTTTCATCTAACTTACTTCCATATAACCATCTAGTTCTAATTATTAGATGATCTAGCCATTTTCATCTAGCTTTATACCCATTTGTCCCTAGTCTATATCCACATATACTCGTTATATATCTTATTCTATATGATAATTTATCCACTTATTTTCTAATACCATATTAATTATCATAGTCCTGACCCAAAATTTATGAGCCAAGGGTTATGGCAACCATTGCATACTCATAAAAAATTTTCTCCACAAGCATGCAAGGCATTCTAAACATGATATCATTATATCACAATAAAATTATTTTAAATAACTAAAGATCAAAATTTAATAAATTAACCAATCCAACTAATAACCAAATTTAAAAGTCTTATATCAAATAAATCTTAATTAAAAATTTAAAAATAATAAAAATAGATCTAATTCCAACTATATTGATATTGCCAAATTTTGCTTCTAATCTACTAATAAGCAATACTCACATGTGCAATTAAGTATCTGAATCTAAAAAGAAAAGAGAGATAATAAATTTGATAGCTCAGTAAGTAATGAATATCTTAAGTAGACATTTTAGATATTATCATAAGATATAAAATTTAAATACAAATGCCATGAATAAACATAAGAAAATAATTCATGCCATTTTATACAATCAAATTCTTCCAAATGCATTTTACATATATATTCAATGATTTAATTTGAAATAAATTTGATCTAACACATCAGCTTTTAACTATGACCACACTTTATCCTATAACTGGGCCAAAAATAGAACATAAACAATGAGCTTAATAATATTTAGAGTACTAATGCAAAACCTCCATTAGTAGAATCTAAAAAATCAATGCATAACCTCCATTAGTAAGGTCCAGAAGGCCAATACATAAGTCCTATTGGCAAGATCTAGAAGACTAATGCATAACCCCTATTATCAGGATCTAGAGAACATGTTTAAGCTAAGAGCACAAATCTAGTGCATACCAAAATTTGTAAAGATTGATAAATTATAATATTCCAAAAATCATAAAATTATAAATTTACTCTCCATTCAAAATAAGGTTTCATAAATCATATATAAATCAATAAGAAATTTATCTACTTTTAAAATAAAATTATTTTAAATAAAATATTTTGAAAAGATAATTCATTACTTAGCTTTGCAGAATAATGAATGGACAAATTCAATCAATTCTAAGGGACCCTTCAAAATCTATCATCTATTTTTAGTAAGATTCAAAATATATTCTTATATCAATTTTAAACCACAATTAGTGAAAAATAAAAACCCTGAATTGAAACCCTACATTGGATTTAATCAAAAATTAGGAGTGCCTTATAGATTAGATATCCTAGGATAAAAAGTTGGGCTAGGATTATACTGATCATGGATGATGTATCCTCTACATTCACCAATCCGAAGAAAGAGACATAGTAGAAAGACAATAGGCATAATAGTGAGAGAAAAGTTGTAAAGAGAGAAAGTAGAGAGTGGAGAAGATAAAAGAGGGAGAACAAGAAGAGAGAGAAACTTTATTACCTATTTCCCCCTTTTTTTTTCTTTCTTTCTTTTTTTCTTCTATTCCTTGGTGAAATTGGAGACTCTGTGTAATACTCGACCTAATTGAGCCTAATATCAAACTAGGACTAGTCCACTTGACCTAGCCCAACCACTAGACAAATAGCTTGACAAAAAGGATCTTGCATGATTTTTAAAGCATCAACAAAAAAAAAGTGGTATTTACTGTGCACTTGCTAGGCAGAGGAATTAGACTCCCATCAGAGTCCCCTTCTTCCCAAATCCCCTCTTGATCGAAGTCAAAAACTAGAGTTGGGAGGGAGTCTAACTCTTTCTCTCTAGCTCTATTTAAAGGGAAGAGGCCTTCCCTGACCTCCCCATCAAAGATTAGAGCCTTATCACTTGCATTTTCACTTATCATCATCGGATGCAAGCCGCCGCCACCATAGCCCAAGCACCATCGAAAAAGAGGTCAGGATCCTCCTCTCACCTTCCTCTCTCTTTCCACTTTCTCTCCCTAGTTTCTCTCTATTTTTTCTATCTAAAAATTTTATTTTCTCTCTCTATTAGTTTCTCTCTAAAAGTATCTCCCTCTAGATTGTATCTCTTTTCAAGATTTTTTGAATCTTAGAAAGATCTTTTAATAATCTTGATAGATCTTGGTGAAGGAATCTTGACCAATTACTATCGAACAGAATGTCGATCCCATCTTAATCAGATCAAGCATCATTAAATTTTACCATCAATTGCATCCTAGCATGCTATTATGACCCTTGAATTGTGGTTGATCAATTAGATGCCCTAGATTGAACCGACTGGCATGTCAGTCATTATCGCTTGGCCAGCTCGATGAGGATTTCAAAATTTAAAATTTTTATTCTTAAAATAATCATGATTAAATTTTGATAATAGTGTGACTTTTGATTTTTTATTTTGAAAAAAAAAATTGAGGCTAGTTAGATTTTCAATCATTATTCGTGCAAGACGACTCCACTTCAGATAGAAAGGGCTGCTCGGAATGCTATTATAGAGACATATAACCAACAGGACAGAGGTATGACTCAGGAGGAAGAAATTATTGATCATGCCAAGAACATCCAGATGGAGCAATAAGAACTAAGTATTGCTCAAATAATGTAGATATTAGTTTGCTTGATGTAATTACAACAGTAGTTGCAGCAATAGTTACTGCAATAATGGTAAGTACAATAACAAACACTGCCACCACAAAGATGTAGAGAGCAGCCAGAGCAACAAAGTAATATTGTAGAATTTAAGAAATTAGCACCATCTTTCAAGAGGACTATGGAATCTTTGAAAGCTAAGAATTGGTTTATAAAAATGGAGAGAGAATTTACTATTAAGAGATGCCATGATGATAAAAAGATTTTATATATATCATATATATTGCAAGATAAGATGTTCAATTGGTAGCAAAGACTGGAACATAAATATGAACAAGATAGTAAGCAACTCACCTAGAAGAGATTCCAAAGGGCATTTTATGACCAGTATTTTGCTTAAAGTATAAGGACTCAAAAAGAGTGAAAATTTATTTATCTAAAATAAAGAAATATAATAATTACTGAATATGAAGCTAAATTTATGAAACTTGTCAAATTTGTTCTAAGATTGATCGAGAATTAACATGATTGAGTGCATAAATTTAAGATAAAATTGAGGACATAAATTATAAAGTAAGTGGCACCATATGAATTAACTATTTAAATAGATGTAGTGAATAAAGTATTGATAATTGAAACAAAAAAAGTCAATGAAGAATGTGCAAAAAGGAAAAGAAATCAATAAAAAGAGATGTAGTGATAAAGCATTAATAATTGAAAGAGTATTCAACGAAGATCATGCAGAAAAGGAAAGAAATCAAAAAAAGAGAAATAGGTTATATTACTTCTCAAAGATAGAGTAATAAAAATACTAGGGATTTAAATAAGATATCGGTAAATAACAACTCTGGACTAACTAACAATGTTAAATATTCTAAGTATGGTGAAGCTCATGCTGATAGAGAATATCGGTGTTTACTTTAAATATGATAAGATAGATCATAAAATAGCTAAATTCTCATAGAAAACTACGAGACAACCTGTCTCGATGGCTAACCAAAATAAAGATGGGAATCTTGAATCTCGGATTCAAGGGCCTATGCTTTTACACAATAGAATGCACAAAATTTTGATGCAGTGGTAACGAACTCTAAATTAACTAGATTCTTAAAATTAATTAAATTAATTAATTAATTTTATTCATAAAGTAATTAATGATCCATATTCTTTAGATTTTTTATTTATATATATATTAAAACGAGAAGGAATAAACCTTCGTTCGTCATGTACTGATTTTTTCGTTTGACAAGTGTACCCAAATTTTTACAGAGAGGTGTTTCGGCTTCGCGTGAGAGGGATTCACGGATCTACCAGGCATATCTCAAAATCTTAGCAGCTTCGCTCCAATCGAAGGTTCATGGCGGGGGTGGGGAGGGACCGAGCCGCGTGGTGGGGAGAGGGAGTGTGGGGGTCGCCAAGCAACTATGTGCGGAGGATCCATTAGGCCAGAGGGGGGTGAGGTTGGCCGGAGAGGGCAAGTCCATGGCAATGCTAGGGGGCGCGGAGGAGCTGTGGGTGGTGGGGGGGGTCCCGCGGAGGAGCTACGAGTGGCCGAAGGGGTCATGGAGAAATGGTGGCGTAGGATCTGTGGGTGCGCGGGGCCGAGGGTGGTGGGGTTGGCCGGAGAGGGGAGGTCCATGGCAGTGCCGGAGGGGGGGGGGGGGGCGGGGGGGCACGAAGGAGCTGCGGGTGGTGGGGGGTCCCGTGAAGGAGCTACAGGTGGTCGAAGGGGTTGCAGATAACTGGTGATAGAGAATCCACGGGTGCGGAAGGCCGTGGGGGGTGAGGTTGGCTGGAGAGGAGAGGTCCACGATGGTGGTGGCCTAGATGTCGCGAGGTGAGAGGACATCATGAGGGTGGAGGGAGGCGGTGAGGTCCTCCACACACTCCTGCTATGCAGGCGGGTGAGGGTGCAGAAAGAAAAAAATTTAAAAAAAAAAAAGCAAAAAAAAAAATGTGGTGGCCTAGGGGTGCTGGGTGGCATGGAGGGAGGGACAAAAAAGGAAAAAGGCTACGTGGGTGGGCAAGCAAGGGTGTGGAAAGGAACAATGAAAAGGAAGCCAAAAAAAAAAATGTGGTGGCAGGCGGGGGTGAGGAGAGTGGGCGATGTGGAGTGCGTGGAGGGAGGGAAAAAAAAAATAAATAAAAAAAATAATAATAATAAAAAAAAGTAAAAATCAAAAATTAAAAAAGAAGTAAGAGTGAGGTTAGGGTCTTAGGATTGATGTGATACAATCAATGATCTACCGATAGCTAGCATTTATTTAGCTTAAATAGGTTTATGGCATACTTTAGCTTTACCATATACATCTATAGCAAGTTCTCTTATAATTTAAGATTTTTTTGTACCATCAATTTTTTTCTTGGTACTCACCTCTTTTTTTCTAAAAAAAAAAACTGAATTTCTTAACTCTTCATGTGGGTTTTGGGAAAAGAAAAGAAAGCCACATAGAAAAAAATCTCCAAGAATAAAATAGTGAAAGAAAATCTCAACTGATAATACTGTAATGTTGTCATTAAAACATCATATTTATTAATTTAATTCTGACTTCTTAAAATAATTAAAAATATGTAAAAAGTAATGAATCAGATCGAATCCACAAGAAAGGTAATGCTTTGATTTAATTTTTTTGATTTTTAGAAAATAAAAAGAAAAGATTTTTAAAATAAAATTAAAGTCAAAAAAATAGAATTTAAAATTATAATAAAAATAAATAGTAAAAATTTAAATAGCATGAAAATAAATTTTGAGTACTAAGATCTACTATCTAGATCTTAGCATCTACTTGCAATAAAATAAAATTTACAACAAAAATAAACTTGTAATAAAAATAAAGATAATTAAAAATAAAGAGCATGAAAATAAAATTTTGCATTAATTTAAAGGTTTAGAAATTAAATATATAAAATTAATAGAATAAGAAAAGAAAATAAAAATTAGAAATAGATGATCTTGATCTTGGATCGATATTGACGTAAAGATAGTATAGAAGATCGGCTCTTTCTCTCAGCACCATCTGCCTCGAAGCAATCATTAACCCAAGTTCAGCCTCTATCCTGTACCACAGCTTTTTTTTAATCGAAGATGAATTGATTCTATTAGCTTGGGATCCTTTTTATAAGTGTTAGAGAGGAGGGATATTTGTTATCAGCCGATATGGGACCTAGGCAGAGGTATCTGAGTGAAATCATATTGAAATAGTATCTGATTTGAGTCAAATAGAGTCTTCTGTGAGTGCTGGGTCATCTGGTCATTCAATAGAGATCCAATGCTTCAAAAAAATACCAAAAACCATATTAATCAACCTAATTTGAGTTGGAATGTCTCCTAGCCATTGGATCGCATTTGATAGAGGAATTCTGGCTGTTGGATAGCACTCAAGATGTTTAAATCAAATTATCTACTATTGCCGACTGTCGGATCAAGTTTTGGGAAAGATCTAACCGTTGGATCAAAGCTTGGATCGCTCGGGACTATCGGATGGTGCACTGGCTGGGGAGACTTCGAATCAAAATAGGAATTAACATTAACCATCAGATTTCAACCAACAAAGCTTAGAACCATCGGATCATGCATCTCCTATGCTGGTGGACCACGTGAACCAGATAGACTGTAGACCCCGCCCAATCCAAGCATGACACACTAGGTAAATTGATTGAAATGCCCCTATAAGTCATGTGATTTTTCTGTGGACCCTTTAAGGGTCCACACATTTTGCATCAGCCGCTGGTCCACCATGGATCGTGCGATTTTTCGACATCATGGTGATGTCATGATGGAGAGGGAGAATGGGTCGTGGGCGAGTGGGCCTGGCTTCCCACATGGGCCAGCATTGGTTTGGGCGAACTGGCAGGCAGACCGGGCTAGTTTTGGGTGAACCAATCGATTAATTTTATTTTTTTCTTTGAATCTTCGTATTGGATCCATTTTAAATTGGATTTGGTCAAAATTTACTTTATTTGAACTAAAAAAATGAGCTTTTTTTATTTATAATTATATTTTCTATAAATAATAAATAAAAATATTTAATTTTTAAAATAAAAATAAATTAATTCATAAATTAATACTTTTATCGATGTATTTATGATAATTATCATACCTTCTAACTTAAGCTTTGCTCGTCCTCGAGTAAAGAAAAAATTTAGTTTTAGATATCTTTTAGCTTTAAAGTTTCAAATTTTATCGAGCAATTTTTAAAATGACCATTAATGTTTAGTAGAGCATAAGTAAGGTATATCATTGGAGTATTAGTACTTATCAATATAAAAATTAAATAAAAAATATTCTATTTTTTTGAATTTTTTCTAAATTATCTCTATCTCTATCTCTAAATCGTCTAAACTTTCATATGGATAAGTATATTATTACTTCCATCCTTCATTTATTAAATTTTTTATTTAAATTATCCATTTTTTGATGCGAATATCATTGCTTACTTAGATAATGGAATCTGATTACTTAATAAAAAATTAATATTTTTTTTAACATTGTACCACTATTGAGTGTCTTAATCTTTAAGCTTTCTATTTGATCCATGTAGTAAGTCTTGAGCTAATAACTTCCAAATCAGTTAGCTTTAGGATACTAGATATAAAATATCCCTTAGACTTACTAGCTTGAATCACATAGGCTACGAGTTAAGACTAGTTTTACAACGAGCTTCTTTGCCTTTTTCATCTTTTGATGTGAAACTCAATGCTTGCTTAGATAAAAAGACTTGATTACTCGATGAGAAGTACTTAAAAACTATTTTATTTTTATTTTTTTAATAAAAAATATATAATTATCCTATACAAACTTATAAAAAGTACTCTTCTTTAATGTTAATAGAAAAAATTAGAAATGCTCAAGAAAAAATTTATTTATATTCTAGACTTAATTCTGTATTGGATTTTCTTAATACTTATCCCTCAATATCTCATAAATTTTCTAATCTATGCATCAATTTTTTTAATAAAAATGCTTAGTTCAACTCGATTCTTAAGTATAATCGGATGTCTTAATACTAAATACTAACTTCTTTGAGAACTTTTAAAATTTTAAAATTTTTATTATTCTCCTCCTAACTTAACCGATATTATTCTTAATGAAGAAGAAAAAATAAAGGATGCAATAAAGAACAGGAAAGAATACACCTGACTCAATATATTTATGGTCCAGCATGGATCTTTGAAAATTTGGCTCTCCCTCCAACTTATTCAACATGTTCTAAAAAAAATAAACTAAAAAGATAAATTAGATGCAAAAAAAATAAATATTGGGTTGCCTTCCAACAAACGCTAAGTCTACTATCTTCAGTCAGATATAGTGTAGCTTACTTATCCCATATCAAATATTAGATTAATAAATTTCAATAATTTTGGATTATCAATATTAGGAAGATAGTTTGTGATCTTTTTATTAATATATTTATTATTAATTTTAAAAAATAGGATGCGACCCCATTCTCAGATTCTTGTTTGTTAAAAATTTTTTCTATTTGTTCTTCTAAAATGCTCATATATTGAGTTTTTGAGTTAGGAGTTAAGTTCGAAATAATAGATACTAGAAGGATGTCTAAAGGTGGCTTCAATTCTAGAGATAAATTAATATAATATTGCTTAAACAACTTCATTGACTCTTCATTGCATGCATGCCGCTTCTTTATATTTGAAGAATCGGCTTCTAGGGCTGAAGGAAACAGAACTTTAGGTTTATAGATCTTAGGTAAATCATCTATTTTCTTCTTCTTTTTGTCTATCTCACTTATATTGGAACCAGTATTAGTACCAGTTTCGGGCTTAGGTTCTTCTATGTGGTTAGCCTCAGTACTAACCTTTTCTTTTATGTTTTTATTTTGGCTAGCCTCTCTCCCCTGATCTTGGTATGGGTCCTTAAGAATCTTATCACTTTTAGGTTCAAAAATTACTTTGGCATCTTTTAATTGGAGATTCTTAGGTTGGTCGTTAGATTGATGACTGAATCGAGATGATTGATAGATATTGGGTGGGCTGTTTATGAAATTTATAATTGATTGGCTTGGTAATTGACCTAGTTTTCTCCTCATGCTAAACTCAGCTAATTATCCTATTTGAGCTTCTAGCCTAGCGATGGATTATTGTTGAATCAAAATTAATTATTGTAGTTGATTAAATCTATCATCGACTAGATTGGTCTAATGAGGAGGTGGGTATGATGGCTGATTATAATGTAATGACTAGATAGATTGACTAGGTTGACCTCTATTATTGGCATAGTTTTGGTATTGAGGCCTATTTTAATAGTTCTGCACTGGTAGAATTTTGGTCTGAGCCTGAGTCTGTTGAGGTATCCAAGAAAATTTGGGATGGTTCCTCCAATCTGGGTTATATGTATTTGAAAATGGATCATTAACCGGTTTGGAGTAGCCTTACATAGTTTGAACTTATTCTTGGATAAAAGATAAAAATTGTGCAGCCGTAGGACATTCACTCACATGATGGGCTGGGCTAGTACAAATAAAATAAATCTCTTGATAATTAGAGGATGATGTAAATTGTATAGAAGATTGTTGACCTAAGATTAGGAATTGATCTAATTTTTGGACAAGCAGGTCCACTTTATTTATTAGATTCAAGTCAGTCTTAGAACTAGATTCTCACTACTATAAAAAAAGGACTACAATAGTGATTCGTAATCGCCGTCATAGCCCAAAAAATCATTGCAATAGGCTATGACAGTGATTTTCTAATCGCTGCTACCGTGGTCATCGTCGTAGCTCTATGGCAGTGATGTTGCAGTGGTTGTTTGAACCACTGCCATAGATAGCCTATTACAATGATTTATAAACTGCTGTAATAGATTGACCTATAGCAATGATTATGTAACCGCTGCCATAGTTAATCTATAGCAGCAGTTACATAACCACTGTCATAGGTAATCTATAACAACGATTTTTTAACCACTATCATAGGTCTAAGACAGCGGTTTACACCAGAAACCTATGGCAGCGGTTGGCATGGATATGATAGCGATTATAAAACCACTACCGTAGATCTTGAATAATTAAAGAAAATAAAATTTTTATTTTTTATATATTTTATCTGATAAATATAAATATATAACACAAGAAAATATAATAAACATAAAAATTATTCTAAAATATTAAAATTTTATTATCAAATAAAATTTATTATAATATTTTTTAAAAAAAATAAAATTTATCAAAAGTCTCCTAAATCTGTATCATCGTCGTCGTCATCGAGAGTCGGAGTCGAAGTCGGAGCTGGAGCTAGAGCTGGAGCCAAAGCCAGAGCTGAAGCTGGAATAAGGGCCAACATATCCTCGAAGTCTGTGACTCCAAAATGTGCACTGAGCATCGACATCATATCTCTCACGATGCCTTCTAGATGAGATGCATGCTCCTCAGCCCAATCTACCCGCATCGCAGTATGATCTGCCCATGCCAATGCCTCCTCAAGCTCCTCTCGACTGACGACACCGAAGTCTATGAGGAGACACTCGCCTCGGATCAGTAGCTCATCGGTGTATATTTGGACCTGCATCAGATCCTTTCAGAGTGCTCAGGCCCCAAGACCCGAGACAGATGGTCATGGAGCCCAGAGGTATCCAAGCCCTCACTCGCGAGCGCATCTAACTGATTCTATAATTATAAATTAAAATAAAATTTTATAAGAAATGCTATAATACTAATCATATATACTAATATATTTAATACTTATAAAAATACGTCCGATCGCGACGTTCATCGGCCTACCCATCTTGTCCATGCGGTTGGATCGGAAGATCTCACTAAGATTGGGCATCACTCCATCTCTCATTAGCTATAACAAAGAATAAATTTATCAGAAAGATGATAAAAATATAAATTTAATTTATTTAGTAAGATTTAAAATTAATTATCTTTCTATGCACACGACTGGCCATAGACTCGTGGCCTAGAGTGTGCGTATACTCTTAGGCTGCACGGTTCTCCCGATTTTGATAGAAGGTAGCCTAACAAGTATTCGAATAAATAATAAATATTTAAAAAATATTTAAATAAAACTTTAAGCGTATTGAAAAATTTAAAAGTTAGAAATTTTACCTCAAACCTTTGGCTTCACCAGTGTCTAACCATCCTCTCCCACTGACTCGGAGGACAGTCCTGTATCCAGGGAACAAGCTCCTTTGGAGTGTCTCGTCGATGCTTAAGCCATCCTCTATGGAGCTTGATCTTGTAATCTCGGTATAACTCTCCGATCTTCTTTAGTTGGGCATCTTGAGCCCTCTCATGATCGGGGAAGTTGTACCTCCTCTGCATAAATTTATCAAAAAATAGTTACAAAATTATTCTAATCAAACATATATAGTGTAAATATATAAAATACATAAATATAACTAAGATGCACATACTTACCCATATCTCCTTCCATACCTGGTCTCTGATGGCAGCATCCATCAAACGCTAGTCTCTGGGCTCTACAGGAATGATGTCCGACCACCTCACAAGCACTTCAGAAAAAGAATGCATCTCCTATGCGGTCTCCCCTACCGATCTTTCCTCCGCATCGTAATAGACCATTACCTGATGCTGGTGGTTTCACACGTGTGCCATACGTGTGGGATCATAAAATATTCGACTAGATGATGCATCTGTAATGCAAATATGTTATGCAAATATATAAGTATATAAATACTATATAAAAAATAAAGTTGTGCTAATATAATAGAAACATACACTCAGATGTCTGTGTAGTAACATGTACCTCAGATATGGATGACAGTAGAGACTCAGCGTCGATGGAGTAGATGTCGTCGGTGGAGATCCTTGAGCAATCGATGCCGAGATAGATAGAGTATGCTCCAATTGCTCCTCGGATGCTGAATTATACGTAATCCATCGAGGGACAGGGGTAAAAGCTAGATGGCATTTCGGTGCCATCGTGATCTACAATGTTAATGAATATTAATCAATATAACATATTGAATAATAATATTAGTATAGCATCAATAAATAGTCTCTAATATGTACACTAATCAATTGATGGATCTATCATTATGCAATACAATAAACAAAAGCAACATGATATAAACATGCAGAAAATGTTATGCAATAAATTTTACAACATGAATTACATTCATAAATAATTAAGGATGAGCAACAGTCGTAGATCCGATCTTTTGCGCGAACCTTGGTATTAATTGAGAAACTTGAAAGAAGAACAAAGTAGATGATGGTGGCACCTTAGGACTTAAAGTTGGAATCTTAGAGAGACATATCAAATTCTATTCGCTCAAAAGCCGAGCTGGCTCCGTGTCTGAGATAGCCGGCTCCATACCTGAGACATTCGACTAGGGTCCTCCCCCAACTGACTCGATCATAGCCCAAGCCAGCTCGACTACGTATCCGAGCCGACTCGACTGTGTGCCATCCCCTCGATCACTCCCTCTCTCCCTCTCTCGATCTCTCTCACCGACGACATCGGTGAGGCCGAACCCCTCCCTTCCAACTTTTCCATCTCTCGATCTTTCTCTCTCCCTCTCTCGATCTCCCTCGTCAGTGAGGCCAGACCCCATCCCTCCCTCTCTCACTCTCTCAATCTCTCTTGCCGGCAAGGCCGGACCCCCTTCCTCCCTCTCTCGCTCTCTCGATCTCTCACTCTCCCTCTCTCGATCTTCCTCGCTGGCGAGGCTGGACCCCCTCCCTCCTAATGATGGTGGCGAGGTTGGATCCCTCCCTTTCTCTCTCAAGTATAGATCCATCGGGTATTCAGATTCGGATCCGATGTCAGTAATTAAAATTGGGTCTGAATCTGAATATCTAGGTTCCGATTCGAACCCAATCCATTGACAGATCTAGTCCACAGCTACGGACATGGCACGGTCCAAGGCCACCACCATGGCACGGTCCAAAAACTATGGCATATAGATAATTATAATATTTATAATATTTATTATAAATATTCTACAAATTATTATAAATATACATGATTAATAAATAATACTATAAATTTTTTTAAAAAAATTATACCTATGGCTATAAAGAGCGGGTCACACCGAAAGCTCCGAGGATCACCGACGACGATGCTAGAGGAGGATGATGGCACTAGAGGTAATCTACGAAACAAAAAGCAAGATAGTGAGATAAAGAAGTGAGAAAAAGAGGAAAGAGAGAGAGAGAGCAGAGGTGGCCGGGGTTGGGGGTCAGGGAGGAGGAGGGTACAGTGACGAGGAGGCCGAAGGAGGCTTTGCACTCAGCCGGAGAAGGGTCAAAATGGTGGTGGTGGGGGTGGGGTTTTCGCGGGGGTTGAAGGAGGGTGGAGGGGGGCTCGCCGGAAGGGGGTTTGATTTTTGCATCGAGGCTGGAGGAGGATAGAGTGTGGGGGAGGGATTTCACGGAAGGGCGATGGAGGGTCGAGGGTAGATGGGGGTTCGTCGAAGGAGGATTTCACAGGAGGCCAAAGGAGGGTCGAATGGGGGTTCGCTGGAGGGGGGTTCGCTGGAGGGAAGTTCGCTGGGGACTTAGGGAGGGTCGGATGGGGGGCCGGGGGGGATGGGATTTTGTGGGGGGCCGAGCGAGGGTGGAGGGGGTTTCACTGGAGGGAGGATTTTGTGGGGGGTCGAAGAAGGGTCGGATGGGGGTTCGTCGGAGGGAGGGTTTCGCTGGGGCCGAGGGAGGATCGAATGGAGGGGTGGGGAGTGGTAAGTGGCGGGGAGGGGCCATTGGGGATGGGGAGGCGAAGGGGGAGGGGGAAGGAGGGGCGGCATCGGTTGAGGAGGGAGGAGGGGCAACGTCGATCGGGGGGAAGGAGCCTCACCGACGATGAAAAGAAGGAGGATAGAGAGAGAGAGATTGAGCGTGCATGAAAGAAAAATAAATTTGGAGATTTTTAACCTAACCTACGACAATGGTTATCGAACCGCTGCCATAGATCTACGATAGTGGTTATCCAAAACCACTGCCATAGATCTACGGCAGTAGTTCTATAACCACTGCCATAGATCTATAGCAGCGATTTTTGATAAGCGCTGCCACAGGTTGAAAATAATTTTTTTTTTTTTTTTAAATATTATATAATTTTTAAATTTAATGTTCATCTTCATCATTCATTATCTAAATAATTATCATTAGAGTATCGTCACAAAAGATCGCCTCGATCCGATGGTCCTAGCTTCGTCGATCAAAAAAATTTGATTTCGATGATCATGAATGACGATGCGATGATTTGATAGATGGAGACATTCGATGAATTCAAAAATCTATAACAATGATCTCGATGATGTTTGTAGCATACTATCAAAATTTTACTTCAATTGAATATTGTTATCATGGTCAATTTAGTATGGAATAATTTCGACCGTTAAATTAGAAATAATTAATCAAAGGATTAAACGACGTTCGATTATGAGATAATTTTTTAGTTAAATGATCTTTGTTATAATTTTAAATATTTTATATGGTGATGATACTAAAATTCAAATCATTTTCGTATAAACTGTTCATGTTAAGCAAATATTATAAAAGCACGAGCATAACAATCAGTAAAGTTTCAGAATGATTATCAGGAGATGTATAGTTTTAAATCATTCTTCATCTCACAAGTTAAATTTTATAATTATCATCATAAAAAATGATTAAATTAGTAGCCAAGATTATTTATAAAAAAAAATTATCTCATAATCGGATATCATTTGGTCCTTTGATAATTCATTTATCATTTAACGGTCGAAACTAATCTATACTAAATTGATTAAAATAACGATATCCGATTGAAGTAAAACTTTGATAGTACGCTACAAACATCATCGAGATTATCATTGTAGATTTTTGGATCCATCGGATGTCTCTATCTATCAGATCATCGCATCATCATTCATGATCGTCGAAATCAAATTTTTCTGATCGATGAAGCTAGGGACATCGGATCGAGGCGATCTTTTGCGAAGACACTCTAATGATAATTATTTAGATAATGAACAGTGAAGATGAACATTAAATTTTAAAATTATATAATATTTAAAAGTATATATATATATATATGGCAGTGGTTATAATTAATCGCTGCCATAAAATAGATTATAGCAGCGGTTCCTGCTAACCGCTGCTATAGGTCCAACTTATGGCAGCGGTTATAATGAACCACTACTATAGATCGATCTATGATGGTAATTTTTTATAACTATTGCTATAGATCCGACCTACGGTAGCAGTTTTCTATAACTGTTGCTATATATCGGACCTATAACAGCGATTACAAAAATCGCTGCCATAGGTCCGATCTATAGCAGCGGTTAATGAAAATCGCTGCCATAGTAAGCACTGCCATAGGCAATTTTTGTAGTAGTGTGTAGATCATAGATTCTACCTATTTTTGGTAAAAAGATAACGAAGCATGGTTAATTAAGTTATCACTCAATATTTCAAATAAAATATAGTCTTCATCCTCACTTTTGCTCATAAATATATCTCCACGAGATGCATCTACCATTTATCTCTATTGATCTTCTAAATCCTCATAAAAAGCTTGAACGATTTGCCACTTAGATAGACCATGGTTTATGCATTTTTTAAGAAGTTTCTTAAGTTTCTTCTATGACTCGTAAATTTGTTTCCCTGAAAGCTAAGCAAATCCAGTGATGGCTTGCCTCATAGTGATGGTTCGACCTATGGGATAAAATTTCTTAAGAAATTCATGTTGTAAGTCAGCCCAAGTTTGGATTGGTCTCCCTATTGTACCAAGCCAGTACTTGGCTTTATCTTTTAATGAAAAAGAAAATAAGATTAGTCTAAGAACATCATCAAAAAAATTTTGAATTTTCATCATAGAGTAGATTTTTAAAAATTTATCCAGATGCTTATAAGGATCTTCATTGGTATTTCCATAAAAAGATGGAAGTATCTAGATTGTGGTTGGCTTGATCTAGCTCATAGTGGGTTGCAAGATTATCAAGTAAGTGAATACAAGTTGATGGGTTATAGGTGAAAGAAATAAAATATTTTTTTATTTGCCTAGGTGGTTCTTCAGGATTTTCAGTCATTTGATTATTTGGTTTAATATGGATCAGTCATTCAATTTTAGAATTATGTTCAACTAGATCAGAAAAAGCGATCTCATACTGTGCATATACTAATGCAACCCTAATATATGGTTCAAATTATATATATATATTATTATTATTATTATATTTTTATTATTTTTATTGTTTAAGAAGAAAAGAGAAGAGAAAGAAGAGTCCTAAGGAGTCCTAGAGCTAAGAAGAGAGAAGAATTATGTTTGATTAGGTTTGATGTTTTAGTTAATAATCAAGTTAGATAATTAATTTTGACTAAGAATTGTCCTAGATCTAGACAGCTCATTTAGACAGCTTCTAACTGTCAAGATTACCTTCAAGCCCTCCAAGTATAGAATCAACTACTCAACTGGACAGATAAGTCTAAGATCAGTGGAAGTCCTCTTATTACTTTTCTTAGACATCAATTATCTTGGTCAAGTAAGCTAATAGAATCAATTAAGTAATCATCTTCCTTCGGAATGCAGTTCCTGAACCACTTGTCTTAGACACCAGTCAAACTGACTAATCCTAATTTTTAGTCCAACTTTTAAGATTTCTTATCTTAATAAGCTCGAGTTCCTAGGGCCGATGTCTAATTGATTTTAAATTAAAGGCTTAGGTTAATACAGGATGCTGGTTGGTTGTTTGTGGATTAAGGAAGGATGATCAAATCTTCATCTTATCTTGATTAATGGGTTATGCCCTTAAGGGCCTATTTGGCCAAGCTTTTGAAAAGAAAGAAATACTTATTTTTTAAAAAGATATTTATTTTGAAAAACTGGATGTTTAGTCAAGCTTATTTTAAAAATTAATCTACTTCTGAGTGGTAGCAAAAGTAATTTTTCTGCTATGGAGAGAAAGCAGAAAATTAAAATTTTTTCTTAGAAGCAGAAGCAGAAGCAAAAAATTAATTTTTTCAAGACATAAATATTCTTACTTAAAATTATTATTTATCATAACTATCTCTATTTATTTTTATCTAATCCTTCTATTATTCTCATGCTGCCTGACATCCTCATTATTTTTTATATTTTAATTAAATAAAAATAAAAAAACTTAATTAAAATTAATCATAATGAATATTTAAAATTATTTATCTATGTAAATAATATTAATTATAAAGCAAATCTATATATATCCTTTTTCATAATTTAATAGTCAAAAGTACTTTTTTTGAAAAATTTGTGAAACACAAACTGCTTCTCAAATACTAGTAAAAGTACTTATCAAATAATTTTGCCAAATATAAACTACTTCTCTCTCATAGCACTTTTTTCTGAAACTTCATTTGAAAAAAAATAATTTCAAAATAAGCTAATTTTCACAGCTTGGCCAAACAGACCCTAAGTTGCTTTGAGATGAATGTGCACTATCAATTTCAAACAAGGGATTCTATACAACTAAATTAGATGCATGCAACTGATTAGACTTGAGATGCTTATCTTGTCTCCAACAATCATAAAAAAAAATAAAAATAAAATTAATATGATGGATGCTCTAAGTTAGGATTTCTACTCTTGTTATGAAGCTTGTAATTAGATTTAAGTAGGTATTTTTTAAATTAATTTAAAAATATAATAAATAATAAAAATAAAAAAAAGATTTAAGATTTAGAATTGATCTCACCAAATAGGATTGAAAGCTTTCCTCCTTGCCATAATTTTTTTTTATTCTTTTATTTTATTTCTACAAAATAAATAAGAAAAGTTAGTAAGCAATATTTATAAAAAAATTAAAATTTTATTTATAATTTATTTATAAAAAAATCAAAAAAAATCAAAAAATTTAATGCTCATGCTTTTTTCGATAATGATGCCAAAAACTTGATAAGATCACGATATCGTCATTAAGACACCATATTTATCAATTTAATTTTGACTTTTTAAAATAATTAAAAATACATAGAAAGTAGTGAGTTAGGTCGAATCTACAGGAAAGGCAGTACTTTAATTTAAAATTTTTAATTTTTTTTTTTAAAAAAATTTAAAATAGAATTAAAGTCAAAAAATAAAATTTAAAATTATAATAAAAATAAATAATAAAATTTAAATAGCATGAAAATAAATTTTGGGTACTAAAATCTACTATCTAAATCTTAGCATCTACTTGCAATAAAATAAAATTTATAATAAAAATAAACTTATAATAAAAATAATTAAAAATAAAGAGCATGAATTTAAAAAGCATAAAAATATAATTTTGCATTAATTTAAAGGTTCAAAAATTAAATACATAAAATTAAAAGAACAAGAAAAAAAAATAAAAACTAAAAATAAGTGATCTTGATCTTGGATTGGTGTTGGCGTAAAGATAATGTAGAAGACTAGCTCTTCCTATCAGCACCGTCTGCATCGAAGCAACTATTAACCTAAGCTCAGCCTCTATCCTATATCATAGCTTTTTCTTGATCGAAGACGTATTGATTCTGTTAGCATGAGGCCCTTTTTATAAGTATTGGAGAGGAGGGATATTTGCTATCAGTCGACATAGGGTCAAGGTAGAGGTATTTGAGTGAAAATCATATTAAAACAGTATCTGATTCGAGTCAAATAGAGTCTTCTATGAGTGTTGGGTCATTTGGCTGTTCAATAGAGATCCAACGCTTCAAAAAAATACCAAAAACTTTATTAATTAGCCCAATTTGAGTTGGAATATATCCTAGCCATCAAATCATGTCTAATGAAGGAATTCTAGCCATTGGATAGCGCTCAGGATATTTAAATCAAATTATCTACTGTTGTCAACCGTCAAATCTAGTTTTGGAAAAGATCTAACCATTGGATCAAAGCCTAGATCGCGCGGGACCGTTGGATGGCACATTATGGATGGGGAGACTTCGAATCAAAATAGGAATTAACATCAACCATTGGATTTCAACTTGCATAGCTCAGAACCATCAGAAAGTGCATCTCCTATGCTGGTGGACTGCGTGAACTAGATAGACTGTAGACCCCATCCAATCCAAGCACGACACACTAGGTAAATTGATCGAGATGCCCTTATAAGCCACGTGATGTTTTCTATGGACCCTTTAAAGGTCCACGCATTCTGCGTCAGCCTCAGTCCACCGTGGACTGTGTAGTTTTCTGACGTCATGATGATATCATGCTGGAGAGAGAGAATGGGCCGCAGGCGAGCGGGCTTGGCTTCGCATGTGGGCCAGCATTGGTCTAGGCTGACTGGCAGGCAAATTGAGCTAGTTTTGGGTGAATCGATTGGACGAACTGGCCGATTAATTTTATTTTTTTATTTTTTTCTTTGAATCTTCGTATCGAATCTATTATAAATCAAATTTGCTCTAAATTTACTTTATTTGAATTAAAAAAATGAGCTCTTTTTATTTATAATCATATTTTCTATAAATAATAAATAAAATATTTAATTTTTAAAAATAAAAATAAATTAATTTATTAATTAATACTTTTATCAGTATATTTATTATAATTATCACCAACCATCACCTAAGCTTCATTACATATGCCTCCATCCACCATGTATCCCCAACTATCATTTAAGCTTCTCTATTTAGCCGCTCCAAGCCTCCAACTTGGTTAGGACTCCTGATAATAAAAAAAATAAAAAAAAATATATAAAAAAATATAAATAATTTAAATAATTATATAGTTAATAAAATAATATTATAATATTATATATTTTAAATAAAAGATGTATCCTGCACATCATGCGGGTAATATGCTAGTATTATTTTGAACATCGAATAAATTATTGATCTATTTATATATAGTTTATGAATTTTATGAAATCGTGTTTGAATGAAAATTGATATGAAATTTTAAAAAAATATTTATTAGACTATTACTATAATTATTTATTGATCTAAAATCATATATGCATATTTGGATTTGATTATGAAATATGCTTTATTCTTTGAAAATAATTTTGATATGAATTGGATTTCGACTCTCAGTTTGGCTATGTTCTAAATCCTAACAATCTGTGGTTATATATTGGCACTCTAACTATTATTGAGCTTATGATTCTATTTCAGACTTAATCACAGGATATAAGTATAGTATTCCAGCCTCACCATAGAATATAAGTATGATATTCTGGTCCAACCATAAGATATAAGTCTGGTATTCTGACCCCACCATAGGATATAAGTATGGTATTCTAACCCCACCATAAGATATAAGTAAGGTATTATGGTCCAGTCATAAGATATAAGTATGGTATTCCAGCCCCGGCATAGGATATAAGTATGGTCATGATTAAAGATTGATAAGTTGAGTGGAATTTATTGTGAATTGGATTATTGAATATGATTAGATTTAAAATCAGATATATAATTATGTATATGAATATTTAAAAAATATTAATATTACTAAATTTATATTTTAAAAATAAATTTGATTATGTTTGTACCTTGATTAATAGTAAATTATATTTTTGACTATCAGATCCTATATTATCACATAAATTATCTAGTCAAGATATTCATTGCTTACTAGGCTATCAAGGTCATTATTCTCTTTTCTTTCTTAGATTTAGATGCTTAGATGTCGATACAAGTACTGTCTTAGGTGTAAGATTAGAAGCAAGATTTGACGGTATCAATATAATTTAAATTTAAATTTATTACTATATTTTATAGGGCTATTATTTGAGGTTCAATAAATATAAGACTTTTAAATTTTATTTATCAGTTAGATTTATTAGTTAATTAAATTTTAATTTTTAATTATTTAAATTATCTCCATTGTGATATATTTAATATTATGTTAAGATGCCTTACATGCTTGTGAAAGAGTGTTCTCCATAAATATGAGTGGTTAACATGATCCTTAGCTCGTGATTTCGGATCGAGGGCGTAACACTCTATTTCCCCTCCTTTCCTAGAACAATAGTGCCTCTCACTAGTAATGCTTGTGGCCGATGCTAGCTAGGGTCACAGAGGTGCAGCCAGAGGCTCTCCTCCCGATGATTGGCAACAACAATCAGCACCAAAAATCCATAAAATTTCATGAAAAATAGGGAAAATTGAACGCTCAATTTTTGAAGAAAAATCTAATAATAACCAACTGGAATCAAAATTAATTTCTTTGGGCTTAGAAGGATAGGAAGAAAGATTTGCTAGAGGTTTATTGGATTTTTACCTCTCTTCCAACGAGTTTGACTACGATTCAAATAAGCATGGTAAACCCAATCAATAGATTTTCTAGAAAAGAAGAGGAAGCTGTGAGGCAGAGACTCAAACATGGGTGGTCGGCTTCAAAAGAGAGATTGAACCCTTTAATTAGAAGGAAGAATCAAGGTTAGAGTCTAGAAATTTGACTCCTAAATGAATTTGGAGTCTAGATCGAAGAAGGGAAGAATAAAACTCCTTTGGGAATCTGCTTCTTCATAGGGCCGCCAACACATGTAGAGCACATGCAGGCCTTTACTCTTGTTTTTTCCTTCTCTTGGGTCAAAATTTGCAATTGGGCCAGTCAAGTGGACCAAGCCTAAACCATTTTGGGTTGGGTTATCATATCTTTGCCTACTTACCATACTATTTTGAATGATAAAGGCACTATAAATAGTAAGGCATGGTATATAATATCAAAATAGTCATAGAGGACTTCACTTATCCTGATGGAGCAATAGCTATAGATAGAAATACTCTTCGGTGACCACCAATACAGTGTGTCATTTATATAGGGTTTCTCTTCAAATGGTCCCATAAAGGGATGTTTCTAAGGTGCCTAGATGAGATAAGCTAAATTCATCTAGTTGGAATTTGTAGACCATAGTTTAATAGGCTTGCAATAGCCAAAAATCCTAAAGCAATGATATTGTTGGATGATAAATGAAGGGATTTTTATGAGTTTTTATGTACCACCAATACCAAATAGTTGAGAACCTTATACATGCTCCAATGACTAAAGTTTATGGTACATGCATGAGTGCAGATTGGCTATTATCAACATGCAAAAATGGATGGGAAGATCCAAGAGTTTTAGAGAGATGAGTTTAAGAGAGAGAAGCTCTAGGAGGTTTTAGAGAAAGAAGTTCTGGGGGGAGAAGCCCTAGGGGAGAAGCTTTAGGGGAAGCCACTCTACTGATGCTCACCATCCTCCTCCATCTCTTGCCAAATTGGGTCACCACCAAACCGCTGATACCCTCTCATCGTTCGGCACTATACCCTCTAACAGTCACCAAGATGATCGTTTCTTACGAGCTCCACCCCCTCCCACTGATGGCAAATGGGTATATATGCCTCCAAAGTCGAAAAACTTTGCACCATCTTCGGAACAGGAGAAAGTCCTTGCTCTTGAGTCATCCTCCCTTGCTTATGGGTGCAAACGCCACCCCACTCGATGGCCAAAATCCTACTTTTGCTACTTTCCTATCGCATTTCAACATTCGAAAACAAGAAGACATGGGTCCACACTCACTTATATCCTATCATTCATATGAAAAATGTCCTTCTGCTCGAACCTCGATGTGGACAAACTCATCCGATAAACCCAGAACCTTCCTGGATCGTGGACGTCTCCCATTGATAGGAGCCAATCTAATACCACTTGGTACACCTCGAAAGCAGTCATCCTCATTATCCGAAGCAGGACTTCTTGGACCTATCCCATCGAGATTTTCTGCTCGATATGCTTCCTCATCGTAGCTAGGTATGCCTCTACCTAGATCCTCAAATCTCTCTCCCTCTCAGGGCGGCATGGATGGCATAATTGGTGGAAGTGGCATTGTTGGCGAACCTCCTCGAGCAGTGCAGTGGGTATGGCCAGTGCACCGATTGGCTACTTATGTGAAAGCCATTAAAAAACCACTCTCCATCCCATCATCGACTGAGTGGCCGATTATTGGTTCTACTTGGAGTAAAGGTGATCGACGTTTTGGTGACTTCAAACAACCGCTTAAACCATTTAAGAAAGGATCCTATTTTCGCTGTGGAGATCGTGACCATACCAAGGAGTCTTGTCGAAATCCGGTTAAATGCTTTCTTTGTCGGGGATATGGACATCAATTCAAGAACTATAAATCCTTCCGTCATTAGAACTCTCTTCCTCCTTTGCCTATAAGTATCAACCAAAGGAAGATGACTTTCCATTCACCCTCCAATCCCCCTTCTTCCACCATGCAAAGCCCAAATAATCAGTCAATGCCCAGCGGTTGCACAATGCCAGCTGCACAAGGAGCCTCCCCTTTTCCTCCGCCTTCTTATAGAGCCAAAGCATTTATTCCTCCCTCCTGCACCCTCTCAGAAATTTAAGATTATCTTATGTGGGCTGCTTTCATCAAAGCTATAGAATGTTAAGTTAAAGAGGACGACGTCGCTGCCACCCTTGCCCATGAGGCTGGCGTTCCTGGAACATGGCAAACACGACACCTACGAGCCAAGAGCACTTTCTTTGTCTCCTGCCCACCCTTTGAAATTGTTCACCAAACTTTTTTTTCTTGGTCATATTTGTGGGGATGGTTTCATCCTCACGGTTGATCATTAGGACCAAACATATGGAGGTGTACCCTACCATCTACAATATAAAGTGCATGCTAGCCTTTTCAGCCTTCCGCTGACATGCTGGAACACTAAGGCTATTGGCAATATTCTTTCTAGCTTTGGAGTCCCTCTTCGAGCAAATAGATCCAGTATCCAATGGAAGGATCTAACTAGCTTTGATGTAACCTTCCTTGATGAAAACTTGGAGTCCATCCTTGAAGTGATCATGGTCATTGTTGGATTGTGCACCTATGAAGTTCAGCTGCAGATCAACTTCTTCTGCCCCTTCAACACATCCGATGAGTCTGGTTCTTCTCTAGATGGCAATCATGATCACTTGGAAGATGATGATATGGACTTTTGGTTTAGTTCATATGGAAATAATGTAGGTCCCAACATATCTCTCACCCACCACCAGCCTCATCCGAAGGAAATCATCTTGGCCTAGTGGCTAATCACTCCCTCGCGTTCGACTTGACACCGGTCTCTAGTGGTACTCAGCCATTTTTCGGTGGCACTCAGTCGTTCTCTAACATTGACAAACTATTCTCTACAAAACATCACATCACTCCCATGCTAACGTCAGACCTACCTATTGAAAAAAATCATCCTTCAACTAAAACCAAGGCTCTTGCCCTCCCAACTAGCAGTGAGATAGTCTACGACTTTCAAAACTTTAGCAATACTTCTTTCCTAACCCTTCACATACCTAGCATTTTGCTATCCTTTCTGGCAACGACTACAACCCCTCGGCAGCAGCTCCTGTTTCTTACTAAAAATAAATTTGAATTTTAGATCCTCATCTCTATAACAGTCGACCTATCTCATCAAACCTCAGCTGAATGAAGACCAACCTGAACCTATACTTATTGCTCATATCTTCTCTTCTCTCAAAGATTGTCTTGCGAAGCATACTGCTACCCTACTAAACACTCAGGCCTCACTCCCCCCCACCCCGGTGGCGGTCATCAAGAGAAGCATTCGTCTTAGAAAAAAAAAAAGTTAAAAGGTACTAAGCCTGAAAAATCAGATGCTAAATGACGAAGATATTTTATTCATCAACTCCCTGACCATAGGTGACCTGTATCAACTAGTGCAAAGATGCGGTTTCAAAATACTTGCGAACTTTAATACTGACTTTGCTGCACAAATCAAAGGAATGGAATTCCTTAAATGCAAGCCAGAAAAGAATATGTTAGTCATAGAGCCAGCTGCTTCTTGAAGTAGTCACGGATAATTATCTTATTATCAATGTAAGCTTATGTCTCCTTTTTGTGGATCTTATGGGCATCCTTAATCTTGAAGTCTTCTACTGGCAGTGCACATTGTTATCATTGTCTAAACCTCTTTTTATTGATGTTCCTTTTGAGTATATGATATGGATGCTTCTTTCAATCATTTTGTTCTTTATACCGATATATGTCTCATATCGCCTCCGACCTGGCAACCTCCTTACTTTCGTTCTTTTTTCTGGCACATGATAATTCTGTGTTGGAATGTTAAAGTCCTAGGAATGGCCTCCAAAAGAAAAATTATTAAGTATCTAGTTGCTGGCTCTAAGTGTATCATCGCTTGCTTCCAAGAATAAAAAATGAGATCTTTTAATATCAAACTTCTTCACTCCACTTGTGGGCCATCTTTCGATAATTAGGATTTAAAACAAGCAATTAGATCTCAAAGCGGGCTCATCACTTGTTGGAATGGTTTGCTTGTTCATGGTTCTCATGTTTCAAAGGACAACTTCTCTATACTATAAGGTTTACACTACTAAGCAATGGTTTTCAGTGGCTCATTACAAATATCTACGGCCCTCATGATAGATCAGCTAGAAAAGAATTCTTCAAGAAAATCATCTCGCTTAAACAAAATATTACCTAACCCTGGATCATCCTCGGTGACTTCAATGTCACCAGAACTCCAACAGATCGTCATGGTGCATCCAGCAGCTACGCTGCTTCAAGGGAGTTTAATTAGTTTATCAACAATTTGGGAGTTATAGAACTCCATCCTCCCAACAGGCTCTTCACTTGGTCTAACTTCAGAGAATCAGCCTCTCTTGCAAGGCTAGATCGCTGCTTCATCAACATTAATTGGCATCATGCTCTCCTATGGACTTCCTGTTTAGCTTTAACCCGAACTAATTCAAATCATGTTCCTTTGCGCATTTCATTCTCTTCATAGGATCACATCAATACATCATTTACAAAGCCCTTCAGGTTCAAAAACTTCTAGCTACAGTACCCAGATTTGGATCGCTTAATTAAAGAATGGTAGACCTCAATCAACGCTGTTCCTGATCCAATGGCAACTCTGGTTCTGAAGCTTTATCATCTCAGGAAAAAACTTAGACAATGGAATAAACATGTTGTTGATAATATTCTTATAAAAAAATTGGAAATATGCAATCAAATTGATGCTTTGGATCAAAATGAGGAAACCTCTGATTTAACAGCAGCTAAAAGAACTCTCTATGATACTTGTAAATAATCACTAGCAGATTTGATTTCTTAAGAGAAAATATATTAGAAGCAGTGATCCAGAAACCTGTGGCTAAAGGAAGGTGATCGAAATACGCATTTCTTTCATATTTCAGCAAGCAATTAGAGATGAAAAAATAAAATTGCAGAAATCTTCGATGGAGAAAATAGAATCTCAAATTTTGAAGGAATTCACAATGCCTTCTGAGTCTATTACAAAACATTGCTTGGGGTTTCAAACGTTGATTATTTGGAGGTAGATTAAGACATGTTATACCCTGAAGGACCTTTCAATTTGACAGCACTGGAGGCTGACATAATTGAAGAAGAAGTAAAACAAGCTATTTTTGGGATCACCAAAGGCAAAGCACCTGGTCCTAATGGCTTTCCTGCTAATTTCTACCAAAAATATTAGGATATAGTTAAAAAAGATCTCATGAGATTCTTTCAATACTTAAATGATGGGAAGAGTAATATTTACAGACTCAATAAACACTTACATTACTCTCATCTTGAAAAAGAAAGATAATCCCTCAATCAAGGACTTCAAACCGATCAGCTTAGAGAACTCTATCATTAAAATTTTCTCAAAAATCTTGGCAACACAATTAAGCAAAGTCATTGCTTCCTTAATTTTCCTCAACCAAGGTGCATTCATAAAGGGTTGTTTAATTTATGAAAGCTTCATTTTGATTTTTAAAATCATCAGCCATTGTCAGAGAACTAAGAGAAAAGGGGCTTTCCTCAAGATTGATTTCGAGAAGGCTTTTGATAGTGTTTCTTGGTCCTTTCTATTCCAACTATTAGTGAAGCGAGGGTTTGGTCTGAAATGGTTTATTTGGGTTAAGCAAAGTATTACAAACTCTATCTCAGATTTGATAATCAATGGGAAGATTGGTAACTAGTTCTCAACAAGGAGAGGCCTCAAACAAGGGAACCCTTTATCCCCATATCTTTTCATTCTTATAGCTGATACTCTTCATCGCATTCTTTTTCAGGCAGTCAAAGAGAATCTATTGCCGGTATTGGCTCTTTCAAAACCATAGCCAACACCTTATGTGTTCAGTATGCAGATGACACAGTCATTTTCTACCATCCCATTAAAAAATACATGAATAATCTTAAATTTATCATGTATTCCTTTGAGCTCTTTGCTGGTCTGAAAATCAACTTTTGCAAGACACAATTGATTGGGATTGGTCTTTCTCATACAGAGGTGACGAGGCTCTCAAAACTTCTTGGTTGTCGGACTGGCAAGCTTCCATTATTCTATCTTGGTTTATCGCTGAATCACCGATACTTAAAAACTAATGATTGGAAGTTCTTGATTGATAAAATTGAAAAGAAATTGGCCGGATGGAAGAGAAATATACTCTCTAGCTAGCAGGCTCGTTCTCATTAACTCGGTTCTATGATCAATCCCACTGTACTGGATGTCAGTTTTTCACCTTCCTTCAGAAACTATCAATAGCATAAATCATATCTGTAGAAAGTTCTTATGGGGTGATCAAGATATATGTAGTAGAATCAAGTTTCTTGCTAGTTGGAAACAAATTTCTCATCCAAAGAAGTTGGGTGAGTTAGGCATTATCGACCTTAAACTTCAAAACTCCGCCTTACTCAATAAATGGTGGAATTTTCTCTTCTCTAACATCATGAAGCCGTGGAAGACTCTCATTCAAAATATATGCTATACCAATAATGAGATACCTATCATAGATTCCAAACATATCCAGCTCAAGAGCTCCCCATTCTGGAAAAGTGTTCTAAAGACAACATCACTCATGAAGTCTATCTCCTTTACTGTTATTGAAAATGGTAGAAAAACCTCTTTCTGGCATGATGTTTGGGTGGGCAACTTGGCACTCAAATCAACCTTCCCAAATCTATACTAGTTTGCAAAGCAGAAAAACCTCAGTGTGGCCAAATTCATGACTATATCAGATTGGCAAACTAATTTCAGATGGCCTCTTTCTTCTTTAGGAATTGTTGAATATCACAACTTCCAGAACATCTTACGTGGCATTGATCTTTCACAACACGAAGATCATAAAAAATGGTTATGATACTCGAACACCGGTTACTCGGTTTCAAAATGTTACAAGTTCCTAATACATGGCGGAGTGACGCCAACATTTGCTCTATAATTTGGAAGCTTTCTATACCTAAGAAATGCAAGATCTTTAATTGGTTTTGCCATAATAAATGGCTACTTACTTGAGATGTTCTTAATAAGAAGCGGATGCAAGGTCCAAGTAAATGCTCTTTATGTGAGTGCCAAAGTGAAATGGATGAACACCTTTTCATTTCATGTAACTACACCAAGGCAATTTGGAGCCAACCTTTTCCCAACTTACCTCAACCAGATCATCTCTATGATTTCTAGCATTATTGGAGACAAAGTTACATTGATAAAATGACACTTATATCTTCCCACACTCTAGTGGCAATCGTCTTATGGTGCATATGGATCGAGCGAAATAATCATATTTTTCGCTGTAAAGCATTGAGTCAAACTATTCTGACAAAGAAGATCATCTTCCTTCTAAGTGATTGGACGAGGCATTCCAACAACGAATAAATACTCGAACTTTGTTCAAAGCTCTCTACAGCAACTAGTTACCTACACCCCACACTCTCAACAGCATCAGATTAATCGTTACGTTGTCTAGTTTATAGCATATTGTTCTCAATTATGGTTTGCTATTGACGAGAGACAATGATTGTCTGATCCATAAATCCATTTTTACATTTGTTTATTCTCTGTTCGTGGTCGTAGGAACGCTACCATATCACAGCATGATTGATTGAGTTCGAAGACTGGCACATCAACAATTATCAAATTCAACAAGTGAAGGTAAAATGAAGGTAGGAGACTACAGTTTAGCCTCTTTTGTAGTAGTGATTATCCCTGTAAAATTTTTAGATTTAGTTCTGAATCCTTTCACAGACACTGTTCAGATTTTGAGAACATATATCATGATTCTCAGAGAGTGTTTTAGACTTCTGGGCCCTTTCGTTTAAGCCATCTCGGCTATAGGCAAAACCTTGACCTTGTACAAATTATATCCATAATTTATACATATCTATATAGGGTGGTTCTCCTCCCTTACATCAAAAAAGCATGCAAAATGGATGTGATTGAAAAGGTCAATATGAAAGCTTTAAAAGATTATGAATTTATCTTGTTGGTAATTGACTATATGGGACCACCACAAATTTGTTACTGAGAAAGAATGCTCTTTTGGAGAGACATGGGATGCAAAAATGAGATTTTTGATCATGATCTTGTCAAATTCGCCCTATTGGAGAGGCTCTTTTGTTTACACACTCAAGAACTCATCCTTAATTGCCCCAAATATTGGAGCACCTCCAATAACGAGAGTTTTATCCATGAGTGCTAAAGAAAATATAATATTCATAACACAAAATTTGAATTCATTAATTATTCACTCAATATATTATGCTGCTTAAGCAGGGAGATTCTCCTAATTTACATCCATATGAAGAATTTTGTACTTGATTTTACTCTTAATGTGATTATAAGTAAAGGTACACAATGGCAGGAAGAAGTTAGATCTAGTTTTCATATATGGGGATTCATCCACATCTTAGTTTGACTTGCTAATTTAATGATATGGAAGTTGACTTAATTGAACTTATCTTGTTTAGTGACATGGAGGCCCATTTAGAGTTAAAATTGTCTAGTTTAATTATATGGAAGTTAACTTGGATTTAACCAGAGCAACAAGACTAATTCTGGTATAAACATGACCAAGGTCAAAGGACTAACCTTATCTTGGATTTGATTTCATGAGGAACAAAGGACTAATCTCACCCTAAATTTGATTTGACCAAAGTTAGAGGACTAACTCCAATATGAGTTTAACCAGTGTCAAGGGATTAACTTAACATGAATTTGACTAAGTCAAAGGACTAACCCCATCTTGATGATTTGACAAGGTGTAGCGGGGTAGCCAAGCTTGAATTTGACCGAGGTTAAAGGATTAACACTAACTTAGATTTGACCAGAGTTAGAGGGTGGACTCTAGCATGAGCTTGACCATGGGACTAATTCTAAATTAGATTTGGATAAGGTCAAAGGATTAACTCTAAGATGAGCTTCAGCATGATTAAAAAATTAATCTTAACTTGGATTTGACAAGAGCCAAAGGACTAATTCAAACTACAAGAAGAAGACGGTCAAAATTGGAGCCATTGAGAGGCCAAGTGATCAAATATTCCATGTATTTGATTTTAGAGGACAGAAGTCATATTTTGCATAATGGACATAAAAGACTAAGTCCACATTTGACATTGATTTGGACCAAAGGAATAATCCAAATTTGATTTAACTAATGGCATACCCCAAACCCAAGGTCACCGAAATATAGCAACCACCGCTTGCTTATAGAGAACTCTCCTTATAATTATATAAGGAATTCCAACATGATATCAAATCTATCATAGTAAAGATAATTTAAATAATTAAAATATAAAATTTTAATTAATAAATATATTCAACTTTCTAAGGCTATGTGGATTATTTTTTAGGAGGTAATGCAGAGTGTCAAGATAATCTAAATTGCCATCTAAAATATATACTAAATATAATAATTTAGTGGATTCATTTTAAATTATAAGCAATCTGAATAGATTGTACACTATCAAATGTAACCTCAGGATAATCTTTGATAATACTACAATCTTGACTATTAGGTATTGTAGAAAACTAAAGATGTTAACGCATGGATGTTAGCCGCAAATAGAATAAAAATATTAACAAAAAATATTTTTTTTCATTTAATTTTTTTTAAAATTATAATATTAAGTTTGTTGAGGGCATTCAAAATATCCTATGCTCCCATCGAAGAAGAAAGGGAAAAACAAAACAAATCATTGTCTTAGCATGTTTTCTTACAATTATACCACAAGTTAGTCCTAACCCAAACTCATACGAGACCGAGAAGTTATTATATGAATTGGGTTCAATAGACAAGTCCAATAATCATTCACCATATTATCCATCATATATTTAAATCATTCAAAATTAAAATAGAGATGACAATTCATTAGAACTGAAATTAAATTAAATACTACTATATCCATATTCATATTTATTTTATTTGATGAATATAAATAAATATATGGATATTAGTAGAATGTTAAAATTTATATCCATATTTGCTTTAAAAGATAATTGTTACAAATATGAATATCACTCGAATAACTAAATTTTATAATTATAAAATTAAAAATATAATCAAAGAATAAAAAATTAAATTAATTATATATTAATGAGTCATTTATTTTTCTTAAAACTTAATAAAAGTTATATAAAATTAAATAAAATCTAAAATTTTAAAATTATATATATATATATATATATATATATATATATTATAAATAACGATGGGGATAGATATCTATATCCAAATAGATTTATGAAAATAGATCGGGCGGATACCATCTGATCCGTTTTTCACCGTCAGAAATTATCCGTACTATTTGTCTCCGAATTTGGACGAGTACATTTGGTCTAAGAATTGTATGCATCGGGTGTAATTAGACCATACCAAATCTCACGGTGGATAACACGCCGCGTTACCTCTTGTATCTCACCAATTCCGGATTGCGCGGTATTCACCGTGCATGTGCCCCGGGATTTGCCGTGGTTTACTTGGACCTGGTGCAATAATTTCTCGAACACTTGGCCGAGCCCATTGTTTCCCGAGACCGGCGGTACGGGGCGCGCGGCCGTTCGACCCCTTCCCTGATAAATTTTTCGGAGCCCAAATCCAAGTACTAAAACTGCCTTCACTTACGTGTCACAACGAGACTGGTTTGCCGTACGTCGGCCGCGTATATCACACCAATTATCAAGTGACATACGGCGTGCCAGCAGCGCTTCCGATTTGGTGAGGTTGCCCACGATATATAACCCGAGGCACCTTCCAGATCGAAGCCCATATTTGCACGGCGACGCGTAGCTTCCCCGGCGTCTCCTCCTCTCCCTCCCCACCGTTCCCCTTCGCTCCGACGCCAAGATGGTAACAGATCTACCCCTCATCCGAACAAACCCTAATTTCCTTGAATTTCCTAATGTTCTGCGTGAATTTTGATGGATCTTTTCTCTCGGTTTTTCGAATTTGATCTGTCGCTCCCGATTCGTGGGATGATGTCGTTTTCCGCTGATTTTTTCTTGATTCTGTTGATTTTTCCCCTGGAATTCGTTTAAATCTCTTCGATCTGTACGGATTTTGATGCGTTGTTCTTGTTTTTGTGTTGGATCTCATCTTTTGTTGCGTGGAGGTCGTTGGCTCTCCTTAGATCTGTGGACTCTCTTTTGCGTTGAGATGATGATGGAGATTATCGGTGATTGTGATCGGAGAAGGAGAGTTTTGAAGAGTGACGTATTGGATTGATTTGTAGATTATGATGTTTTGGGATGAATTTCGGTTGATGAGGATATTAAAGGTGGTTTTGATTGATTTTTGTTTCTATATAAAACATAGAAATTAGGGCTTCTTACACTTTGATTAAAATTAGTCCATGGGCAACGATGCATATTTATCAGGAGAAAAAAAAGAAAAATGGAAATGAAAAAAATAAAGGTCTTCGAAAGGAAGAGAGAGATGCTTCCAGATTAGATCAAATTGGCGTAGAAAAATCATGAGGCAATTGCATTCAGATATAGAAATAGGATTTTTTGGGAGATGGATATGTATCTTAAGTACTTTCTAGATTTGGATATGCAAATAAGTTTTTTTTTTTTTTTTTTTGGGATTTGGATAGTGAGATATTTTTTGTGTTCAGATTTGGATATCTATATGATAAAGTATTTTTTCGAGATTCAGATATTGAAATACTTCGCATTAATTAAAGGAAAATTTTCTTTTGTTCAAATCATTCATAATACTTCCATAATGTTTACACGGATGATTATACATTCTTGATGATATTATATATGTTCTCCTTGTAACATACTTGTGATAAAAAAGAATGCAATCTATATGCCTAACTTATATAATTTAGTACTATTCTCAGTCTTTTCCTTAAAAAACAGTCCACATCATATTTTACTAACAGATCCGATTTATGTTTGGAGTAATATCTGATTAATATCTTTACCCATTTAGAATAGATATGGAAATCATTTCTGCTGTTTGTATCCCTATTTGAGAACATATATTAATATAATTTTTCCTGTTTGGCATCCATATATGTCTTTAAATCTCCTGAATAAGTATAAATAAAGATATGGCTATATCATTATTGGATCCATACCCAACCGATTTTGGCCCTAGATGTAGGGGAAGCTATAGTGATTTATGTCAAGTCAAATGTCTATGCTCGACAAATGTAGTTTCCTTGGTTCTAACATAATAGGGATCAAGCTTAAACTGCCTTAAGGGTCATTTTGGACCTCAATCTAATATATTCATATGGCAGGTTGGATTGAGTGGGATCTGTTGTGAGATTGGTCTCTGTTGAGTCTAATGGGCTAGTCCTGTACTCAAACTAGGTCCTACCAGGTCTTATCTGGACAAGTCTAATTTAATAAAATCCATGCTCTTGTTTCTGTTAAAGCTGATGGGCTTTTGGTATGTATTGGGTACTGAAAGGGTTTGTTCTATAGAGAAACGGGCAGCTTCAGATGCTAATGAAAGAATCAGATACATGGCATGTGTGTTTCTCTATGTCAACTCCATTGTTTCTCTAGCTAGGAGAGGGAAGATGGATCATGTATAAGCTGCAAGTGGGTCAGGATAGCTCAATGTCTAGCTTGATCTGGATTTAACTGGAGCTTATTTCAGGTCATTATTTACATGGCTTATAGGGGAGAATTGGCTTTCTAGCTTAAAGGGCCTTGTTTTTTACCTTTTTTTAAAAAACCTCAGTTTAGGCTGATCCATTCATGTGTGATCACGTTGGGTTTTATTTCATGTAATTTGTATCTTGACTGATTGTAATTCAGGTCCAAGTTTGGGTGCCTATTACTTAATACATGGTTCTGCTATAAGTTGGGACTGCACCATATAGAGCATGGGCTGCTTTATCTGTAAGGAAATGTTTTTTGTTATTTTTTCTTGAGTGAGATTTAAGAGTTACTAAATCATTTTTCAATTAAATTGGGCCAAAAAGCTAGCTCTCCTTATACATTAGCAAATGTTTTTTTGTTAATTCTTTTTTGGAGTGAGTTTTAAGAGTTACTAGTTATTTTTCAATTACCATTGACTGATAGGAGAGTATACTAACCTGGGGTTTGGGGGGCAGGGGGAAGAGAGAGAGAGAGAGTAACAATAGTTTAGAGCAGACCATTCAATGTTTGGCTGTTTCTTAGCTCTTATGCACAGTAATGATGATTGCCTGAGAGAAAATTGGATGGGGGTTCTGGAAAATTGACTTTTGTACCCATACATGGTCTGATGACTAATGAATGGAAGAAATTAAATGAGGGAATTTCAAGGAGACTGATCGACGAGGGTGTAAATGCATCATCTAAACCAAAAATAGATCTGAGGAAAAAAGTGCTGCACATAAATTAGGCAAATCAAAGAGTGATGAGAAAGTATAACATACATAAAGAAATGTTATATATTAATCTTTGTGCATACAAAGTAATTGTTTCATCACAAGTAATAAATCCCAACCCTGAACCTGTGGTTTTAAATTTCTGACTCATCTTTTGAATTGTTTGAGTTGTAGGTGGTTCTTGTTTTATACAGTATCGGACTACAAGAATTTTACACAAGATTGGGAACACATAGGTCTATCATCTTGCTGTTTGATTTGTTTGGTGTCATAATATAATTTCTGTTAAGATTTTTAGGGTTTGCATAATATGCTGATTCTTAAGTTAGTCAGTGTAAATTTCAACTAGGTAACTGCTATGGTTTATAAAAGATTAGAAGCATATGTGAGCTGTTTCATTTTCTAAGTTTTTCCTTGTAGTATCCATGACTAGGTTTTTCATCTTCGCAATATTATTAAAGTCAATACAGTTTGATTTTCTATTTACTAGATGGATTGATCTTTTTGGACAGACCACTTCAAGGCGCCTTGCAGACAGAAAAATTGCAAAATTTCAGAAAAATATAACGAAGAGGGGGTCTGTTCCTGAGACAGCAGTTAAGAAAGGAAATGACTATCCTGTTGGGCCCATTGTGCTCGGGTTCTTCATCTTTGTGGTTATCGGATCATGTATGTTGTCCTAATCAGATCTTCTTTGATATCAGAATTTTGACATACCTTCATTCAAATTTTGTTTCTATTTTCTTATTTTTCGTTTTTTATTTGATTATTTATTTAATTTTAAGCTTGGTATGTCAAGACTAATAACTGGTGTAAATAAGAAAGTAATCATAGGAAAACAGATGTATTGAAGATTTGAGTACATTGCTTTCTTATATTCTTGACCTTTTGTAAATTTTATGCATAGTTCTGATATGTATATGACATCTGAACAATTGTTGCCTGCATATTGATCTGTCAAAGTGCAGTTTTACAAGATCAATATGGCATTTGGAAACATTTATGCTTTAGTTTTATTTGTAAATTCAGTCTTCCTTCATGTTAGCCTTTATCCATAAGCTGCTTCTGATTCTTTCAAGTGCCTTTTCCAGTGCATATGCACTATGATTATGAGTACTATTTATTATTTTATCGTTATATCTTTCATGTGCATGTCCGTTATTATGCTGAAATGTTGTTTTTAAGTATTGTTTCTTTCACATTTATCTCACGTGAACATATTAATTAATTAAACCGTATACAGCATTTTATGTTGTTATGGTGCTTTTATGTGTCAGTGTCTCCACAATGTCAGCTGCAAAGCGTTTTCTCAGTGTTTAGAATTCTCCTACTGCGGCACCTATTTCATCAGGGTTACAATCAATGTTTATTGATTTTTTTCCCTTAATTTTCTTTTTCCTTTTTGTTTTCATGGTAATAAATGGCCGAACATGGCTGCACTTACGCGCCTTTTTGTTGGAACAAGCTGCTTGTGTGATGGTAGTGTCCAGCGCCAAGCACACAACCCATTACAAAAAGTACCCTTTCCTTACAAAAATTCACATAAGTCCAACAGCCTGTCACAACTCTTAAAAAGACATTAAAAAAACGCTGGTGGTGTGGAATGTCGGCATCTCACACCACTATCACCGCCTTTACCATTCTCCACCCCTTCAATGGATCAAGAAAGGGAGCCAAAATCATCTTCACTGGCATGTGATCAATATAGAACTAGGCACACTCCAATGCCTTGTCGAGATCTCTGGCTGCAAGAATCTCAATCTTAGCAGAGAGACATCATTAGATCAAGATAGAACTTTTAGAAAGAGAGAAGAATACAAAAAAGAGAGAGATTGGGAGAATGGCCAATGGACAATTATATCATAAAGCTAATGATTAGAATCATTTTGGATTGGATCAATCTCGATAATATTTCTACTCTTTCAATAAAAGTGTAGAAAAATATCTAGCTCTCTTGTTAAATCTATAGGCTTCCAGAGCATAAAGAATTCCACAGGCATAGAAAATTCCATATGCCTCCAGCTGGTTCCTTCAAGAGGGAAGGTGTACACCAAGTATTTGTAAAGAATGCATGAAAATGCTCAGTCCCTGATATAAGGTGGGAGATAACTAGAGGATGAAAGGAAAAAAAAAAAAAAGTATATATATATATATATATATATATATATATATATGGGCCGGCCTTGAACCTTACCCTGCTGCTTGAGACACTGAGACAACCGTCTGCACAACCTGGCCATGATGCCCTCCCCCATTCACATTCTTTTCCATTTAATTTTTGCCTACCCCCCCTCCCCCACCTGTTTTCAAAAAGTCAAATGAAAAACATCATCCCTGCTTTGTTTTTCTCTCTTATTCCAATCGTATGTTTGTCGCACAAGCAATTACGCTTTCAAAGAACTGTTGTGATTATAAGCTTGTTGGTATGGTTGTGGATTTCAAGATAGCTAATGTGTCTTCGACTCTTTTGGATTGGCAGCTTTATTTCAGATTATCAGGACGGCTACAAGCGGTGGGATGGCTTAAAGCAAATGACTGACATACTCTTGCTAAGTTTGTGATGGATAGTCCTAATTTTAACCCAATGTAAAATCGAAAGAAATTTTAGGGGGAAGCTTTGAGATGTCGTCCTGTTTACAGTCCTGACTAAATCAGGTTTTTTCGAAATAATAAAGGGTGCCTTTTTGCCCCAACTTAAAATTCATGTATGTTACTTTCTCTTCTATCTTTGGTTTGTGGAGCTTGACTGCTATTTTTTTCTTATAAAAGAGAGCAATTTTACCATATACGAAAAGAAAGCTTTATTGTAATCTGGAACTTGATTTACAAGAAGCTGTTCGGTGGATGATATCTCGGAGAATGGCATAGCCTCCTGTTATGTTTTCGTGGTAGAAGCGATGCTATTGCACGTACACCAAAGAGAGAATCAGAGAACTAAACTGGAAGTCCATTGATTAAATTATGTGATCCAGATTATCTTGCTTGACGATGGGATGATGCTTCTAATTTTTAAGCCATTGAGGAGGGTGATGCTATTTCCATTTTTTTTGTTTCTTGGTGAAAGCCCTGCTAACAGATAAAAGAAATAGAGTTTAAAGAATAGAAACTGATACAATAGAGAAACTAAAGTAAGCTTTAGAAACATTAGAAAAATAAAGAGTCTCATCCTTCTAAATAGATAAAACTAGTAGCACTTAGAGATAAGAGATCTGCAAAGCATTAGTCATCAAAATACAGGCAAAGTCAGGACATGATCTATAATCTTGCTGGATTGAGAGCAAATGCAGCTATAACCAATCCGCAGCTTGGTTACCTTCTTGAAGGATATGCGAGGCAGCAAATGAAGCAAAACAGCTTCTCCAAAGGGTGAAATCTTGGAATATAGGAGAAGAAGAGAGCTTGGAATGGTATTTGTGCTCAATCCAGCTCAAGATTGTTGCAGAATCACCCTGCAGGTGAACAGCTGGTGCATTACAATGATGGAGAGCATGGTAAAGCTCTGACCATGCATTCAAAAGTTCAGCAAAGGGAACGGCACAGGAGGGCCGTTTCTTTCCACCTATAATGATTAAAGCTCCCTGGAAGTCTCTAATAATAAAACCAGCAGCAGCTTGACCATCTTTAATTGCCCATCAAAATTCACAGACAGGACTCCAAAGGAGAGGGCAGGTGGATGAAGGAGTTGAAGGTTGCTGATACGGCAACAAATGCCTACCCCAGGCCTTTGATTGAGCATTAGAGGCTGGTGATCGAATAGAAGAAGGGGGATAAAACATGTGTGACAAGAAATTTAAACAGTATTTGAGCAAAGTAGAAGCTGTTGCTGAAACACTTTTATATTTCTAGCATACAAGATATGCCAGTCCGAATAAGCAACAGCAGCCTGGGCCTTATCCTCTACTAGGGATTTGCTAGGTAACTCAGCAACTCCGACAAAGTATTAGGCTTAAAGGCAGTGAATGAGTCTACTAACAGCAACCAACATTGATCAGCAAAGCTATTGCAGATAATAACATGTTGATTGTCTTCTTCTACAAAGGAGCATAAATCATAATACTACATGAGTTAGGCAGTATACCCCTTCTAACCAAGAGAGCTTTAGTAGACAACCTCAACCATTGAAGCTTCCAGCATGTTGATTGTCTTCTTCTGCAAAGGAGCATAAATCACAATGAATACATGAGTTAGGCAGTATACCTCTTCTAACCAAGAGAGCTTTGGTAGATAGCCTCAACCATTGAAACTTTCAATAGAAAAGTTTTATCTTCATTGGAACAGATAACCTCCAAAGCCAAGAGAATTGGGAGGTGGAAGAAAGTAACATATGCTTACTCAGTTGGAGGACACCAGCAATGTTTTAGGCTCAGATTGAAAGGGATCTGGTGAAAGCCCGCCCAACCTAGCTGATCAAATCAGCCCCTATGAGCCGTGGGAACAAAAATTATTATGGTCATCAGGAAAATTCTTTCTACACCACGGGCGGTGTAGTTCCACGGACACCACCTGCAATGATTAGCTATCGCGCGGGGATCAAACCAAATTTTTTTTTTTCAGGATGCCACACTCGGGCCTCATGCAACAGTCAATCACTACGGATGGTGTCTACAAAGCTACACCGCCCATGGTGTAGGAAGTATTTTCCATGATCACCCTATCAGTATTTAAGTATTTTCCCAGCAGGTCTCTATTTCAATTTGAATTGGAGTCAATGAAATCAGCAATTGAATATTGGTTCAATTCAAAAGTAGTATCTGTAAAGGATGTTAGATTTGGCTCCTAATATGGTCTAATTGTCACTTAGTCAGATTTAATTCATTGAGTTAAGTTCTGAATTAATTACAGTAAGCCCAATTAATTAAAAAATTCTATTCCTAATAAGATCTAGATTGGAATTTTAATTTTAATTAAAAATAAATTTTTTAATGGGATAAGATAAGTGCAGATATAAATAAAGATGGCCTGGTCCCTATTCTCCAACTCTTAGGAGAGTGTGATGATTCTTATCGATCATCCGCACTAAGAAAGAGGGTGAGAAGAGAGAAGACCAGCCACCTGTGAAAGAAAAATCAAATGCTTTGTGGGCTACGTGATCATCGTATTGGTGAAATGATAGTGCAAAGTATGATTTATTTTAATTTTGCATGAATATCGAAGCACGATTCAAGCATAAAAATATAAAATTATCTTACTGGTGGTATTAGAGCTTAGGATTTATGCTTCGTATTCATGTAAAAATTTTTTCGATAAATTTTAGTTTATATTCAAAAAATTAAAAATCATGATTTTAAAATTTAAAAAATTAAATTAAGTTTTATTAATTAGTAAAAAATAAAAAAAATTAAAGAAAGAAAAGGAAGGCCGCTGGCCGACTCACGTCGTCAGACGAATAGGATAGCAGCCACGACTGCTGCCATGTTGGCAGCAGGCTGGAGCTGCAACTGCTGCTGTTTCGCAGTGGTGGCTATCCCCGTTGCCCGCCGCTTATGCGGTTGTGAGAACCACAGCTTTTGCCATGGCGTAGGGAGGCAGCAAATCGGGGCACAAGGGACAACCAACAGGCGGGTTGGCAGCCCTGGTGTCCGATGTGTCAAGGTAGCAGTAGACGAAGGCGGCCGTTGTGCTGGTCCATAGCTGCAACGTCCGTCGCTAGAAGCAGCCAGGGGTTATGGCAACCTGTAGGGGGGAGAAGAGTTTTTTTTTTTTTTGGATATTGGGTTTTAGATCCTATTTGATCTGGATCCGAACCCGTTCCAACATGGATTCAAATCCGCTAAAGTCTATCGGATTTCGATTTTTTGATCCATTAAGGTTTCAGATCGAACCCGAACCCATTAACCTGATTTTGTTTTAAAACTATTTTACAAATAAACCCTTGACAAATAGTTTATTATAAAAAGATCACTGTAGTTTTATAGAAAAGTTTCTGATAAAGTAATGAATTATATTAAAGCTTCTGTCCGATTTTTTGAACAGTTTTGAAGTTACTATTTTACAGATAATGCTCTATACTTCTATTATTTACTTTTAAATTCTTTATTATTGAAATTTGCTCATTTTTTCTTGAGTGATTTTTGAACCGTTGGACTTATGATGGTTTGAAGAACATAATGGTTAAGTTTCTCGTACAAAATAAATTATTTAATTGATAATTTTGCTCGTTGTTATACTGTTCAAGTATATTTTCATGTAGCCCCAAAGGATCCGGAGCATTTTATGAATCTTGAGTAGCTAAGTTATTAAGAGCTAATGATTTTCTCTCATTATAGTTTTGAAATTATATAAAAGTGTGTTTGTTATAGTTAACTCAAAGGTAACTATAATTTGATATAAAATTAACAATAAAAGATTAACTAACTTGAATGGCATAAAGACAGAAAGTTCTATATCCAAATATGAAAATAACCTCAGATTTTTGTAATTGTGTTAGTTAACTACTGAAAGTACAACTAATATAATGGATTATAGTTTAAACATGAATTATATGTATATGATAAAATTATTGTTCTCGGTTACATATTTCATATTATTGTTAGTTATGATTTATGTGATGCATGTTTTGGCATTTTTTATTGTTTAAATTTATGATTAAATTAGTTACAACATTTATTATATGTTATGATTCTTGTCCAAAGGTATTTTGTAGTTGTATAATAAGTATTATTAGTAGAATTATATTATGAAATCTATATCATGATGATAATTATGAGCATATTCTATTATTTACAGCTATGATCCCTGCTTTACTATCGTTGCATCTATCTAACATTTTCATACTGAATGGATCAAATTATCCTAATTGGCAGGAGTAACTTTTCATTATTTTAGGATGTCTAGACTTAGTTTTGGTCCTTCATAAGCCTCAGTCTGATCCACTTACCCTCATTAGTTCTCCTAATCATAAGAAATTATGTGAAAAGTGAAAGCATTCTAATAGATTATCTCTCATGATTATTAAAAGTTTAATAATAAGAGATATTAAAAGATCTATTCCTGATAATGAATTGGCCCCTAAGTATCTTTTCTTTATGGAATAATAGTTTACAAGATCAAGTAAAGCCTTAGCTGGTGTCCTAATGAACAAGTTAACCTTTATTTCATAAATTTTTTGGAGTGCGAAAGCACATTATGAAAATACGTGATATAGCTAAAAAATTGAATGATTTGGGTATGATGATATTTGAAAAATTTCTTATCCAATTTGTTCTCAATTCTCTTCCATCCTAGTTTATCCAATTTAATATTTAGAGAGATTGAAATAGGAAGGGATCCTAATTATTCATGTGATTTCATAGGAACGTCCTAAAAGAAAGAAGGCAAAGAAAGAAAATAAAAAATCCAACAATCCACCAACGAAAAGTTCTCATAAATTAAAATATTTCTTCTACAACAAGGAGAGACATATTAAGAAGGATTGTTAGAAAAGAAAAAAATGATTTGAAAAGAAAGATATTCCATTATCACTTGTTTATTTTGAAACCAACTTTATTGATGTTCCTTCAAATACCTAGTGGATTGATTCAGATGCTATAATTCATATTTCTAATTCATTGCAGGGATTTTTTTTAAGCCGAAAGCCAAATAATAGAAAGTGATAGATCTTTATGGAGAACCGGATGAAATCTAAGATCATTTTGGTTGGGACCTACAGACTTATTATAGATATCAAATTCTAATTAGATCTATATAATGTCTTTTATATTTCTCTTCAGTATTTAGAAATTTAATTTCTTTATCAAAACTTGATTTAAAAGGTTTTATATTTACTTTTGTAAATTCAAGTTTTAAACTAATAAAAAATTTTATTTTGGTTCATACTGAAATATTGTGCAATGGATTATATAAATTGAATTTGGATTCTTCTTTTGAACGATCTTGTTTTGAATGTCAATGTTGGAATAAAATGTGGTATTGTAAATAAGAGTTTTTAATATTATGGTATAGAAGATTAGATCATATATCAAAAGAAATGATGACTAGATTAGTTAAGAAAGATATTTTACCAAATTTAGATTTTAATGATTTTAGTACGTACATCGATTGTTTTAAAAAAATAAATTAAAAATCATAAAAAGCATGCCACTAGAAGTCAAGAACTTTTAAAATTGATACATACCAATATTTAGGGCTATGTTATATCTTGTTTTGGAGGATAAAAGTATTTCATCATTTTTATTAATGATTTCTCATGTTATGGTTACATTTTTCTGTTGCATGAAAAGTCTGAAGCTTTGGATGCCTTTAAGGTGTACAAAGCTGAAGTAGAAAATTAGTTGAATAAGAAAATTAAAATTATAAGATCGATAGGATGGTGAATACGCAGATATGATGAATTTGGTCATAATCCTGAATCTTTTGCTAATTTTCTTGAGCAGCATGACATTATAGCATAGTACACTATGCTAGAAAAATCTCTAATAAAATGATATGGCTGAAAGGTATAATCGCACCTTAATGGACATCGTAAGGACTATGATTGATAATTTCTCATTACCCTTAAATTTATAGGAAAAAGTCTTGAAAATTGCTATATATATCCTAAATCGAGTACCTGGTAAGACCATTCTTAAAACTCCTTTTGAGTTATTGATGGATAGAAAACCAAGTTTAGGGCATTTACATATTTGGGGTTATCTTACAGAGGCTCGATTATATAATCGATAAGAAAATAAATTGGATCCCAAAATTATTAGTTGTTATTTTATAGGATATTCAAAAAGATCAAAGAATTTTAGATTTTATCATCCATTACACACCATTAAAATTGTTGAAACTAAAACTACTAGATTCATTGAGAATAGTAAAAATAGTAAAAATGGTGAACTACGTGATACGATGTTAGAGAAAATAAGAGAATCTCTTTCTATTACAGTACATCTAAAGATATTCTACTTGAATCTGCCCAACCTGAAATTATAAAACATCAATAGGTGATTGATACGCCACTTCCTAAATACACTGTCAATGAACCTGACTCAATTGAAAATAATTATAATAATGATATTAAATCTAAAATATTATAGAGATCTACTAGAATTAAAAGATCAACTATTTCAAATGATTATATTATTTACTTACAAGAATATGATTATGATATTGGGATGAAGGATGATCCAGTTTTATTTAAAGATACTATGAATAATAATGATTCTGAACTTTGGTTAAATGCCATGAAAGATGAGATAGAATCTATGATTAAAAATCAAGTTTGAAAACTTATCAAATTGCCTGAAGGATTTAAGTCTGTAGGTTGTAAATAAATTTTTAAGACCAAACAGGATTCTAAAGATAATATTAAAAAATATAAGGCTAGACTTGTAGTAAATGGATTTACTCAAAAGAAAGGCATTGATTATCATAAAATATTTTTTCCTACTTCTAGAAAAGATTCATTCAAAATCATTATAATATTAGTAGCTTATTTTGATTTAGAGCTACGTCAAATAGATGTCAAGACTGTATTCTGAAATGGAGATTTAAAGGAAGAGCTGCATATTTTTAGTGCAAGAAAAATAGAAGGCTAGTATGTAAATTAAAGAAATTCATATATAATCTTAAATAAGCTTTAAGGCAATGATACTTAAAATTTAATCATATCATTACTTCCTTCGAATTTAAAAAAAAATATTGTTGATTAGTGTATATATCTGAAGATGAATGAAAGTAAATTTATATTTTTAATTCTATATGTGGATGATATTTTACTAGCCAACAATAATTTGGATCTCTTGCATGAAATTAAAAAAAAATTTTCGAACATTTTGACATGAAAAATATGAAAGATACTTCTTATATTCTTGGTATAGAAATTCATCATAATAGAAATAAGAGGATACTTGATTTATCTCGAAAGAATTATATTACTAGGATCCTAAAAAGGTTTGAAATGTCAAGCTGCTCATCAAGTGAAGTGCCAATTATTAAGAATGATAAATTCAGTAAATTTCAGTATCCCAAAAATGAGGTTGAGATAAATCAAATAAAAGATATATCCTATGCATCTACAATGGATAGTTTGATGTATCCTCAAGTATGTACTCATCTTGATATCAGTTTTGCTTTGAAAATGCTTGGTAGATATCAGAATGATTCAGATATAGATCACTATAAAGCTATCAAGAAACTGATGCGGTATCTTCAGAAAATTAAGGACTATATGCTCACTTATAGGATGACTGATCAGTTCGATGTGATCGGTTATTCAGATACAGACTATGGCTGAAAAAATTCATCATAGGGCTTCGAATTATGGATTTTATTTTCAAGCCATTGAGAATTTATTGTGACAATTCTGCTATAATTTTTTTTAATAGTAGCAAAGTTATCAATGTAGACAAACATATTGATGTAAAGTATCTTGCAGTAAACGAGAAAACTGATAGTCATTTGATGTCTATTAATTTTATTGGCACCATTTGTATGATAGCTGATCCTTTGACGAAAGATTATGGATATTTGCCATTAGGATATTTAATTTATAATAGACACTTATTTTGAGATCTTTTAATGATTTGATGGTTGCTTGTATTTAATTATTATTTGTATATATTATGGTTAACTTTTATTAAAATTAAAATAAATAGAAGTATCATTTATATGACATAACAGTGGAATCATTATCATAGGTATTATGATTTTTGATAGCCTATAATTTCAGTATATAAAAGACTGGATTAAGTGAGAATTATTGATGTCATGATACATAAAAAAAATATGTCAATTGAGATGCATAACCACCATGATCTATATTAATGGCTTTTACTTAATCAAAGTATAAAGGATCTTCAAGAAATAGATAATTATGCAAATTTTTAAAAAATGGGTGCGCACTCATTGAATCAATTTTAAAATTTTGATTTAGGATTGTTGTTTTAAAAAATTAAATTTTTTTATTTATTTTAAAATATTTTAGAAAAGCTAAAGAGTTAATTTTAAGTGATAATATAGGTCAAATGGGAGAATGTTAAATTTGGCTCCTAATATGGTCTAATTGTTACTTAGTCAGATTTAACTCATTGGGTCAAATCCTCAATTACAGTAAGTTCAATTAATTAAAAGTTCTATTCCTGATAAGACTTAGACTAAAATTTCAACTCTAATTAGGAATAAGTCTTTTGATAGGATAAGACAAGTGCATATATAAAGAGAGATGGTTCAGTCTTTTTCTCCAACTCTCAGAAGGGTATGACGATTTCATCGATCGTCCGTATTAAGGAGAAGGGTAAGGAGAGAGAAGATCAGCGACCTATGAAAGAAAGATCAGATGCTCTATAGTTTACGTGATCATTATATTGGTGAGATGATAGCACAAGATATAATTTATTTTAATTTTGTATGAATATTAGAGCACGATTCAGATATAAAAGAAACCTTCAAAAACTTTTTCCAAAATATTCAGCATACATAAAGGAATAAGCAAATAGGACATGTAATAAATGGGTGACGACGCAAGTACTAACTGCAAAAGGGTTGCTCGTCTAGCTAAGAAAAGAGCCTTTTACTTCCAATCCGATACTTTAGTAGTCCTTATCAAGAACAAAATTAAAATCAGCAGTTTTCAGAGTCGCACCTGTGATGGGAATGTCAATATATTTCCAAATGCCCCTTCTTCTTGCAATTTGAAAGATACTACTAATAGCCTCCTTAATTGACTTAGGAGTAGCAGGGTTGAACAGAAGGAAGGATTTTCCAAGATTCACTGCCTCTCTAGAGTAGAAATAGTACGCATCAAGAATAAGCTTTAGACAGCGCATTCTGAATAGTGGCCCTTATAACAAGCATGCAGTCATCTAGAAAGAGAATGTGAGAAATATGTGGCTCATTAGGCCTAGGCCAGTAGGCCTTAAGGAGCCCAGTCTAAACAGCTGCATGCAGAGAAGATGAGAGCATTTCAAAGCATAATATAAATAGGCAAGGAGATAGAGGGCATCTTCGCCGAAGCCTCCAGTTAATATCAAAACAAGGAGTAGTAGATCCATTAATACAGATGGCAAACTAAGGATCTGAAATGCAGACCATGATCCAATCAATAAATCAGGAATGGAATTTGAATTGTTGCAAGACATTATGTAGATAATCCCATTGAATAGGATCAAAAGTTTTTTCCATGTCAACCTTTATCGTCATCAAACTACAATTAGGAGGGGCACGATGAAGAGATCATGATTTCTTGAAGGGTTAAAATGTTATCAGATATATTCCTATTACCAACAAAGGCACCATGAGAAGAAGAGATGAGATTAGGCATTATATCCTTAAGCTTATTGACCAAAAGCTTAGCCACAAGTTTATATATAGTATTATATAAGCTTATAGGTCTGAAGTCTGCAACTTTAATAGGATTGGAAACTTTAGGAACAAGAGCTACAGAGGTTTTCTTCCAAGAAAGAGGCATGCTAGTATTGGCAAAGAAATATTGGATAGCTTGGACAACATTATTTGTAACAATAGATCAGAATTCAAGAAAGAAGAACATCGGAAAACCATCTAGTCCAGGCCTAGATGCATGCTCCAAAGAGTCCTTTCGACCTCCTCCTCTGAATTAGCCTTAATAAGGGAATCATTTTGAAGAGCTGTCATACTGGTCGGAGGTCAGGGGAGCCACAAATCAATGCCTTGATGAGAAAGGTTCCATGTAGCTCTAAAATGCTGAAATATCAAGTTTCTCATAAGAGTTTCTTCCTAAACTTGCACACCATCTTCTTTCAAGAGACTAAATGTACAATTTTTCCTTCCATGTAATAAAGTAAATTGATGGAAAAATTTGATGTTAGCATCATCCTCATGAAGCCATTATTGAAAAATATGTCCCAAAGCCAATCGTTAGTCTATTTATAATGGTGCTATTTTATAAATATAAATAATTTATTAATAAATAAAATATTTATTCTGATATTTTTATCATAAGTCTACATCTTTTAATGAACTCCTGTATTGTAATGAAGTTCTTAGGACTATTTAGATTCAATAAAAAGAGAATTTATTGATTAATCCTTAAAATTGTTCGCGATCAAATAATACATTGTTAATCAGGATGACAACATTTATCGAGTGTAGGTCATGGTGTACCATATAGGTTGGTTGTGTTGGATCCTTGTACCTCTTTGATACCAATTGTTGGAGAGAAGAAGAACAAAGTAGATGGCTGGCACCTAAAGCTTACAATTAGAACTAGAGAGAAAAGAGTAGAGAGTTTTTAGGAAGAAAACTTCAATTATATTCCACTCTATTGTAAAGATACAATACCTGAATTTATATACCCTAAGATTTCTGCTATATTACATGAACCGTAATAAATTCAAACCCTAGCTAAAAATTTTTTTTAGGCTAACCCAATACATGAAAGCACTCACCGAGCCCATGTACATATGTCTCACATGCTCTCATCCTCCTGGATCTGAACTCGACCCATATATGAGTTAGCCCCCTTAAGACCTTATTGGTCCAAGCCTTAAGACCCTAGGATAAAAGCGTATCCTAGACTCAAACAAAAAATTCGATCCAATTCTATTTGCCACCGTCGAGCTGGCTCTGTCAGGAGCCAAGCTAGCTTGGCTGCATCTCGTCCGAACCCTATCTTTTATCTACCTGAGATAGCCGGCTCGACTGCGCCCCAAGCCAACTTGATCTCAGTCCGAGCCAACTCGACTACATATTCAAGCCAGCTCGCTTATGTGTCAATCCCTTATCTTGGGTGATCCTTCTCATGACTTTGGTTCTTTACTCTATCTTATGTTTCAGATCTCTGGAGCACCTACCAAGCCCCTCAAAGTCCTCACACCTGAACCTCGAGTCCGTGCAGGACTACATGCCGTCTTCATCTAGGACAACTTCTATCTTAGTCCTAGGACTCACACCCATCCTAGTCTCTCAGAGCCAACACCCAACCTCCTCTTGTGGCTTTCCAAGGCTTAGGAGCATCATATCAAATCCTACGATCTCCATCTTGGTGTGCTTAAGCCTTGGCACACCTGACAATGTTTTCCTGCACGAACCTGCTTTCGATGCACGCCCTGATAGCTACTTGTATATACCTTGCCACTGCCATTCTTCTTTAGCTGCTTAGCTTCCTTTGAGGCTTTTGGGATGACCGCCTCCACCGTTGAAGACCTTGGCCTGCTTCTATGCACCATCCTTGAAGTTGTAAGCACCCTTTTGCTTGGCAGCCGTATCAACTATCCTGAACTTTTTTGAAGAATTTGCAGCAATTCTATGTCGGTGCCTGCTGCATACCCTGACACGATATTCTCAGAACTTTGCCTATCCTCCCGCATGTGCTGCTCCATCTGGAACTATGCATCTCTGGCGTTGATGCTAGGATATTGATCCTCCTGCGCTCCTCCACTCTAAACTTGTGTTACATCTCTCTCCATCTGTGAAGCCACCTCTGCCCGATGCTCTACCTGAAATCAAAGTCCCTTGATGCCATAGAAGCCGACTCTATAATCGAGTTTTCCGAGGACAATCACTCAATGCTGCACTGCTGAGCCTGCCGCTATATCTTGGACACCGTCGTTGCCTCTTCGGATCCTCCACACTCCGCAGATCTGTCCGAAATCATCTTAGATACACCGCACCCTGTGGGCTCCTTCGAGATCACTAAGAGCTCATCCGACTCTTTACTTGCAGTGATGGAATCAATGGAATCCGAGTTTTCTCCTTCCTTGCACTTCTTCCAAAATAGACATTCTTGCTTAAAGTGCCCTGCTTCACTACACATGAAGCATCTCTTGGATCCCTTGCTGTCCCTTCACTGACCCTTCTTCTTCCCTTGCTTGGGTCTGTCTAAAACCACAAGACCCTCCTGAAAGACCTCCTTCTTCATCATCTATTCCCGCTGCTCATTAGATCTTAGCACTGATATGATATTCTCGTATACCAACATCTCCTTATCATACAGCAATGTCATCACCAACGGATCAAAGCTCTCGGATAGTGAACATAACAACAATAAACTTTTATCCTCTTTGAGATCCATCCTAATATTGAGCAAATCTATGCTTATCTGATTGAATCGCTGAATATATCCCATAACATCCTTACCCTCTTGCATCCGAAGGCTATACAGTTGCTTCTTTAGCACCAACTTATTGTACATGTTCTTCCTCATGTACAACTGATGTAATTTCGATCATAAATTCTTGGATGTCTTCTCCTCCAACATGCCATACAGCACCTCATCTATCAAACAATTTCTATGATGTATCTTAAATTAACCACAAGCGCATGGTGTGTAAGGTAGCACGTTCGGCAAGTATGGATCGATCCCATGAGGAATTGTGTTTGAATTATGTTCAAACCTTGCTCAAGCGAGCTTCAACAAAAAGTTTGAAAGTGGTTGTTTGTACTTCCTACTAAACAATAAATTAATTATGAAAAATAATAATTTAAAGATTTAGAACTTTTGAATCCACTAGACCAATGACTTAGAGAGAAATTCTAAGATTTCTCTTATAACATCCTTTGATCAAGGTGTAATGCATAGATAAGCATTCACCCTAATTAAAGAACTCTCCTTTCAACTACTTCTCTTATGTTACCCAAGTATGGATTATGAGGGGACTCTGACTCAACAATAATCTATCAAAATTTTTCACAAGGAAGAAAAAAATGATTTAAAAAGATTTAGGCCTTCTACCTATTATCCTTCTTGCACCGAATCAAGCATAAACTATAAAAAAATTGAAATCCAATGATAGTCCATCAAGTCTCTTGGCAAAAAGCTTGAAGGAAGAAGAACTAAAAAGATAAAGCCAAAGAAAAATTCTAAAAATAACTTCTAATCATGGTTTAGCTTCATCGCAAATCCCAGAAGATTGTTTAGCTAGACATGATTTAAATTAAAATTTAAAAATTATTTAAAATTAAATTCTATACTACTTGCTGGAATTTAAATTATAGAAAATAAAAGAGATGTAGAAATTAAATAAGCAGAATAAGAAAATTAAACTATTCTATGTGATGAATTTAAACTGAATAAATTAAATTGCACAAGCGATAAAAAAAGTTAAAATAAAATTGTATTACTAAAAAAAATTTAATACAAAACTAACTCCTAAGCCATAACAAAGCTTAGAACTGAAACAAGAAAAGAAAAAGAATAAACTTTTCTCTGGCACACTTTCTTCGGCTAACTCTCCTCTCGTATGTTGGAAGGATGGAAGAAATTGAAAAAAAAATGGATAAAAATTGTATGGGTAGGTATTCTCATCTGTCACATGGGCTCCTACAAAAGTTATGATGTGGAAAGATATCTTCATGATAGTGGTACTGGGCTTTTATTTATAGGTGCTAGGAGGGAGAAGGATTTTTTATATTTTAGATGTGGGACTAATGAAAGAAATAAAGATTAAGAAATGGATGGATGAGATGGAAGGAAGAGGATGAAAAATAAAATGAGAGAAAAAATTACCGTACAATCTAAATTCTTCCTTTAAAAGATATTTTTTAAATTTTTTTTTCTTCTTTTTTTTTTGCTTGAATCTTTGATGTCCATCGCTTTCCGTGTTGACTTCCTACATCGCACAAGGCCTGCGCTCGTGCGTCCATGAGAAAAAAAAATCGCTCGCTTTGTGAACTTTCCTTTTAAATCAAATGTTCCCTGGGCCCTTCATTTCTTGTTTCCACCCAACTTCAAACCAACGCCAAGCCAGCATCCTGTACTTATCAAATGGTCCACCATGGACCAAGTGGGAAAAAGATTCTGTTAGACTTTTTTTTTTTTATTTTATTTTAAATACATCTACTTTCTTTTTTTATTTTTTATTTTTTTTCTTGTCCATTGGATCCCTTCTTCACATCCATGTATCTTCGCGTGTCATGCGTGGAACAAGCCCGAATTTGGACTCGAGCTTTATCTGCAAGCGTTGAAAGGCCATTTCTAGTTGGTTTGCGATTAAGACTTTAAAATTAATTATTTCTACAAAGATCATAAAAAATATCAAATATAAATAAAAAATAAAATAACATAGATTTTAATACTTTTTATATTATAATTAATCTATTCATCACATCTTCCAACTTGAACTTTACTCATCCTCGAATAAAAAAAATATTGATATACAATACTGACTTTCTTCGACATAAGTAATCATTTAACAATTTTAGAAGTACATAATATCCATCTAGAAAATTTATCAGAGCATGTCATTGGGATATTAAGATTATCCAATAGAATGGTTGAGTATGAAATTTACAAAAGCTTTTCTTGACTCACTCCTATCTTTATCCTTGGATCGTCTAACTCTAAGATGGGCTAGTGGTTTTGCATCCGCATATTCATTCCTTCATTTTTTTTCAGATAAAATACAGTCCATGCAATGTCTTAACCACTTAAGCTTTCTATTTAACCTTTGTAGCGAGTGTTAGGCCAATGACTCCCAAACCAGTTGGCTTTAGGGCATTAGGTGTAAAATACCCCTCGGGCTTACTGACTCGAGTCAAATAGGCTATGGATTGAAACTTGGCTATTTTTTTTTTAACATTGCCCATTTTTTGATGCGAATATCATTGCTTACTTAGACAATGAGATCTGACTACTCGGTGGAAAATTAATACTTTTTTTAATAGAAGAAACTATATGCATCAACATATACCACTTATACTCATAAAAGGTCGACTTTCTTTAGATATTAATAGGAAGGCTAGAAATGCTCAAAAAGAAATTTTTATTCTAGTCTCAACCTTCTATTAAATTTTATCAATATGCAGTCCTTCAATACTTCCACAACTTATCTAAAGTGTGCATCAGATGCTACTAAAATGTCTAATGTTACTCAAGTTTGATGCATAGTCAGATATATGAATATCAATAAATTTATGAGTATAAAGATTCAAAGCAAAGTTCAAAGTTTATTTATCCCTCACCTCCCAACTTATTCTATAGTGACTTCAATGAGGTAAGAAAATAACAATCCAATAGGTAAAAAGGGAGGAATACACCTGATTTGATGTGTCCTTAGTTCAGTAGGTGTCTTCATCTGTTTTTTTTTATTCTTCCCTCCAACTTATTCGACATTGACTGAAGTAAAACCTAAATAAACTAAAAAAATTTAAAATACAAGGATCTGGGTTGCTTCTTAGGAGCGCTAAGTTTAAAATCTTCAGCCAGACTAACTCAGAAAATAGATCAATCAGGATATGTCGGTTTATAGAGAACTATGGCTTTCTCAATAACTTCAGTGGGTAATTCCAAGAATGATTTTAATCGTTGACCATTTACTTTAAACACAATACCATTGCTTTGATTTTCAATTTCTACAGCTCCATATGAGAAAACTTCTTTAACTAAGAATGGTCTTGTCCATCTAAATCTCAGCTTTCTAGAAAAAAGGTGTAATCTCGAATTGTACAAGAAAACATTTTGTTCAAGAGTAAAAGATTTTCTAAGAATTGCTTGATCATGAAATATTTTTATTCGTTCTTTGTACACCCTGGCATTTTCGTAAGCTTCATTTCTAATTTCTTTTAATTCATTAATCTGAAGCTTTCTGTGATTTTCGGCTGCATCCAAGTTCATATTTAATTTTTTGATGGCCCACATGGCTTTATACTCTAGCTCAATAGGCAAGTGACAAGATTTTTCAAACACAATCCTATAAGGAGACATTCCTAGGTTAATTTTAAAGGCCGTGCGGTATGCCCAGAGTGCATCTACAAGTTTTAAGGACCAATCTTTTCTATTAGCATTAACAATTTTCTCTAGGATCTGTTTGATTTGTCTGTTGGACACTTCTACTTGCCCACTAATTTGAGGATGATACGGTGTAGCCAACTTATGGGTGACATTATCCTTTTCAATAAAGTAGCAAAGGATCGATTGCAAAAGTGTATCCCTCGATCACTAATAATTGCTCTAGGAGTACCAAAATGGGAGAGAATATTTTCTTTAAGAAATTTAATGATTACTTTGCTATCTGTTAATCTATAAGGAGTAGCTTCTATCCACTTAGAGACATAATCGACAGCTACTAAAATATATTCATTTCCAAAGAAGTTTAAAAATGGTCCCATGAAATCAATCCTCCATACATCAAAAATTTCGACCACCAAGATTGGATTAAGTGGCATAATATTTCTCTTGGTCATTTGATCCATTTGTTGACATTGAGTACAACTTCTACAGTACTCATGTGCATCTCTAAATAAATTGGGCCAATAAAATCTACATTGGAGGATTTTTGCGGCAGTCTTTTTGGACGCAAAGTGACCACCACATGCTTGGTCATGATAAAAAGATAAAATACTTCTAACCTCATTGTTCGGGACACACCTCCTAATGATCTGATCATGATACTATTTAAATAGGTATGGGTCATCTCAAATAAAATACTTCACTTGGGTGAAGAATTTATGCTTGTCCTGAGTGGTCCAGTAGGAAGGAACTTTATCAATGGCTAAATAGTTGACAATATCAGCATACCACGGTTCAGTAGACACGGACATGAGTTGTTCATCAGGAAAAAATTCATTAATAGGTGGTTCACTAGATGGCACGACTATGATTCAGGACAAGTGACAAGCTACTGCATTTTCTGTTACTTTCTTGTCCTTGATTTCTAGGTCAAATTCTCGAAGGAGCAAGATCCATCGAATTAAGCATGCCTTGGTGTCTTTCTTTGCTAAGAGATGTCTAATGGTTGAATGGTTAGTATACACAATAATGTGGGACCCAACCAAATAGGATCTAAATTTTTCAAGGGCAAAGACAATGGCTAGGAACTCATTTTTAGTGGTAATGCGATTAAGTTATGCATCATTTAAGATTTTACTGACATAGTAAATAACTCTAGGCAGCTTATCAATTCTTTGATCTAAAACTGTGCCTACAACATGATCAGGCGCATCGCACATGAGTTCAAAGGGTACATTCCAAATAGGTGGGTGAATAATGGAAGCTGAAACAAGTGCCTTTTTAAGAAACTCAAAAGATTCTAGGCACTCGGGGGGAAACTCGAATTTTATTTTCTTTGCTAATAAGTTGGTCAACGGGCATGCCACTTTGCTAAAATTGGCTATGAACCTTTTATAGAATCCAACATGTCCTAAAAATGAACGGATTTTCTTAACAGATTTAGGTAGTGGAAGACTCGCAATCAGGTCTACTTTGGCTTTGTCTACTTCAATTTCTTTTTGTGAAACTACATGGCCAAGAACTATGTCTTCTCTAAGCATGAATTAGCATTTCTCCCAATTAAGAACTAAGTACTTCTCCTTACATCTTTCTAGGACATGTCTAAAATGATTTAAACATTCGGAGAAGGTAGGGCCAAAGACAGAAAAGTCATCCATGAAAATTTTGAGAAATCATTCAACCATATCAGAAAAAATGCTGATCATACATCTTTGGAAGGTTGCTGGTGCATTGCATAACCCAAAGGGTATGCGCCTATAGGCAAAGATTCTGAATGGATAGGTGAATGTTGTCTTTTCTAGATCTTCAGGGGCCATGGCGATCTGGTTATAACCGGAGTATCCATCAAGAAAATAGTAGAACTCTTGTCCGACTAATTTTTCTAATATTTGATCAATAAATGGCAAAGAAAAATGATCTTTTCTTGTTGTCGCATTCAATTTTTTATAATCTATACAGACCCTCCATCCCATTTGGATCCTAGTCGGGATAAGTTCATTTTTCTCATTTTGGATCACTGTTATCCCGGATTTTTTGGGTACCACTTGAACCGAACTTACCCAAGAACTATCTGAGATGCGGTAAATTATTTCATTATCTAGTAACTTCAAAATCTCTTTCTTGACTACATCTTTCGTAGCTAGATTGAGTCTTCTCTGAGCATCTCTAGTTGGTTTAGCTTCTTCTTCTAAGTGTATCCTATGTTGAACTATGGAGGGGCTTATTCCCTTAGTATCAGCCATGGTCCAGCCTATTGCTTCTTAGTTCTTTCTTAAAATTGCTAATAACTCATCTTCTTGTTTAGGATTTAGGTCTGATGCAATAATAACAGGCAAGATTTCTGCTGGACCTAAATAAGCATACTTAAGGTGCTTGGGGAGGGGTTTTAGTTCTAATTTGGGTGCCTCTTCTATTGATGGCTCGGTTGATGGTTTAGCCATTTTCATGAATGGCTCAGCGGGAGGCTCCCATCTTTGGCTAATCCTGTGGTCAATAGGTATTTCATCGATGTCTTCATGTTCATGGTTTAGCCAAATACTTGACTCCAGATCGATTTTTTCATCGCTAATGTTAATGGATTCGTAAATTTCATCTTGGATTACATTTACATTAGCATGCTGGGTGGATTCCTGTTCTAGATTAAATATATTTAACTTAATGGTCATATTCCCAAAAGATAGCTTCATAAGTCCATTTCTACAGTTGATTTCAGCATTAGCGGTTGCTAGAAAAGGTCTTCCTGAAATAACTAGGATATGACCCTAGGGATTTGAAACTGATTCGGTCTCTAAAATGATGAAGTCTATAGGAAAGATAAAATTGCCAACCTTGATTAAAACATCTTCAACCATTTCCTTGGAGATCCTAAAAGATCGGTCTGCCAATTGTAATGTGATCCCTGTTGGCTGAAGTTTTTCCAATCCTAATTGCTCGTAAACTGAATAGGGCAAAATATTTACACTAGCCCCTAAGTCTAGCAAGGCCTTCTCAATGTGGGTTTATCCGATAACACATGAAATTATCGGAGATCCTAGATCCTTATATTTTATTGGCACATGACTTGACAAGTAAGAGCTCACGCTTGCGGCTAAGAACGCTCTCTTGGGTACATTAGTGGTTCTCTTCTTGGTGCAAAGATCTTTTAAAAATTTAGCATAGGTCGGTACTTGTTGGATCATGTCTAGCAGAGAAATATTTATCTAGACTTATTTGAACACCTCTAACATTTTATCAAAATATTCTGATTATTTTTTAGACCTTAGTCGATTTGGAAAAGGAGCTCTAGGAGTTGTGGGTACAGGATTGGATATACTATCAGTTTCAGGAGCTTGAATTTGTAAGGTAGGTTGTTCATAAAGTTGTTCGGCAGATGAGTCCTCTCTATTATCAAATGTACCTATCTTGTTATCCACTTATTTTTTCGATCTTAAAGTATGAATAGCATTTACATTATTGACTTGATTTTCATGTTGGGGTCGTGGATAATTTTGGTTTCTCGGGTTGGGCTCGAGTTGGCTAGGCAGCTTACCTTGTTCTCGCTCATTCATGGTAGAGGCTAACTGACCTACCTGCATTTCTAGATGGGCTATGGCCTGGGTGTTAGCATTTAAGAGTTGGCCCATAGTTTGCATAAAATTACTCAATGTAGCATTGGATTTGGCTAGGACTTCTAGACTTTTCTCTAAAGAACTAAGTTTTTTTTTTAGGATTATTGAAGCTCGGTGGGTTGTTTAACACAGGGTTGGGTCTTGGGTTTTGCTGGTTGAAACTAGGACCGCCTACATTTGGGTTCTGCGACCATGAGAAGTTTGGATGATTCGTCCATCCTGGATTATATGTGGGTGCATAAGGATCGTTCATTGATTTTTGGTATGCGGCATTTACTTGTGCACACCCATTCTCTGTTGGGTTTATCAAGAGAGGACAATCTTCAAGGATATGGTCTGGTGCACTGCACCAACTGCACATGGGTGCAGACACATGGTTCACACTAGCTAGTCTATGTAGTTCTAAGGTCTCTAACCTACGTGTTAGGGTTGCAATTTTAGCCTCTGCGGCTAGGGAGGTTTGAACTTGGTACATTTCACCTCTTGAAGGTGTTGGTCTTTCTGGTTTCCTAGTCATTTTTCATTGTAAACTCTTTTCGACTAAGTCTTCTAGAAATTGTCAGGCCTCATTGGGTTCTTTATACATAAATTGACCTTAGCACATGGACTCTAGCATAGTTCTGAAATTTGAATCTAGCCCCTCATAAACTATCTGGCATAGTCTCTAGGTCTCTATTCCATAGTGTGGACATTGGGTCAAGAGGTTCTTAAAACGATCGAAATACTTCTAAAATGATTCACCAACTAGTTGATAGAATTTGTTGGTCTCATTTCTAATTCTAGCTGTCTTATGATGGGAAAAGTATTTTTTAAGGAACTCTCTTACAAAGCCCTCCCAGGTCATGATAGATTAATTTGGTAGGCCGTATAGCTACTTTTTGGCATTATCTTTAAGGACGAAATTGATTAGTCTCAGTTTGATCTCATCCTTAGAAAATTATTACAGCCTCATAGTTGCACAAACCTCTTCAAATTTTCAAATGAATATATATGCATCCTCTACTCCAATAAATTTTGGAAGCATATTAATCACTTAAGATTTAATTTTGAAGTTATTTGCAGTAGATTGAGGCAACCTGATGCAAGAAGGCTGGACAAACCAAATTGGGTAACATAAATTCTTAAGGGTTTGGGGCTGATTGGTTCTTCTATTTTAGAAACTTTAAGGCTTGACACAAGAATCAAGTCAATTCTATCTAGTCGATCCAAAATTCTTCTCCATGAAGAAAGTGGAGAACTCACTTTATTTTATATATTTTTTATTTTTTTTAAATTTTTTTAAAGAAAAGAGAAGAGGAAGAAAAATTAGTTAAGATTATTTTTTTTTGATTTTTCAAACACTTATCAAGCAATTATTTATCATAGATTACCTTAATTCTAGACGGCTTCTAACTGGTGAGGTTGCCTTCGAGCACTCCAAGTTTGAAATTGACTAACCAAATCGGCCAGGTAAGTGTAAGATCGGTGGGAGTCTCCGCATTGCTTTCCTTAGAACCAATTAGATTGGCCAGGTAAGCGAACGAAATCAATTAAAAATCACCTTCCTTCGGGCTCAATCATCCTACAAATCACTTTCCCAGACACCGACAAGCCAACCAACTTAAACCCGATCCAACTCTTGAGTTTCTTTATCCTAATGAGCTCGGATATCCCTAGGATTGATGTCTAATTGATTTTATTTAAGGCTTAGGGTTAATGCAAATGAGGAAACTTATTTATGGGCTAAGAAAGGATAATGACATCCCCACCTTATCTTATTTAGGTTTATGCTCTTAAAGTAGTTTAGATATGGTTATGCACAACCAATAAGAATAAAGAAGTTTAAATAAAATAAAATACCGAACTAAGATCAAATTAGTAAGCTAAAAGAAAAAGAAAAAGATTAGATTATATACCTGATTTCCAGCACTCACCAATTTTCTATAAAATAAGAAAGAAAAAAAATTAGAAAGATCAGACTAAATTAAACTAAAAGTACGAAGAATAAGAATTTATAATATAATTTAAAATACGCCAATTTTCTGACAATGACGCTAAAAACTTGATGTGTCTTAAATTAACCGTAAGTACACGATGTGTAAAGTAGCACGTTCGACGAGTATGGATCGATCCCATGAGAAATTGTGTTTGAATTGTGTTCAAATCTTGCTCAGGCAAGCTTCAACAAAGAGTTTGGAAGTGGTTATTTATACTTACTACTAAACAGTAAATAAATTATGAAGAATAATAATTTAAAGATCTAGGATTTTTGAATCCACTAGATCAATGACTTAGAAAGCAATTTTAAGATTTCTTTTATAATATTCTTTGATCGAGGTGTAATGCATGGACAAGCATTCACCCTAATTAAAGAACTCTTCTTTCAATTGCTTCTCTTGTGTTACCCAAGTATGGACTATGAAGAGACTCTGACTCAATAATAATCCATCAAAGTTTTTCATAAGAAAAAAAAAGAATTTAAAAAGATTTAGGCCTTCTATCTATTATCCTTCTTGCACCGAATCAAGCATGAACTATAAAGCAATTGAAACCCAATGATAGTCCATCAAGTCTCTTGGCAAAATGCTTGAAGGAAGAAGAACTAAAAAAATAAAGCCAAAGAGAAATCCTAAAAATAACTTCTAATCATGGTTTAGCTTCATCGCAAATCCCAGAGGATTGCTTAGATAAACATGATTTAAATTAAAACTTAAAAATTATTTAAAATTAAATTCTATACTACTTGCTAAAATTTAAATTATAGAAAATAAAAGAGATGTAGAAATTAAATAAGCAGAATAAGAAAATTAAACTGTCCTACGTGCTGAATTTAAACTGCATAAATTAAATTGCACAAGCAATAAAAAAAATTAAAATAAAATTTTATTACTAAAAAAATTTTAATACAAAACTAACTCCTAAGTCATAACAGGGCTTGGAACTGAAACAAGAAAAAAAAAAGAGTAGACTCTCCTCTAGCACATTTTTTCTGGCTAACTTTCCTTCTCATATGTTGGAAGGATGGAAGAAAGTGGATAAAAATTTTATGGATGGTATTCCCGCTTGTCACACGGGGTGTGGAAAGATATTTTCATGATAGTGATGCTAAGCTTTTATTTATAGGTGTTAGGAGAGAGAAGAATTTTTTATGTTTTAGATGTGGGACTAATGAAAGAAATAAGGGTTAAGAAATGGACGGATGATATTGAAGAAAGAGGATGGAAAATAAAGTGAAAGAAAAAATTATCGAACAATACAAATTCTTTCTCTAAAAAATATTTCTAAAAATTATTATTATTATTATTATTTTTTCCATTGCTTTTCGTGTTGACTTCCTACATCGCACAAGGCCTCCATGAGAAAAAAAACCGTAGCCAGCTCGCTTCCGTGAGCTTTCCTTTTAAATCAAATGCTCCCGGCCCTTCATTTCTTGTTTCCACCCAACTTTAAACCAACGCCCACGTGAAGAAGCCAGCACCCAGTACTTATCAAATGGTCCACCATGGACCAAGTGGGAAAAAGATCCTGTTAGCCTTTTTATTTTTTTATTTTTTATTTTATTTTATTTTATTTATTTATTTTTAATATATCTTCTTTCTTTTATTTTATTTTTTTTTATCCATTGGATCCCTTCTTCGCATTCATCTTCTATCTTCGCATTCATGTATCTTCGCGTGTTATGCATGGAACAAGCTCAAATTTGGACTCGAGCTTTATCTGCATACGTTGAAAGACCGTTTCTAGTTGATTTGTGATTAAGATTTTAAAATTAATTATTCCTACAAAGATCATAAAAAATATTAAATATAAATAAAAAATAAAATAACATAAATTTTAATACTTTTTATATTATAATTAATGTATTCATCATCCTAATAGTAGCACATGCCCTTTTCTCAAAGGATACTAACTTCTTTTCTATTATCTCCTCCGATTTATCTTTCAAGATCAAATTCAGTCTCATCTGAATCAGTAGATTCTCCATCCTAACCTTCCACATCATGAAACTTTTTTTTTCATCAAACTTCTCAAATCCTATCTTCAACCCGCCTTTCTTCGTGATTGTATGAATCAAAAACAGCAAACAAATGGATCTGAAAAAAATACCTTGATTAGGAATGGTGGACAATAGCCTTGTGATCTCTTTCTTCCTTATGAAGCCTGGAAAAAGCTTTTAGATTTGAATCTCGCTGCTGATCTCTACTGAAGTCTAATCTTCTTCCTTCTACATGCTCAACCAGGCTCTGATACCACTTGTTGGATCCTAGTACCTCTTTGATACTAATTATTAGAGAGAAGAAGAATAAACTAGATGGCCCACACCTAAGGATTAAAGTTGGAATTAGAGAAAGAAGAGTAGAGAGTTTTTAGAGAGAAAAGCTCAATTGTATTATATTCTATTATAAAGATACAATATCTGAATTTATATGCCCCAAGATTTTTGCTATACCACATGAACCCAAATAAATCCAAACCCCAGTTGAAAAACTTTCCTAGGCTTATCCAATACATGAAAGCACTCACCGAGCCCATGTACATATGTCTCACATGCTCTCATCCTCCTGGATCTAAATCCGACCCATACATGAGTTAGCCCTCTTAAGATCTTATTGGTCCAGGCCTTAAGATCTTACGATAAAAGCCTATTCTCAATCCAAACAGAAAATTTCGTCAAGTTCTGTTCGCCACCATCGAGCCGGCTCTATCAGGAGCCAAGCTGGCTCGGCTACATCTCATCCAAATTTTGTCTTCTATCTACCTGAGACAGCCAACTCAACTGCGTATTCAAGCCAACTCGTCCATGTGTCAGCCCCTTGTCTTGGTTGATTCTTCTCCTGATTTTGGTCCTTTGCTCCACCTTTTGTCCTAGGTCTCTGGAGCACCTACCAAGTTCCTCAAAATCCTCACACCTGAACCTCGAGTCCATGCAGGGATACACGCTGCCTTCACCTAGGATAACTTCTGTCCTAGCCCTAGGACTCACATCCGTCCTAATCTTCTGGAGCCAACATCCTGGCTTCTCTTATGGCCTTTCAAGACTTGGAAGTACCACATCAAATCCTACAAGTTGTCCTCTTAATCAAGGAGTGTGAAAATACTGGTATGGCATACAGATGAGATGTAATAATATATTGTCATTGAACATGACCAACTTCAGAGCATTTTGCTATCAAAAATTACTCTGATGAGATATGGATATAACTGTCCCTTGAACCTAAGATCGCCATGGTGGTTTGCAAGCAACTCGCTATGCTTTGGTGTTGGACTACCTAAATTTTTAATTCAATGATGGAAGATTTTTAAGTATAATCAAGTACTTGCAAAGTCAGTGAGCGATCAAGATGGGATCGACTACTTCAAAGAGTTTGGAGATAATACATCGCTATATTTCAATTTAGCAAAACCTTGGCTATTGTAATCCATGAAATGGATTTGATATTTTGAAATACAATGTGGATGATTTATTCGATGTTGACAGTTAAATCCTGAGTCATCTTATGAGTATTTATGGTCAAGGAGATGAATTATACGAAAATCATATCCATAAGGGTTCTAAGAATGTTGCTTTATATATTCAACATATTTGGCCATCAGGTACCATTGCTAGATGGTCACTTCGATTGGTACAGAAATTTATTTCTATGCTATTAGCTTGATTGGAATCTATGGGATCACACACATTAGCAGTCTTGATCTGATCGGATGGTTTATAAATGATTAAGAATTATTTTAGAATTAAATATTCAAAATGATTGATGTTTGACCTACTGCAAGTATTGCAAGAGGATCGATTAGTAATCGAATTGCTAATTGACTCAATTTGATTGAGCAATTGGGCTAAGATTAAGTTTAATTGAATTTGATTCAATTAGATTTGATTTGGACTTGATTTGATTAAGTCCAATTAGTTTATTGGATAAGCTAATTATAAGGGAGAATAATTTTTAGTTGAACTAGGACTTAAGTGCATCTAATTTTTAAATTGATTAAAAGATTAAATAAAATATAAATTAGATTTTATTTGACTTAATTAAATTTCTAATTGGGTTAGAAATATCATTAATTAAGATTGCATCAAGATCTATTTTAATTGGGCTAAAGATTTGGTTTGACTAATCAAAACATGCAGTTCTAGTTAAACTAGGACTCCTCCCTTGCACCACTTTTCCTTTCTCTACACCTTTTCATGAATTTTTTCATAAAAAATCTAATTTCTAGAAAGGTTCCATGCCTATCCTTACCCCCATATCCCTCTTAGATGGTTTGTGGTTTTGGATTTGATCAAAACTAAGAAGTAGTGATGATCTAGACTCTATTTGATAGAGTTTGGACAAACCTAAGACTCTTATCCATTATGGCACCAATTAATCTGACTTTTTTTTAAAATTTTTATGGGAGAAAGAAAATTTAATTGTGCACCAAATATCTCAAATCCATGCCAAAAAAAAGTTTAAGGAAGCACCCAAGAGTTGGATGCCCCTATCCTTGTTCTATTTCGACTCTCTATCTAGGTATTTAACCTAGATAGGGACTCTTCTCTAACTTTCTATTTAAAGGAAGTTAAACCATGAAATTTTGAGAGGTTTTAGATCTAAATGAGAGGGATTGGGCATGGAGACCTTGGGCATATCAGAGTTGAGAGTGTCGGATTTTGTAAAGGCACAAGTTATTGTGCCTAGGTGAGAGGAAAGGGCCTAGAGAAGAAGGGTCTTCTCTAGGATTTTTATTTCAGATTTTCTTCTATAAATTTTTGAGATAAGAATATGGGAAGAAGGCTTCTTCCAGATCCTTCCTTCTCCATCTTTGATCCTTGAAGAATTTAAGTTAATTAAAGAAGAAGATTCGGTATCAATCATCGACAAAGGATCAACGCAGTGCTAGCACACTATGTTGATTTCTAGATTGCTGGACTTCAAATCGTGATCGAAGCTTTGTATTGACTTCTCATAGAGGTCAAACACGTGTGCGGCTCGAAGTGACATCCTCAGCCTTAGATCAAAAGTGGACATCCAAATCCACAAAAAAGATAATGAGATTTGATCTTAATTGCAGACTAGATCGAATCTAGTTTTTGTTGTTTGATGTTGATATGATCAACATCATTATTTTATATATTTTTTATTTTTTAAATTTATATACATACTTTAATCATATCATTAGATTCTAGATCTAGAATTTATTTACATATTTTATAGATTAATTAGATTAATCTATAGCTTTCGCTGTTCTGATTTTGAAAAATTTTAAAATACATGCTAGAAATCTTAGATTTTTTCTTTAACTGGTATCAGAGTCTGGATCTTTTTTATATAATTTTTATATATTTTAAATTTATTATTTAAATTAGATCTAAATTATAATCTGATATTAAATTTAAAAATAAAAATTTTAGATTACATGAACTGATCTTATAAGATTGTTCTGCTGTAAAGTTTATCCCTTACAGTAGAGAGGTTGTCCTAGTACGTGCTGATCTAAAATTCTAATAATAAAATTTTAGATTAGATATAAAAAATTATATAATTTAATTAAAAATATTTTAATCTAATTTTTATGATTATAAATATGTTAGAATTGATCTAAGATGATTTATGATTATTTAAAATTAAAAATATTTCAAATAGATGTACATAATCATGAATATATTTAGATTAGATCTAAAGTAGATTTATGTTTATATTATTTGATATTTACATATTGATTATGAATCAAATATGCAACTTGGTTGGTAGAACTATATTGTAAAAATATTTTATAAATATAAAAATTATTTTTAAAATATCGAACCTCAATTCTCAGCTCAAAACTTAATTAAGAATTAAAAATTATTTTGTTTAAGATCTAAGATTGTGAATTAAAGATTCTAAGACATAAATTATAAAATTTAGATTAATGGGTTAGAGTGAATTAGGTTCATTAATTAAGTTAGACCTAAGATTAGATTAAAGAATGGACTTAATTAAAGAGTTGACTAAATCTAATCAATTATTATCTTAGATTAGGTCAAGATCTCTTTAGATCAATTACAATAGTTGTAATTAATCAAGTCCATGCCTTTAACGATAACCAAAATAAACTTGATTCTTGGCTAAGTGGTCTAACTCAAAATATTAGGTTGATCCAATCAAAACTAATTAACTAGTTGGTATCTAAGGTAAGTCTGGCAGCTTCGACTAGTAGTCTTTAATTAGGAGCTACTTACACTGATTCAATCTTTGATGAGTTAATGGTATATCTCTCCCATCAATCTCACTTACCTAACTTTTTTGGTGAAGTTATGTTTTGATTAGATTACTTGATAAGTCGAGCTGACTCATGTCAGCTAGGTAAATCAATATGACGATTTAGATACTCCTAGACTAGCCTATCTATGGTCTTCCTTAATCTAACTTGGTGAAGTTAGTGAGAAGATCATGATTAGCTGGTTCATCTAACTCTCTTGTTCTAAAATTGTCAACCAAATTCTCTAAAAATTATTAGGTCCTTAAAATGAGATAATTATGGTGATAACTAGATTATAGCCTCTCATTAAGGTGGATGATAATGGATCCAATAGTCTAGATGGACATTAAAGGCGCCTTATACCTGATGTTCATTGAGATATTAGAATTATCATTCATCATATGATGATTAAGTCGCACTCTCTGAACAGCAATCAGGTTAGCCAGAGCTTTCCTCGGGCCTAGTCATCATTCATTTGATGCACCAAACTCAATTATATTAATGGTTAGACATAATTGGGACTTTCAGTGGAGGCTCTAGCCTATTGAAAAGATACTTGAAGTAAAATCTAATACTAAAAATTATTTAGAAAAATAATTAGTTAAGAACCTATCCATAGATGCACATAGATTAGCCAGAGCTTTCCTCGAGCCCGTATGCGCCTATGTGGATTATAGTACCCACTAAGAAATTAGGATAATTTCTCAAATTTGAGGTAGAGACTACCAATTCATATAAAATAATGAAAGAATCTTTTGATTAAAGTTTAAATTTTAAGATTTAATAAATTATTTACTAATTAGGTTTTTGGTTCTCCTATGTATAGTTAAGGACAAACCTAAGTTGCTTCATGCATTGTTAGACAGTGTCATACTTATGAGACCCAACTTCGATAATAAGTATCAAAAGTTGAATATTATTCAACATCATGAAGAGGTTCGTGCTGGGATTTCTATGCCCAGTCTAAACAAAAGATCCAAGACTGATCTAAGTCAAGCAAAGTCCTTCCATTATAAGAAGCAGGGGCATTGTCCTCAGTACCTTGTTTCCCATGACTCCAATAAGCTGAATAAGAGAAAAGAGCAAGGAGTTACTGATCAAGAATGTTATATGATAACATCTTATAATCTCTCTATTTATGATATTACTATCTAAGTTTGGATATCAAAAGTTCAGTGCATATTTGCAATTCGTTGCAAGGACTTCAAGTTAGTAGAAAATTTGAAAATAACTAGTGATTCCTAAATATTAGAGATGAAAGATATGTTCTAGTTCTAGCTTTGAGAATAGTTTAATTTATTTTTAATTATAATATAATTCTTTAGATGATTGTCATTACTGTCCTTTTTTCTATGAATATAATTTGTATTGGCCTTTTGGCCAAAGTCGGTTATCATTTATCGATAAAGAAAGATTATTATAATATCATTATGAATGATGTTACAATAATGTGTGGACAATAAAGAAATGGCAATTATATTTTGTCCCAGCCTATGAGTGTAATATACATAACTAATAAATGCCTTAGATTAGATAATATCACAAACGTCTACCTTTGGCATTGTAGGCTTGGTCATATTAACAAGAACATGATAAACAGATTATCCAAAGGGAGAATCCTTAATGTCAATAATTATGAATCATTACCGATCTATGAATCATATCTTCAAGGAAAGTTGACAAAATTCCCTGTTACTGAAAAGGGTGAAAGAGCTAGTGAAGTTCTAAATCTCATACATAGTGATGTATGTGGACCTATGAACACTATTGCTATAAGTGGATATCACTATTTCATTATATTTACTGATGACCTATCTAGATATGGGTATATCTATCTTATGAAACATAAGTTTGAATCATTTAAAATGTTCAAACAATTCTATAATAAAGTAGAAAAATAAACTAAAAAAAGTATTAAAATTCTTCGATCAGATCGAGAAGGTGAATACTTGTCCAGTGAGTTTTTGACATATCTAAGAAAGAATGTGATTCTCTCATAGTGGACTCCTCCAAAAATACCACAACATAATGGTGTATCAAAAAGAAGAAATCAAACTTTGTTAGATATGGTTCGATCAATGATGGAGTTTGTTAGTCTGTTTGTTTTATTTTAGGATTATGCTCTTGAGACTGCATATTTTATATTGAATAATATTTTGAGTAAATCTATTGCAAAGACTCCATATGAGATATGGACTGGAAGAGGGCCTACACTCTTTCACCTTTGGGTTTGGGATTGTCCGGCATACGTCAAACATTTGTATACAAATAAACTTGGACCCCCATCCGATAAGTGTGTATTTATAGGGTACCCTAAGAAAATTAGGAGTTATTACTTCTAGCATGCTGAAGAACAAAAGATGTTCGTCAGCAATAGGGCAATGTTTTTAGAAAAAAAGTTTCTTAGTAAAAAAATTATTGCCTCTAAGATTGAACTTAAGAAAATTTAACTGATAGAAGAACCGGCACCATTAGCTAAATCTGAACTAGATTTGATTAGATCAAATCCGAAACCTAGTATAACTGCACCATTAAGGTGATCCGATAGAGTACCACGTTAGTTGGACAGATACTATAATTTTTTTATTCGAGATGATGATCCTATCGAACTCGATGAGAATGATGAGGATCCGATCACCTACATGGATGCAATGTAGAGATCTAATTCTGAGAAATGACTTTAGACTATGAAATTTGAGATGGAGTCTATGAAGGTCAATGATGTATGGATATTGGTTGACCCATCTGAAGAGGTTAAATCCATTGGGTGTAAGTGAATCTTCAAAAGAAAGTGGGGCGTAGACGGAAAGGTGAAGATCTATAAAGCCTATTTGGTTGCCAAAGGATATCATCAATATTATAGTATTGACTATGATGAGATGTTCTTTTCTATGGCAATTCTCAAATCCATTCAGATTATACTTGCGATAGCTATCCATCTGGACTATAAGATCTGGCAGATGGATGTGAAGATAACTTTTCTAAATGAAGAGCTGACTGAAAAAGTGTATATGATACAACCTAAATGGTTCACATCCATAGACGAGTCCAAGGTGTGCAAGCTTCAGAGATCCATTTATGGATTGAAGCAAGCATCTAAGAGTTGGAATATGCATTTTGAAAAGATGATCAAAACGTATGACTTTGTTAAGAATGGAGAAGAGCCTTGCATTTATAAGTGGACAAATGGTCCGATAATTATATTTCTTATCTTGTACATGGATGACATTCTCTTAATTGAGAATGACATCCCCACACTACAAGGAATAAAAGTATAGTTGTCATCTCAATTCTTCATGAAGAACTTGAGTGAAGCATCCTACATCCTAGGGATGAAGATCTATAGGAATAGATTAAAGAGGATGCTTGGATTATCCCAGTTCATATGCATAGATACTGTGCTGAAGAGGTTCAACATGGAGAATTTCAAGAAAGGCCATCTTCTGATAGGCCATGGAATTACTCTCTCTAAAAATAATTATCTGACAACTCTTGAAGAGAGAGAGCATTTGAGTAGAATCTCATATGCTTCGGTAATGAAATCTATCATGTACGTCATGATATGTATGAAATCAGATGTAGCATACTCACTAGGAGTAGTGAGTAAATACCAATCTGATCTAGGAGAGAACCACTGGAAGGTGGTGAAAATCAGCCTTAAGTTTTTGAAAAATACTAAGAACCAGTGGCTGATCTATGGTGAGTCAAATCTAAAACTTATAGAGTTTATAGACTCCAACTTTCAATCTAACCATGATGACAGTAAGAGCGTATCGAGTTATATCTTTATCCTAAATGGTAGAGCCATCTGCTGAAAAAGTTTCAAGCATCATACTATGGTAGACTCAGTATGCGAAGCAAAGTACATCGTGATATCAGATGCAGTGAAGAAAGATGTGTGGTTGAGAAAGTTCATCATCGAGCTTGGAGTAACATCCTCTCTGGATGGTCCAGTCTTGCTCTACTATGACAGCACTGAAGCAATTGCTCAGGCAAAAAAACCAAAGACACACCAACGGATGAAGCACATACTATGTCGCTACCACTTGATCCGAAAGATCATGAATCGAAATGACATCGACTTTCAGAAGATCAATGAAAAGAAGAACCTAGCTGACCCTTTTACTAAAGCCTTGGCGATAAAAAAGTTTGATTACCACAAGTCGAAGATGGGTATTAGATACTGTACCGAGTGGCTTTAGAACAAGTGGGAGTTGTTGAAAAATATATTTCAAAGTCAATCATTAGTCTATTGATGGTTATGCTATTTTATAAATATAAATTATTTATTAATAAATAAAATATTTACTTCGATATTTTCATCACAAGTCTATATCTTCTAATGAACTTCTATGTTGTGATGAAGTCTTTAGGACTATTTAAATTCGATAAAAAGATAATTTATCAATTAGTCCTTAAAATTATTTGCGATCAAATGATACGTTGTTAATCAGGATAACAACGTTTATCAAGTGTAGGTCATTGTGTGCCATATAGATTGGTTATTTTCTTAACCAAGGACTATGGAGACACTGGTATGGCATATAGGTGAGATGTAAGGATACATCATCACTGAACGTGACCAACTTTGAAGTATTTTGCTATTAAGAATTGCTCTGATGGGATTGGGTATAAGTATTCATTGGACTTGAGATCGCCGTGGTAGCTTATAAGCAACTTACTGTACTTTGCTGTCGAACTATCTGAATTTCTAATTTAGTGACGAAAGATTTTTTAGTACAGTCAAGTACTTGCAAAGTCAGTGAGTGATTAAGATGGGATTGACCACTCCAAAGAGTTTGGAGATAATGCATTATTATATTTCAATTTAGCAAAACCTTGGGCACAGTAATTTATGAAATAGATTTAATATTTTGAAATATAATGTAGATGACTTATTCTGGGTTGACAGTTAAATCTTGAGTCATCCTATGAGCATTTATGGTCAAGGGGATGAATTATGCAAAAACCATATCCATAAGGATTCTAAGAATGTTGCTTTATACATTCGATCTATCCGACCGTTAAGTATCATTGCTAGATGGTCATTTTGATTGATATAAAAATTTATTTTTATGCTATCAGCTTAGATTTGAACCTACGGAGTCACACATATTAAAGGTCTCAATCTGATCGGATGGTTGATCAACGATTAAGAATTATTTTAGGGTTAAACATTCAATATGATTGATATTTGATCTAGTGCAAGTGTTACAGGAGGATTGATTAGCAATTAAATTTCTAATTAGCTTAATTTAATTGAGCAATTGGACTGAGATCAAGCCTAATTGAATGTGATTTAATTATATTTGGTTTGGACTTGATTTGATCAAGTCTAATTAGTTTATTAGATATGCCAATTGTATGGAAGAATAATTTTTAGTTGAACTAGGAGTTGAGTGCACCTAATTTCTAAATTGATTAAAAAATTAAATAAAAAATAAATTTAATTAGATTTAATTAGATTTCTAATTGGATTAGAAATATCATTAATTAAGATTGCATCAAGATCTATTTTAATTAGGTTAAAGATTTGGTTTGACTAGTCAAAGCATGTAGTAGTCCTAGTTAGACTAGGACTCCTCTCTTGCACCACTTTTCATTTTGCCAAGCCTTTTTCATGATTTTTTCATGAAAAATCTGATTTCTAGAAAGGTTTCATGCCTATCCTTGCTCCCATATCCCTCTTAGATGGTTTGTGATTTTGGATTTGATCAAAACTAAAAAGTAGTGATGATCTAGACTCTATTTGATAGAGTTTGGACAAACCCAAAACTCTTATCTATTATGGTACTAATTAATCTATTTTTTTTTTATAATTTTTATGGGAGAAAGAGGATTTAATTATGCACCAAATATCTCAAATCCATGCCAAAAAAAGTTTAAGGAAGCATCCAAGAGTTGGATGCCCCTATCCTTGTTCTATTTGGACTCTCTATCTAGGTATTTAACCTAGATAGGGACTCTTCTTTAACTCTCTATTTAAAGGGAGTTAAACCATTGAATTTTGAGAGGTTTTAGATCTAAAAGAGAGGGATTGAGCATGGAGACCTTGGGCATATCAGAGTTGAGAGTGCGGGATTTTGTAAAGGCACAAATTATTGTGCCTAGGTGAGAGGAAAGGGCCTAGAGAAGAAGGGTCTTCTCTAGGATTTTTATTTTAGATTTTCTTCTACAAGTTTTTGAGAGAACAATATGGGAAGAAGGCTTCTTCCAGATCCTTCCTTCTCCTCATTTGATCCTTGAAGAGTTTAAGTCAATTGAAGAAGGTGATTTGGCATCAACCCTCGATGAAGGATCAACATAGTGTTAGCACATTATGCTGATTTCTAGATTGCTGGACTTCGAACCGTTATCAAGACTTCATGTTGACTTCTTATAGAGGTCAGATAAGTGTGTAGCTCGAAGCAACATCCTCAGTCTTAGATCAGAAAGTGGACATCTAAATCCATAAAAAAAATAATAAGATTTGATCTCAATTGTTGACTAGATTAGATCTAGTTTTTCTTATTTGATGTTGATATGATCAACATTATTATTTTATATTTTATTTAATTTTTAGATTTATATATATTTTAATTATATTATTAGATCCTAGATCTAGAATTTATTTATATATTTCATAGATTAACTAAATTAATCTATAGCTTCCATTGTTCTGATTTTAAAAAAAATTCAAGATTCATGCTAGAAATCCTAGATTTTTTCTCCAACCTTAGCATCTGAAACTTTTGTCTCCATAACATCCCTTGCATGTGCAAGTTTCTATTATAATCTCGCAAGAGCTTCATCATAAGCGTATGTTGGTCATTAGAGAGATCGTCAATTTGGGCTTTCAGAGTTTGAAGATCAAAATCTGTTGATTTAAAAGTTCACCCTTCTTAAAAATGTTACCAATAACCCATTTATTCCATCTATGAATTATTTTATGCACTTTGGTGAGCAATATAGTTAATCTAACATCAAGAGAATAGTTGGTAGCATCCGACTAGGTCTTATGAATCTTTTGATGAATACCTTTCCCAAGCAGCTAATTTTTTTCAAATCTAAAAGGTTGCTCATGCCTAATTCTTGTGTGATAGGAATTCGAAAAAATTGGGCAATGATCAGAAGCATATGTAGTAAGGTGTTTAATTCTAGTCTTAGGATAAAGGATAAGCCGAGCATTAGAGACAAAAATCCTATCAAGTCATTTCCAAACTCTAGCAAACCCTAATTGGTTGTTACACCAAGTATAATTAGGTCCTTCAAAGCCAAAGTCAATTAAACCAGTAGATCTTATGAAGCTACGAAATTCACGGACATCTCTATCAAGCTTAGAAGGCCTACCATCTTTTTTATCTTGAGCTTGAAGAAGACAATTAAAATCACCAATAAATAATAAAGGAAGATCTAGATTTTGAATGTAAGATATAGATTCCCAAATGACATGACGCTAAATCCCATTGGTGCTAGCGTAGATAATACAAGAAATTCAAGGACTAGAAGGAGGGGTGATCAACCCAAAAGCAACCTGCCTATTCTTATGGAAAAAGGTAACTTGCCCCACATTTTTGCGCCGAGCTACCACAATTCCTCTAGACAATCCAACAGTTGGAACCATATAATGATCCTAGATAGGCCCCATCATTCTTTGAATTTGTGACAAATAATTATCATAGAGTCTAGTTTCAACAAAACAGTAGCATGAGTACAAATCAACAGTTCAAGGAGGGCTTTGCAGCACCTTTATAATTCTAGAAAAGGACACTCAAGAGAATGACTGGCCCATAGAAGATAGATCAGCATCCACAGCTGAAGACTTAGCCTCATTGGACTAACTTGAAGGATAGGATAGAATTTTTGAGGCCTCTAAATTAGAAGTAATAGGCAAGGTAGGTGAAGAAACAGTGCCCCTCTCATCACCTAGAGCTTGGTGAAGTTTGTGCAAAAGAGTTAAATGAGATTGAGTGTGAGCAAAAGTAGAGTTACTGGACGTGATGGAGTCAGGTTGTTCCTCAACTTCTGAAGGGTGGATAGAGATAGAAGAGCCTTGCTTTTGAGCTGAGGTATGAGCTATTGAAGTCAAGACTACCATCTACACTCTTTTTTGATAGGCTCCTTTGAAGTGGGTGTGGAGGGGGAAGCAGATTGGATAGAGACTGATTCAATGCCTTTTTCATCTCTAATAAACATCTTAGTTTGAGGTGGCGATTCAGAGCCAGGGGATCTAAAGGCATCCTATTTCTAAAAGGCAATCTTTTCTTTTCTCCTTAAATATTTTGGGAGATCCCTCCACTTTGAAGGGCAATTCGCCTGGAGTAACTTCCATCAGGTCTATTGCCTCGGAGCAAGAGATCCAAATCTAGAGCTAGCAGTTTCAGGAGCCTTAACAATAGCAAGATCACTGCTTTTTGGTGGTGACTTCTTTGATATTGGCCTTTTTGGCTGCTGTTAGGTGGATGCTTGTGCCGTCGAAGAGGAATAAGTTGTAGGAGGTGGAGTTGGGGAGTGGTGCTCTTTGGCAAAGTCACTGACCACCAATACTCTTGCATCTCGTATCCATGGGCCATAAAGAGGCTTACCATGTAGATTGGGTTTGTCTTTACAGAAACTGCAAACCTCTAGTAGTGCCAATCCGACCACAGTAATAGCAAATGTTTGGCAAATCCTCATAGATAAATTCTTGCCAAACCATTTCATCATTACCTAGATAAATTCTTGAGCTTAATACTTGGATAGATGCTTTTAGTGAGGTCAATTTGAACATAGACTCTTGCAAATCTCCATCTAGTTGAAGCTTCAGTTTGTTCATCTAAAAATTTTGGTTTTCCAGCAACTGAGGCAATCTTTAGAATCATGTCTTTGTCCCAAAGTTCAAAAGGCAAACCTGAAAGTCTAATTCACATTAGGACATGCTTGATTATGTCTTTGGATGGTTTGAAGCTTGGCCTCCAACTTTCAAGTGCTAATAACTGTCCAACAAGTGACTAAAGACCTTTATCAAGGATCTTAGCTTTAATCTTCTTAGATGGAAGAGAGAAAAGAAGGAAACTTTTAGATAGGAGCACTTGAAAATCACCCTCAACCTTTCATCTAGCCTTCATCTCTTTGTGAATAAAGTCTAAGGAAAAGCCATGGCCTAAGAACTTACCAATTAGAGTAGATCAACACTACTTAGAGGTTTTTTGAATTTCTTCCTGGGAGAAGACCATTACTTGAGTGAAACGCTATTCAAATGCTATGATATTATCCTCAGAGGCTCTAGAAAATGAACAGCTATAATATTATCCTCTGAGGCTCTCGACATTTTTCATTTGAATCTCTTGGCACCCTGAACAACATGTGACCACTCTTTGTGCTGCTCGTGGTCACTAGCCAGCCTAGAAGACGATGACGCCTTTGGTTTGTTGCCATTAAGATCCTTTATGATAGATCTTAAGGAAGCCCCTTGAGAATCTTTAGGATTTGGCCATAAATTGGTCGAAGTTAAAATAAATAGAAGATTCAACACCAATCATTGATGAAATTGACGAGAACATTACCTTAGCTCGCTTTACAGGCAGATCATGCTCACGATCGTGCGAAGAGGGTGAAGAGATAACCCCTTTTCCAAATTTGTTAGGGTCTTCTTTCGAAGATCCCACCTAAGTTTCTTGTAGACATGTTGAATTTGGCTCCATCCCTGCCTTCTCCAGCACTTCGATCCCCTCTAATGAGGGTACAAACCCTAAAATTTCAAACCCTTGGCATGCCTTGAGTGGAACTCTCGAACAAGCTACATGCATTTGTGACTTTGTGTGAGACCCATGAGCATACCCACCCTTGGACACAAAAAGGAAGTACTGACCAGTAAAGTAAATGCATGTCTTAGATTTAATAAAGGGCACTACTTACTAATATTTTGATATTAAATAATTTGTATGTGAGTGTAGTTCTATTTAGATGATTGCCTTTTAATGTACATTGCATTTCCAATAGGCATGGTTGATGCTGCTGCAAGCCCTGCCTGCTCTACATCAACAAGCTTTGTAAAATTGTTAATTTTTCTTGAGCAATTTAGGCCAAGGCTGCCCTAAGAAGGAAATTAGAATGCTCGTTGTTTGGAAAACTACAAGAAATGACAATGACAATCAAAGATCTTTGATTTTTGTACCTTTCCAAATTTTTTATTAAACTCATGAGCCCTTAACCACATTGCAACATCATTATATTGTCATGATATCTTAACCTTATGAATATCTATGACTAGATGAAAAATTAAATAAGTTATTATATTGTGATGATTGCATTTAATGCTAAAGCAACCTTAACAAATGCAATGGTGCTAAGGAGGTTGGTAAAGGACTACTGTTTGACTTTGGGACATCACCTTAATATTCATAGATCCATTCCCCAAAATTTATTACCATGTTAAGCATCAGATACAATATACCTTTGTGCTAAAGCAAGGGAGGTATAGCTTTACTTGGAAGTGCCTATAATAGGTAGACAACAAGGTATCTCAATATAGCTCGTTAGGGGAGGCAATTTAACCTGATTCATTTAGATATCTAATCCAATTCAATTTGAATGTGGTGGATTTTATTTAATCTGAATATAGCAGATTTTATCCAATCTGATTAGGACATGAGATGGGTATGGGTTTTAGAAAAAAATATCTGAAATAGATTTGGATTGAGTATGGATAATAGTATGACCAATCTTGAAACTAATCTGATATAACTTTAATCTATATATCTCTTTTAATATTATAATTATTTTATAATATTTTTATGTATTTGATCCAACCTGATCTAACCCCTCTTATCTATCCATTTTGATCCGATTCGCACCTCTATTTGATTCGATCTGATCCGAGGTGGGTATAAAATTGATATGGATATGAGATTTTTAATTATAGGATAGATATGGGTATTGACTTATCTGATCCATTGCCATCCCTATAACTCATTGATATAGAGGAAGACGGGTTGGGAGGTTAGCAATGGAATATATTATCAATGATGGTAAGAGTTGTTTTGAGTTTAGTGCTATCCTAGCCTATCCCATGGCAAATACCATGGTTCTTTGGGGAATCATTAGGAGAATTGAACAAGTGATATGAGATTTCCTTTGGAGCTCCTTAGACATGTCCAGAAGGATTCACTTTTTTCCATGGGATGTAGTATGTCAACCTATCCAAGTTGGGAGTCTTGGTATCCATTTGCTAAGACATGATGAAGCTCCTATTAGAGCCTCAAAATTTTTGGAGAATGTTGATAAGAGCCAAGTATGGGGAGGACAAACCGGCCACCACAGATAGCCAATGTCGTAATTATTCATTTATTTGGAAAGCACTTTGTTTGTATGTTTTCATACTTCTGATTTAGATGGATGCTTGGTGATGGTAGAATAATTAATGTAGTCAATGGCCTAAGAATTTCCATAATTCCATTGGCATGTTATCTCTATACCATTGAATATGAGGCTCTTGGTAACAAGGTAGTCCATGATCTGATGGTTGCTAAAGAAAGAACATGGAATAGAGGTCGCATTGAGGCGAACCTGGCTCCCAGGTGCTCTTTAGCAATTGTGTTGAGGGATTCGGCTAATAGACTAAGATGGGATAGCACTAGCAGACAGAAAGTCAAAATTAGTGAACTTTAATTACATGCTTCATGGATGTTCTCTAGAGTGCTAGAGGGATGCAGCCTGGGTCTGAAAGGTAGGTGTTCATTCTAGAGTTGCACTAGTTTTATGGAAACTGGCCAAGGATTGGTTACAATAAGAAGGTTTTTCCATGACAAAGGTTTCACCATGTTCCCGTACTGTAATTAGTGTGGAAGCACATGCCTCCTCCCTTCTTGGAATGTCCATATGTGCAAGGAGTGTGGAAGCACATGGAGATCCTGAGGGGAGCACACTCCTTTCTCCTTTTTGCATGAAGAGGAGGGAGGGCACACACCATCTTAGCTTTCCTTATATATGAGATTATATTCCATTTAGATTTGGTTTTCTTGGGAAGAAAATTAGCTAATAAAGTATTATCGTTATATGATAAAACTTACCTATTAACCCGATTATCTTATTCCATATGGGCTTGATTTTCTTAGGAAGAAAATCAACTAATAAGGCACCATCTTTATATGATAAAGACTTACCTATTAACCCAATTGGAACCTATTTGGGCTCTAAGATGAAGAACTCTATTTAAGAGGCACTTCTCCTTGGGTCTGTAGAAGAACAAATTTAGAATTTGTGCTCTCACCCTGTCTCCACACTCCCTCTCCCTCTCCTCTCTATTCCATGCCCAAAAGTTGGGCATCCCATCTGGTGGCCTTAAGATATTAAGTTTTATCCGATCTATGCGAAGAAAAAAGAAGGATGCAATCAAACTTTGATCGAAACCTTGCTAGAGATCAGATCCAAGCCTGATCCAAGAATTTGCAAATCCATCTAGGAGTAGGTAGATTGAAGATGGAGAAAATATCCTAGTCCAAGCTTGAGTGGATACCTATAGAGGTCAGACACGTGCGCGGCTCGATGGTGAACCTCACAACTCCATGATCATCGGACTGCGAAGTTCATCTACCCATGCAAGGTGATAAAGTGTTTATCACTACCTCTTTTAATGTTGATTTATGATTTAATTTCTAATTTAGATTTATGCATTGCATGCTGAGTCAGACTAAAAATTTTTGAAATCCACTGCCCCTAACTTTGATCAATCTAGTGCGCAACTTGATCCTTCAACCGGTATCAGAGCTAGGTTGTTGTGATCATAGATCTAAATTAGATTTATTTTTAGATGAGATCTAAAGTTTTTAGTAGATTTAAAAAAATTTTTAGATTAAATTAGCATGTTTAAGACTAGATCTTAATCATATTTGATATATGTATGCATATTTGATATGTAGATCTAGTTATGCATATGAGATATGTAGATTGAATCTTATATATGAGATATGTAGATTTAGTTTGTTTTCTCAGTAGCCTAATACTCGAAATTGGTACATCACCATGGCTATCCGATCATAAGAGGAAGTAGGGATTAAAATCCCTCTCTTGTCCAATCAACGAGTTCTCTTATGGCATGTAGGGATGCTGCTTGTGATATCTCATGAAGAAGAACGGCGAAAAAAGGATCTTCTATATATGATGCATGCTCAAGTTATTTAAATTTGAAAAATTATTTTTCATATCTAAACTAGAACTTTAATGATGCACATATGATTTGAAAAATTTGAAATCTATGGCTGGCATGCCTGTCGAATCGATTCGATTCTTGTTTGAGTCAACTTGAGATCCTGATGAGTCGGCTTGGTTCACAATCGAGCCAACTCAATTATGCAGACTAAGGTTTACAGGTTTCTATTTGTTACAATCGAGCCGACTCGATCTCAGAGTCAAGTCGACTCACTATGATGAGTCGACTCGAGTCTAGGGTGAGTCGACTCATTTATGTGGACAAAAAATTTGGATGAGATACAATGAAATGTAGTTTAGATTTGAAATTGTTTTGATGTCTAAACTAAACTCATGTTCATAATGCACTTAATTGAGAATTAAGATATGAAATTAAGAGATCTAAAATTAAGAATTTAAGATCTAATTCATTGCATAAGATATGGGATTTTGGGTATGGGTAGCTTAATTAGGTCTAGTTTGAGCAGTTGATCAAATCAAATCAAAAGTTGATTAGGATTGGATCAAGCATGCTCATGACCAACCCAATAGTTGTAGATTGGTTAGATCGATTAGCAGCCATATGTTATTGATCAAATCTAAGACCTAATTTGGCTCAATGGTTCAAGCCCGAATCTAGGCTAACCTATTCAATTCTTATTGACCAATTGGTGTCTAAGGCAAGTCTTGATCATAGTTTTTAATTAGGATCATACTTACCTGGCCATGAATAAATGGTGTCTAAGACAAGCATTTGCAACCCTCCTAATGATCATACTTATCTAACCAACTTGGTCGATTATGTTTTGAATTAGGTTGTTTGATGATTTGAGCTAGCCAATGCTACGAGATTAGTCATAACAATTATGACTAGTTAAGGATGAGACCTTAATTAAAAAATTTCTCAATAATATTAAGTCGAGGCATCTTCCATCATTGTAGAGTTCTGTACCCTCTTTGATGTTAACTGTTCTTGACTGGATACAGTAGTTCAATTGCATCAGAGAAGAAACAACCATTCTATATGCAGGATGGAAATAGGGTTGGGTCCAAGAATTGTTAGGTGAGGATCCAATGATGGCTTCACTCGCGCTCAATGGTGGTTCTGACTTAACTAAGGAATGAGACTAAGATCTGTCAGGTGAGATCTCAGGACTTAGAGACCAAGTTTGCTGCAATTTGCTTGAGCAACATTAAATAAGAGTTGTCCATCTATTGGTTGACACATTCACCAAGATTTATCAGGTGAGATGGTGTGCCAATCAATAAGACCATAGTATCCATTAGGAACCTTAACTCATGAAGAGGTTTCCACTTCCTAACCCAAGAAGTGTTAGGATTCGAATAAATAGTGAGAGCTCTAAAGAATTAGTGAAAGCTAAGTTTGTTTTTAAAATAAATTAAAATCAATTACAAAAGTCTAACTAGAAACTTCTTCTCTCTATAGAAAATTATCTGCCTCTAATAATCTAGCCTGCATCTTAGAAATCAACTAATTGTTAGGTTCTAGCTATAAGGATTGGCTAAGGGACTTGAAAGGTGCTTTGAGTTCTAAGAAGCTAGGTAGTGTCTTAGATCAAGAAATGCCAATAGGGATCTTGAAGAGTTCAAGGGACACACCTTTAGAAAGTATGTTGGACCTGCTCGTGATGGAGACTAATCTAATGATTTCTTCAACTACCAGTTGGGTAATAGACTCTAGTTCTAGTATATACTTGTGCATTTTAATGCAGAATCTTAAAAAATGTAGGAGGTTGAGACTAAGAGAGATGACCCTACGAGTAGGTAATGGAGTAAGAGTTGCTATTGTGGCCATAGGGACCTATCCTCTTAGACTACTGTCTAGTTTTTGTTTAAAACTTAGGGACTGTCTTTGTATGCCTAATGCGAATAGAAATTTGATTTCTGTTTCGTGCTTAGCACAGGATAATTATGAAATTAGTTTCAATAAGGATCATTGCATCATTTATTTTGGAAATAAAATGATTATACGTGTGGTCACTTAATCAATAGTCTCTACCATTTGCATATTGATGCAAATGAGTCAATTATTTTATCCAAGCAAACTATGAATGCTATTGGATCTGAGAGATCTAGAGATAAGGTTAACCAAAAGTACATGTGGCACCTTAAGACTAGGTCATATAAAAAAAGAAAGAATTAATAGACTAGTGAAAGACGATCTTTTAAACTCATTCTCGGATTAGTCGATTCCAGTCAGTGAGTCCTATCTTCAAAAAAAAATGATCAAGCTATCCTTTATAGGATACGAGACAAGGACCACTGAGGTACTGGCTCTGGTACATACTAATGTATGCGATCTATTTGATGTGCTAGCTAGAGAAGGTTATCTCTATTTTATCATCTTTACTGATGATTTTTCATGGTATGGATATGCGTTTCTTATAAGATATAAATCTGAAGCCTTTGAAAGGTTCAAAAAATTCAAATATGAGGTAGAGAAGCAAACTAAAAAGTCACTTAAAGTATTTTGATCAGATCAAGGAGGAGAATATTTGAGTGGAAAATTTTTTGGTTATCTTAAAGAAAATAGCATAATTTCTCAATGGACTCCACCTGGAACACCTTAGCTCAATGAGATTTTGGAATAGAGAAATCAGATCCTATTGGACATGATTAATCCATGATGAGCTTCACTACCCTCTCTTTATTTCTTTGGGGATATGCCTTAATGATTGCCAATTAATTAATAAGATTTTCTTTAAATCCATTCCTACTACTTCATATGAGATATAGCATGGTAAGAAGCTAAATTTTGATTATATTAAAATTTGGGGATGTCCGGCCTATGTCAAATGGCAATAGATGGATAAGTTAGAGACTAGATCTATGAGAGCTCATTTTATAGGATACTCAAAAGAGCCTTTAGGATATTATTTTTACCTCCTAGTGGATCATAATATGATGTGAGCTGGCATGCCAAATTCTTGAAAAAATATTTTATCCAGGATGGAGGTAGTGGGAGAAAAATTCAGCTTGAGAAGAGTATCTCTGAAGAGCAATGAGTTATAGAGTTTGAGGAACCCATTCCACCTCATAGATCCAGTAGGATCACATGTCCTCTAGAAAGATACATGGGCATGCTTGAAGTGGATGTAGAGGAAACATTCCTCATGGATGATATAGACCATGCTAATGATCCTAAAATCTATGATAAGATGATGTCAAACATCAACTCTTAGAAATAGTTGGAAGTGATGAGGTCAGAGATTGACTAAATGCATACCAATCAGTCTGGATCTTGGTAAATCCACCAGTAGGAATAGTTCCTATTGGATGTAAATGGATCTTTAAGAGAAAGATCGATTTGGATGGAAAGGTGAAGACATTTAAAATGAAACTTATGGCTAAAGGTTATAGTCAGTGCAAAGACATTGACTATCAGGAGATCTTTTTGCCAGTAGCCATGCTGAAGGCCATTCGGACATTGCTTGCTATTACAGCAGCTCATGACTATGAGATTTGGCAGATGGATATAAAAACTACTTTTCTAAATGGATATCTTGATGAAGATATCTATATGAAGCAGTCTCCGAATTTCACATCCAATGATGGAGATCACAAGATCTATAAACTGCAAAGATCCATTAATGGGTTAAAGCAAGCATCTCGAAGTTGGAATACTCAATTTAATGATGCGATTAAATCGTTTGGTTTCATCAAGAACGAGAATGAACCATGCATGTTCAAAAAGTTCAGTGGGAGGGCTATCATATTTCTTGTATTGTATATGGATGACATCCTCCTAATTGAAAATGACATTCTCATGATGACTTTTATGAAACTTTGGTTGTCCAAAGTGCTCTCCATAAAAGGCCTTGGAGAAGCATCTTATATTCTAGGAATAAAGATCTATAGAGATAGATCTAAAAGGATACTTGGTCAGTAACTGTATATAGAGAAAGTGCTGAAGCAGTTCAGGATGAAGAATTTTAAGAGAAGTCTGTTATCCTTCAGGCATGGAGTTTATCTTTCCAAGAAGATGTGCCCTAGCACACCTGAGGAGATTCAATGTGTGAGTAAGATTTCTTATGCTTCTACTATAAGAAGCCTCATGTATGCTATGCTTTATACACGACCTGATATTGCTCTTGCTATGAGTGTCACAAATAGATATTAGTCATATCTAGATGAGGAGCACTAGATTACTGTGAAGAATATCCTTAAGTACTTGAAAAATACTAAGGTTCTCTTTTAGATCTTTAGAGGAGGAGATTTACTAGTACAAGGATGCACAAACTCAAATTTTATGTCAGACATTGATGATAGAAAGTCTATATCAGTTTTTGTGTTCTTATATAATGGTGGTGTAGGTAGTTGAAAAAGATTCAAGCAACTAATTATTATAGATTCTACCATGGAGGTAGAGTATATCGCCGTATTGGAGGCTGCTAAAGAAGGATTCTGATTCAAAAGTTCATTGCAGAGCTGGGTGTGATGCCATCGATGTTGTTCCACTCTTTTGCGACAATAATGGTACCATAGCGCTCATTAAGAAATCGAGGTCTCACTAGAAGTTCATGTTAGAGAAAACTATGATACCCCACCTGTACCATATTGCAGAACCTCTGATCTTGTGCATGGACCTAAGAAGATCTGCAATAGATCTAAACTCTGAAGGCAGCAAACACCAGCATTAATCCCTAGGTGCTATGATGAGGAGCCTCCCTCCTAGGGCTTGAGGAAGGCGCCAATCTCTCTAGGATTTCTTCAAAGAACCTTGAGGTGGCAACCCTAGAGAAAGAGAAAAAGAGAGAGAAGAGATTAAGAAAGAAAAGATCTATATTCCACTTTTTTATAAAACTCTTATACAACCTATGTATTTATATATAGCCAATAGGTCCGATCAAAAACTCACTTGGCTCACCCAATATATGAAAGCACTCATCCAAATCCATGTACATCCATAGTTTTATATGCTCACATCCCTTGGATCTAAACCCGATCCATACATGAATTAGCCTCCTTAAAACCTCTCAAACTAGGCCTTAAGATTCTTTGGATTAAACTCAATCCAAGATCAAACAAAAAACCCCATGTTGATCTATTCGCCGCATCCAAGCTGGTTCGATGGAGGATCGAGCCAGCTCAACTACATCTCGTGCCATAGATTTTTGAACACTATTTTTTGTTTGCTTGAGAGACCAGCTTGATCTCGATCCGAGTTGGCTCGATCTCAGTTCGAGCCGGTCTGACCTGCATCCAAACTAGCTCCACCTATGTGCCAACCTCTTTTCTTGGTTAATATTTCTCCTGGTTCTAGTCCTTTTCTCCATCTTATATTTTCAAGTCTCTAGAGCACCAACCAAGCCCCTCAAGATTTTCACATCTGAACCTCAAGCTCGTAGAGAGCTATATGCCACCTCCACTCTAGGACTACTCCTATCATAGCCCTAGGACTACACCTATCCTAGTATCCCTAGAGTCAATACCCTGACTCCTCCCATTGCCTCCCAAGACTTGGAAGCACCACTAATCCTTACAATCTCCACCTTGATGCCTCCAAGCCTTGGCAAACCCTGCATGAACCATCTGCACCATCCTGCTGCCTCCAGAGCTAACACCGTCCTCTTTAAACCACCTCATTTTCTTAGCTACAACACTGAATTGTGCTCATAATTCTTGAGACTCGTGCTCCACTGCACTCTTTAGCCTCGAATTGATATCCTCTTGCTCTAATTTTATGACTGCAATATGAGGATTTATGGTGCTCCCAAGCCTTGGGAGGCCACGGGAGGAGTCAGGGGGTTGGCTCCGGAGATTCTAGGGGCTTGATTGGTGCTTCGAAAATCTAGGATACAAGGTAAAGTAAGGAACCAAAATCGGAGAATCAAGACTATAGAAAGAAAATTTTCTGCAGGTTAGCCGGCTCAATTCAAAATTGGGTCAGCTAAGTCTCAATGCACAGGCAAAATAAAAAGCTGCACATTCAAAACTGCTAGCACAGTACAGGACTGGGCTGGCTCAGTTTTAAACTGAGCTGACCCAGTGGAACTTAGCTGGCTCAGTGCTGAGACTGAGTCAGCTCAGTGCACGGGCAGAGTTACGTGATGATCTATTTTAGGCTAAGGTCTAGATTGATCTTAGGAATCTTAAGGCCTGGTTTGAGAGGTCTTAAGATGGCTAATTCATATATGGGTCGGATCTAGATTCAGAGGATGAGAGCATAGAAGACATGGGTGTACATGGGCTCGGTGAGTACTTTCATGTATTGGGTTAGCCAAAAAGTTTTCTAATCGGGCCTAATGACTATGTATAAATACATAGGTTGTATTGAGATTTTGAAAGATTGGAATCAATATAGATCTTTTCTTCCTCAATTCTCTCTTCTTCTCTTCTCTCTAGAGTTGCTGTCCTAGGATTCTTGAAGAAGCCTTAGAGAAGGAGGGTGTCTCCCTCAAGCCCAAGGAGGGAGGCACCCCATCATAGATCTAGATGGAGGATCGATGGTTTTCTGCCCATAGAGAATGTCACAGATTCCTTCAGATCCATGCTAAAGATCAGGAGCTTCCGCAACATGGTATCGATGCTTGTGATGTCAAGGATGATTGGCATTCGAGCGATATCATAGGTCTATAATTTGGTATCAAAGCTAGATGATGCCTAGAATATTATGGATGGCAATATGGTATCAGAGCTAGGTTTCAGAGCCTGATGGTGCATGAAAGAAGTCAGGTTTCAGAGCTTGATGATGCATGAAAGCGAAGGAGAAGTCGTACAAGATGAAATCAAAAATTTATGCAAGAATTCCATGGTATGTTTCAAATCTATCTTATTATTGCTGTGGTTTGGCCAACTGAAAGTAGCGGGTTGAAGGTGAAGGTTGAGAGATTTAACGAAAAGATATTTTCTCGGGGTGGAAGGATTTGGTACATGATTTGCTGATCGATCTTGGTGGAAAGATCGGAGTGTATGATGATTATATGACAGGTAGGAAGCGCTAGAGTACTGCAGTAGTGCTTTCCTGAAGATGCATGGCTGAGAGAGGCTCGGCGATGCAGTAGTCAAGGAAGGTATCTCAGTAGAGAGCATCAGGATTCTCTAAAAAGATGATCAGTGTAGGGCTATTGAAGAGAGGTTTTTCAAGAGATAATGATCGAAGGAAGGTTGAAGAAGTGACTATACGTCCTTCGGTGTCTGAAAGGCGGAAAAGTAGTTGGAGATGTATTCAGTGGTTTGACCAGAGCATGGATTTGCGAAGCCTTAGGGATGATGGAGATGGATGATCCATGGAGGTCCAGCAGGTTAGGACTGTACGGCTATAGAGCGATGCAGAGATGAGTCAGGGAGCGCTGGAGTGCTGCAGGTGCGTTATCCTAGAGCCACAGGGACTGAGAGAAGCTCAATGGTGCAACAGTTAAGGAGTGTATCTCAGCAGAGAGTATCAGTGGTATCTCAGGGAGATCGGGTGCAAGTCTCAGGAAGAGCCAAAGGTCTTAGGGAGCGCTAGATGCATCTAGCAGTTTGGAGTATCATGGATCAGATTTCTTCTGTAGGAGCATCAGAAAGAGTCACGATTTCGATGGAGGATGGTTCTCTGAGCGCAACTAAAGCGATGGCTAGTGTAGGGGCAGAAGAGAAGGACTAGGATGGAATTTCTTAGGATTTAGTCACTAGATTCAGAAGAGTTGGATGAGCTCTTGGATTTCGAAGGTGCGCACGAGTTTTGGAGGTATCCGAGATAGCTTCGAAGAGGGCCGTAGAGTGCGGAGGGTTCGAAGGGGCAGCGACGATGTTCGAGGTGCAGTGGCAGGCTCAATAGTGCAGTATTGAGTGGTTAACCTTGAGGGACTCGATGATAGAGTCGACTTCTACGGTATGAGGTGGACTTCGGATATAGGTGGAGCTCTGCAGTGGTAGCTTCACAATTGAAGAAAAAATTTGGTATGAGTTTAGAGCGCGGGTGATGCATAGTTTCAGATGGAGCGGCACATGCAGGTGGACAGACGTAGCTCTGAGAAGATCGTGTCAGGTGGTACAGCATGTGTTGATGCAAAAATGCTGTAGGTTCTCTAGAAAAATCTAGAAAAAATGATGCAGCTACTAAGCAGAAGGGATCCTACAATTTTAGGGTGGTGCCAAAAAGCAAGCATAGGTCTTCAGTGGTGGAGGCGATAATTCCAAAGGCCTCAAGGATGCATAACAGCTGAAGAGGATTGACAGAGGCGATGATTGCACAAGGGGCTGTCGAGTGTGCAGAGACAGTGGGATCATGCAGAAGGTCATTGCCGAGAGGTTTGCCAAGGCTTGGGAGCACCAAGATGGAGATTGTAAGGATTTATGATGCTCCCAAGCCTTGGAAGGCCATGGGAGGAGTCAGGAGGTTGGCTCCGAAGATTTCAGGGGCTTGGTTAGTGCTTCGAAGACCTAGGACATAAGGTGAAGCAAGGAATCAAAGTTGGAGAATCAAGACTGTAGAAAAAATTTTTTTGCAGGTTAGCCAGCTCAGTCCAAAATTGGATCGGCTAAGTCTCAGTGTATAGGCAAAACAGAAAGCTGCACGTTCGAGACTGCCGGCATGACATAGGACTGGGTCGGCTCAGCTGGCTAAGTCTCAGTGCATAGGCAAAACAGAAAGCTGCACGTTCGAGACTGCTGGCATGACATAGGACTGGGTCGGCTCAGCTTCAGACTGAGCCAACCCAGTGGAACTTAGTCGACTCAGTGCTGAGACTAAGCCGGCTCAGTGCACGGACAGAGTTACACGAGGATCTATTTTGGGCTAGGGTCTGGGTTGATTCCAGGGATCTTAAGGCCTGATTTAAGAGGTCTTAAGGTGGCTAATTCATGTATGGATTGGATCTAGATCCAGAGGATGAGAGCATGGGAGATATAGATGTACATAGGCTCAGTGAGTGCTTTCATGTATTGGGTTAGCCGAGGAGTTTTTTGGTCGGGCCTAATGACTATGTATAAATACATAAGTTGTATTAGGGTTTTGAAAAGTTGGAATTAATATAGATCTTTTCTCCCTCAATTCTCTCTTCTTCTCTTCTCTCTAGAGTTGCGGCCCTAGGGTTCTTGAAGAAGCCCTAGAGAAGGGGGCGTCTCCCTCAAGCCCAAGAAGGAAGGCGCCCCATCATAGATGTAGGTGAAGGATCGATGGTTTGCTGTCCATAGAGAACGTCACAGATTCTTTCAGATTCGTGCTAAAGATTAGGAGCTTTCGCAACATGGTATCGGTGCTTATGATGTCAAGGATGATTGGCATTCGAGCGATATCATGGGTCTACAATTTGGTATCAAAGCTAGGTGATGCTGGAAACATTGTAGATGATAATATGCAATACCAGCCTATGCTCCGCAATGCATCCAAATAGCTTCCTATACAAACTCTAATGCCTCCACCAATCCTTTTCAGCTACTGTGCACCCTTGGAGACCTTTGGGATGACCACCTCCACTGCTAAAAATCATGGCTTACTCCTTTGCATCATCTTGAAAGTTGTAGAATCCCTTCTACTTGATAGCTGCATCATTTTTTCTAAAGGTTCTTGAAAAACCTACAGCATTTCTGTACCAACACTCACTGCATATCCTGATATAGTCTTTTCAAAACTATGCCTATCCTCTTGCACACGTCGCTTTACCTGGAATTATGCATTATGGCGCTGGTGTTGGGATATCCTCCTTCGTTTGCATCGCTCTACTCTAAACTCATGTCAAATCCCTCTCCATTGGTGAAACCATCTCTACCCGATACTCCATTTGAAATCGAAGTCCATCTAATACCATAGAAAAATCTGACTCTATAATCGAGTCATCCAAGGCCAACCACTCAACATTGCATTGCGGAGCTTACCACTACACCTCCAACACCATCACTATTTCTTCGAACCCTTCACACTTGCAGACCCCTTCAAAGCCATTTCGGATACTCCGTAACTTGCAGGTACCTTCAAAAATTCAAGAGCTCATCCAACTCTTTAAAACTAGTGACTAAATCCTAAAAGATTCCATCCTAGCACTTCGTTCTCTTCTATTCTTGCACCAATCATTGCTTCAGTTTCACCTGGAGGAACTATAGCTCAAACTTTGTCCTGGGCTTAGACCCATCTATCTCATCTCGAGGCTCAACACACCTCATCATAGGTATTCGGATCCTCTCTTACTGCACACTATCCATCCTCCACCTGAACTGTGACTCTCTCTGGTGTCCCTATAGAAAAAACCTGATTTATGATCAGTCGTCCAGCACTGACCTACTGGACCTCCATCGTCGCTGCTTCCATCTCGAATGCTCCATAATACTGCGGGCACCTCCAAAACCACTGAGGACTTTCACCTTCTCTGAACCTGTTATGACTCTCCATGGATCAACCATCTCTATCATCCTCAAAATTTCACAAATCCTAGCTCAAGTCAAACCGCTGAATGTACCCTAACTATTTTCCCGCCTTCCAACAATCGAAGGACGTATAATCACTTCTTTAGCCTCCCCTCAACCATTACCCCTTGAGTGATCTCTTTTCATCCACCAAACTATCCTATGCTGCCTATCTTCCTAGAGAATCCTATCACCTACTCGTTATACACCTCGATCTTTCCATGAAGATCAGCAAATCGTACACCCAAATCTTCCACCCCGGGAGAAATTTCTTTCCATCAATTCTCTCAACCTCCACCTTCAATCCACTACTCCCGATTGGCCAAACCACAATAAAGATAAAAGTAGATCTAAGACATATCATAGAATAGGTGTGCAGATTTCTCTCCATATGACTTCTCCTATTCTTTCATGCTAAACCAGGCTTTGATACCAAATGTTAGAGAAATCATGGTACCCCACCTATACTATGTTGCGGAACCTCTAATCTGGTGCATGGACCTAAGGAGATCTATGATCAGTACTATAGAATGGAACTATGGCAATACATACTATAGCAGCGATTTTAAAAATCGTGCCATAGGATCAACGATAGTAGTTATATAGAACCGCTGCTATAGGTCTGACCTATGATAGTAGTTATTTTCAACCACTGCTATAGGTCAACTTATAGTAGCGGTTATACAAAACCGCTATCATAGATCGACCTATGGCAGTGGTTCACAATAACAAGTGCTATAGATCAGACCTATGGCAGCGGTTAGCGATAATCGCTTCAATAGACAAAAATCTATGACGACTGTTAGATATAACTACTGCTATAGGTCCAATCTATGACAACGGTTTTATATAATTGTGTCATAGTTTTGTCTATTACAGTGATTTATTATATACAAAATCACTGCCATAGATCAGACCTATAGTAACGGTTCGTTGTAACCGCTACTATATATTTTTTTTCTAAATATTATATTATTCTAAAATTTAATATACATCTTCATCGATCATTATCTTAATAATTATCATTAAAGTATCATCACAAAATATCATCTCGATCCGATGGTCCTAGCTTCATCGATCAATAAAATTTGATTTTGACGACTATGATGACGGCATGATGATAGATGGAGATCACCAATGGGTCTGAAAATCTACAATGATGATCTCGATATCATTTATATCATACTATCAAAATTTTACTTCAATCAGATATCATTATCATGGTTGATTTAGTATAGGATGATTTCATCTATTAAATAAGAAATAAGTTATCAAAGGATCAGATGGCGTCTGATTATGAGATAATTTTTTAGATAAATAATCTTGACTACTACTTTAATCATTTTTATGGTGGTGATCATAAAATATAAATTATTTCTATATGAATTATTTATGTTAAGCAAATCTTGCAAAAGAACAAGCATAACTACTAAAGGAGTTTAAGAACTGGTATCGAGTGACATATAGTTTTGGATAGTTCTTAGATCCATGGTTAAATTTTATAATCACCATCATAAAATAATTAAAGTAATAGTCAAGATCATTTATCTAAAAAATTATCTCATGATCGGATGCTGTCTGATCTTTTGATCACTTATTTCTCATTTAACGACCAAAATCATTTTGTACTAAATCGATCATGAAAATGATATCCGATTGAAGTAAAACTTTGATAGTATGATACAAATGACATCAAGATCATCATTGCAAGTTTTTGGATCAATCGATGATTTTTACCTATCAGATTATCATGCGATCGTTCATGGCCGTCAAAATCAAATGTTATTAATCGACATAGCTAGGGCTATTGGATTGAGACGATCTTTTATGATGATACTATAACGATAATTACTTAGATAATGAATGATAAAAATAGATTTTAAATTCTAAAATTATATCATATTAAGGAAAAAATATGAAAATTTTATATTTGAATCTATGGTTAGCAAAAATCGCTACTATAAGTCTATTGCAGTGATTATTAACCGTGCTATAGTTTTGACTTATGATGGCGGTTTTGAAAATCACTGCTATAGGTTTGGCATAAATTTTCAATCCATGCTGAACCTTTCATCTTTCTGGCATAAACTTTCACTCTCTCCCTCTCTCTCTCTCTCCCTCTCTACCCGAGCCCTAGCTACCCTCCCCGTCGTCGACCCACCCCTCCACCGGCCTGCCCCATCGTCGGCCACCTTCTCACCCACCTCTCTCTATCTCTCTTCTCGCCTTATCCCTAGCTACCACCCCATGCCGGCCCGCCCACCGCTGCCCCCTCCCTCAGCCCCATCGACTTTGTCTCCCTCGGCCCTACCTCGACTCTCTGCCTCCCTCAACCCCACGCTGGCTCCCTCCCTCCGCTGCTGCCCCCTCCCTCAGCCCCGGCGCCCCCTTCCCTCCAGCGTCGCCGTAGGCCCTACCTCCCTCGATCCTGGCCCCCGGCTGGCCTGGCTCATTGCCAGTCGACCCCATCGGTGGCCCCCTTTGGCCCTGCCTCCCTCAACCCCGACCTTGTGCCCCCCTAGCTGTCCCCTTTGGCCGTGCCCCCACCGTTGGTCGCCTCCACTGGCATAAATAGGTCCCACTATTTTTATTAATTAATTTATTAATTCATTTATTAATTTATATTCTTTGATGTTTAATATATTAAATTTATTGATTGATTTATTAATTTAGTGATTTTTTATGCTTAATAAATATAATATTAAATTTATTATATTATTCATAAATTATTTATTATTTTATATTAATAAATTAAAATATATTTATAATTTAATATTATATCTTAAATTATTAAATTTAATATTAATAAAAATATTATATATATCATTTTTTATTTTATTATCTTTATAATATATTATTTTAAAAAATTAGTTTTTTTTATAAAGAGGCTATGATGATTTCTAATGAAAATGGTTAATTCTTGGTATGATTTTATTGATGTGGAGAACTCTTATTTTTTTCTTCTTCTATAAATATTTTAATAATTTCAAACAGCAAGACGATCTTGAATTGCCAGCAATTATTTAGCAGACAATCGTTCGCAGTCGATTTGGTTTAGTTGTAGTGGATACCAAAAGTATGTTGCAATGCATGATTAAATGATCAATTTGAGCCTTTTTCTAATTTTTATTTTTTTTATTTTTTAATTTTTTTAATATTTAAGGTAAGTTTTATCCTTACAATTTATTGTTCCTGACTAATAGAAAGTAAAATTATAATTTATTATTTTTTTTAATTATTTATGGAGTAATTCATATTATAGAATTTATTGCATAATATTTTTTGGGTTACTATTTATATCTTGTTGCTTTTGTTTATTACATTACATAATGATAGATCCGTTAATTGATTAGTGTACATAATCTCTGGCACCCATACATTTATATATATTTTGTACGGATGAAAGAATTATGTACAATAGTCAATTGATTATTCAATTTAGATAGTTTGAGAATTATAAATAATTCTATAGATAATTATAGTAATCAAATGGTATGCTAAGAGTTTTGAATAAAATTTTAAATAGTATTTTTTTTTATTCTCCCTATATGGGAGAACTAAGAAAAAATGCTACCAAAATTTTTTTCGATTTCTATTGCATATCGTTTGATTACTGTAATAAACCTATAAAATTAATGCAATTCCTAAATAGGATAGGATCTATCTTTACCTATTATTTGATAATAGGATGTATTTAATTAGATATATATGAAATATCTATTTTCAGTCAGTTATGGCTTATGAGTTGTTTATAATGCATTGGTATATAATTTAAGTTCCACACATGATTTAGTTGCAGTCTTACTATTTTTAAAATGGATAAGGGATGGATGAAATTTAGTAGACTCTTGTCAGAATATGAGGCTGGACTTCAAAACTTTTTTAATTTTGCTATAAAAAAATTTGGAGACCATGGACTTATCCAATGTCCTTATAAAAAGTGTATGGGTGGGCTATGACTATCTCATCAAGATGTAAATGATCATCTTACTATTTATGACTTTAAAGTTGGTTATGAAATTTATTAGGATCGATATAGTGAGGGCAGGTCGCAAGGAGGTGATCAATATGATGAGGGAGTAGAACAAATGGTTCATGATATTTTTTATTTGTTGGCCATAATAACGGTGCATCTACGTCCATGCCTGATCCTATGGTTGATGGAATGACAAACAATAAGGATGTGAAGAAAGTCCGCAAGTTAATGGAGGATGCTAATGTCCGTTGTATATCGGATGTAAAAAGATGGTGAAGCTGGAGTTCTTAATCTGGTTGTATCATGCGAAATGCTCCAATGGATTCAGTAATAATGGAGTGAACTGCATATTAGAGTTTTTGGAGGACATTCTTCCGAATGATGTATAAATTTCAAAAAATAATTATAAGACATCGAAGATTATTAAATAGCTGGGCTTTACTTACACCAAGATATATGGATATCCCAATGATTGCATGCTCTATTGGGAGAGGGACGTCAACCAAAATGAGTGCACGAGATGTGGTGTACTAAGATGAAAATAGAATAAAGATGGCACATCGATCCATATACCTTAAAAGTTGATGTGGTACTTTTCTTTAATTTCGAGACTACAAAAGTTATTTATGTTGGCAAGGACATCGAAAGAAATGAGATGGCATGAAGAGGAATGAATAGAAGATGATGCATTAAGGCATCCAGTCGATGAAAAGGCATGGTAGAAGTTTAATGAAATACATCCCGATTTCACATAAGACATACGTAATGTGAGATTGGGCTTGTTGTGTGATAGTTTCAACCTGTTCAAGCATATGAATACCGCTCATAGTGTATGGCTATTGTTTATTCATGTTTACAATCTTCTACCATGGATGTGTATGAAAAAATTCTTTTCTTTCATGATAGTGCTTATCCTTGGACCGAATGAGATAGGTAATGATATTGATGTCTATTTGTAGCCTCTTATTGTTGAGCTGAAATAGTTATGAAGCATTCAAGGTGTTCCAACTTTTGATGCTTTTATAAATGAATCATTCTCCATGCATGCAATGCTTTGGAGTACAAAAGATGAGCTAGTGTGCCCAATTTATGAAAAAAATATTCGATCTAAAAGATTGATACATCGAAGGAGCTTTAGCTTTGTAGAACATCGACATTTCCTCCATCGAAACCATCCATACAGAAGGGATGCACGCTCCTTCGATGTCACTGTTGAAAAAGGTGAGGTGCCTAACTAGATATCTGGGAGTAAAGTATTGAGAGAGTTGGATGGTCTTAGTATTGAATTTTAAAAAAATGATCCGATTGGTTGCAAGAAGAGGAAGCGTCGATCAAAGAAAAATGATCCATTTTAATTGGAGGATAAAAACATCTTCTTTGACTTGCCATATTGGGAGATAAATTTATTGTGCCACTACTTAGATGTAATGCATATTGAAAAGAATATGTGCGAGCTCCTATTGGCAATAATCTTGAACATCAAGAATCAGACCAAGGATGACTTTAATTCTTGATTTGACTTGAAAGAATGGAGTATTAAAAGATTACTCCATCCGGAGCCGATAGGGGAAGAACAGTGGAGGCTTCCTCATGTATGCTATGTTATGAATGCCTCCGAACGGTCCATATTTCTTCATGTGTTGGAGAACATAAAGGTTCAAGATGAATACTCAAGCAACATATCAAAGTATATGAATAGTAAGAATGTCAAACTTGGGGGATTGAAGACTCATGATTATCATGTGCTGATGCAAGAATTGATCCCAATAGCTATTCATCGTGTGTTGTCAAAAAATGTCAAAATGGCTATTATTCATCTTTGCAATTTTTATAGAGATATTTATACAAAGAGGTTGCTTAAGAAAAATGTGAAAGAAATGAAGGCAAGGATGGTGACTATATTATATGATATGGAGAAGATATTTTCACCATTATTTTTCACGATTATGATGCATCTTAGCATGCACCTTACGAAAAAAGTTGCACTTGGAGGTTCAGTATTTCATCGATGGATGTATCCTACTGAGAAGAAATTCAAATTTTGAAATCTTATGTAAGAAATATGAATCATTCAGAGGAATCCATAGCAGAAGGTTATTAGGATCAAGAGTGTATGGATTTTTATACCATATACTTAAACAAGCTCGAGATACGTCGTAACCAGCCAATGAGAAATTGGGATGATCAGTATGAGGCAATTGAGTTAGTATTTGAGTCCATTCCACAGCCAGATGGACTTTTTACTTCATACCACCTCATTGATTTGAGAATTAAGGAAAGGGATATGGCGCACTACTACGTCCTCTTCAACTATGATGTCATTGAGCCGTATATAAGATAAGTCACTCAGTCTTATTTATTTTATAATAATTATAAAAAATATTAATTATATCTAAATTTATTTTTTATGCATGCAGCAAACACAAGAAGGTCATAAGAGCAAAATATGGTGCTCTAAGTATATGGGAGAAAGAGAAAATGCATAGCAAAAATTTTTTTAAATGGTTCAAAGATCATGTAAGTGATTACATATTCTTATCTTATGAAACTTATTTGAATATATTTACTAATTAATTAGATATCATCTCCTTAATTAGGTATGGAGATTATCATTCAGTAATGTAAGCCCTAAAGTGCATGCTCTTTCAATAGATCCTAACCATACCGTGCATGAATACAAATAGCTCGTCATTAATAGCTATGGATTTAATATTCATAGCCGGTCCATAAATATGACAACACAAAATAGTGGCATGATGTTGAGCGCTACCACTGGGTGTTATGATACCTCGAAGGATTCACAGCCTCGTACAGAAGATTTGAACTATTATTGGGTGGTGGAGAAGATAGTCATCTTGGACTACTATTCTAAAGGAAGAATTGCATTGATGAAATGTGATTGGTTTGACACCTTATCTCAGTCAGGGATGAAGACTGATGAGTGCGGTTTTACTCTTGTCAACATGCAACGCCATCTCCGTACTGAAGAATCGTATATACTTGCCTTCCAAGCTAGTCAAGTCTTCTACGTTAGTGATCCTTTGGAGCCTTAGTGGGGTGTTGTTGTGAGGATGGTGTCTAGGTATATATTTGATGATATCGAGGTTGATGACAATGTTGGACTATGCATACAAAGTACTCCTCTAGGATAAAACTTATCTGGAGCTATCGAGATCCTAGATATATTTGTTAGAAGGGATGGTGATATCTATATTGTAAATGGCACTAGGTGATGACTTCTATATTTTGGTATAAATATTAGAGTCTATTATTTATTGATGCTCTACTAATATTATTGTTCAATATGTTATATAGGTTAATGTTCATTAACATGGTAGATCATAATGGCACCGAAATATCATCTCACGTGGATCGAAATGTCTGGTATGTGGTGCAACTCTGCTTGGAGGGAAGAAAATCGTCTGCATCATGTACTATAATTTATCGGATGTCTACGATGAGCTCAACTTGTCTATATAGACATATTAGAAAGAACAATCATCTAGATTGATCAAAATGAACTTTTACAAGTCTTAACATTAATTTTCAATGCAACATTCTATAGATACTACTTGTTTTTTCTACTAGATATGTACTTTGGTAAGCAACATTATTAGTAATGCTACTTACCAAAGCACGTATCTTGTAGAAAAAATAAGCAGTATCTAGAAAATATTGCATTGAAAATCAACGTTAAGATTTGTAAAAATTTATTTTGGTTAATCTAGATGATTGTTCTTTCTGATATGTCTATATAGACAAGTAGAGCTCTTCGTAGATATTCGATAAATTATAGTACATGATGTGGAGGTTTCCTCCCTCTCCAGGCGAAGTTGCATCACATACCAGGAGTTTTGGTCTATGCGAAGCTCTACATTTGAGTCGTAGGCGGAGCATACTCCATCCATCTTTGCATCAGCTACCTAGAGACCACCGACATCTACTCCACCGACATCTAAGCTGTAGCACAAGCTCCAACCCCTCCAACTCCAGCTCTTCCAACTCGTGCTCCATCTTCTTCTAGTGATGATGACTTAGATATGAATTTAGCAGACATTTGATGTATTTTTAAAAAAAATATTATAATAAATTTTATTCAATAATAAAATTTGATCATTTTAAAAATATTATCATATTTATAATATTTTTTTATTTGATATATATTTAACTATATTTATCAGATAAAAAATATATTTTTAAAAATATTTATATTTTTATTATTCAAAATCTATGACAGTGGTTGCAAAATCGTTGCCATAGGCATGTTAACCGCTGCCATAGATCACATGCTAATCGATGCAATAGGTCTATCGCAGCGATTTCATAACCACTATCGAAACTATGATAGCAGTTTTCTGAACCACTGCCACAGATTCTATAGCAGCAATTTCTGAAATTGCTGCCATAGGATCTATATCAGCGATTATGTAACCACTGCCATATTCGATCTATGACAGCGGTTACGTAATTGCTGCCATAATCTCTTTGGTAGCGGTTAATAAACTGCTGCCATACACGATATAGCAGCGATCTCGGTCTGAGCTGGCTCGATCTAGGTCCGAGTCAACTCAATCTCGGTCCGAGCTGGTCTGACCTGCATTCGAGCCAGCTCCACCTATATGCCAGCCTCTTTTCTTAGCTGATACTTCTCTTAACTCTGATCCTTTGCTTAACATTAAATTTTCAGATCTTCGAAGCACCTACCAAGCTCCTCAAAATCCTCACATCTGAATCTTAAGCTCGTGGAGAGCTATGTGCCGTCTCTATCCTAGAACCACACCTATCCTAGTCCTAGGACCACACCTATCCTAGTATCCCTGAAGTCAACACTTTGACTTCTCCCGTGGCCTCCCAAGGCTTGGGAGCACCACAAATCCTTATTGTTCAAGTACATCAAGCGATAATTTCATCTAATTCGCAAATACCTTGAGAAGAAGTTCGTCAAGGTGCAAAGAGTTGACTCCATAAAGAATGTGGCTGACCTGCTAACCAAGCCACTGAGCCAATAGAAGACTGAAGCTTATCTTGAGAAGATGGAGCTTAGGTTTATGGTCAATTGGCTTTAGCTCAAGTGAAAGTTTGTTAGATATATGCCCTAAAAGTTAGATTGGTTGCCACATGTACACATTCTAGAAGCAAAATTTTATAATTAAAATTTTAAAATAAATAAATTTAGATTATTTTTTATTCATGTTGTGTTTAAATTATGTTCATGAATCATCCAAGAAATTAATGGATGGTGACATGTATCTCAAAAGTTAAGAATTTAAGGCATATTATTGGTAGTTAATTTTTAAATGCTCTCAATCAATGGATCATCATGGAGATGGTAACTGATCTAGATAGATTGGTTAATGGATTACTTTCTTTCATAGATAGATGAGTCTCGAGTCTATAGTATGGGAACACTGAAGTCAGAGTGCAAGTGTTTGAGAGAATTCAAGGATACTGAGCGTGACTAATAAGAAAAGTCACTAGGATGGCTACCCACTCATCAGTGTCTTGCTCAAAGTTGCAGTGGTGTAGATAATTCTTTAGCCTGCAATACTCACTACTACAAAAATGGCCTATGGCAGCGCTTACTATGGCAGCGGTTTTTGAAATCGCTGCCATAGCTCCTACGATAGCGATTTTTGTTAACCGCTGCCATAGGTCGACCTATGGCAGCGATTTTTGTAACTGCTGCTATAGATCCGACATATAGCAGTAGTTACAGAAAATCGCTACCGTAGGTCGGATCTATAGCAGCGGTTATAAAAAATCATTGCCATAGGTCGATCTATAGTAGCGGTTCATTGTAATCGCTGCCATAAGTCGGACCTATAGCAGCGGTTAGTAGGAACCGCTGCTATAATCTAACTTATGATAGCGGTTAATTGTAACCACTGTCATATATATATATATATATATATATATATATATATATATATATATATATATATATATATATATATATATATATATATATATATATATATATATATATATATATATATATATATATATATATATATATAATATATATATATATTATATAATTTTAAAATTTAATGTTCATTTTCATCATTTATTATCTAAACAATTATCATTAGAGTATCGTCATAAAAGATCGCCTCGATTCGATGGCCCTAGCTTCATCAATCAAAAAAATTTAATTTCGATGATCATGAATGATGATGTGATGATCTAATAGATGGAGATCTCCAATGGATCCAAAAACCTGTAACGATGATCTCGATGATGTTTGTAGCATACTATCAAAGTTTCACTTCAATCGGATATCATTATCTTGATCAATTTAGTATAGATTAGTTTTGACCGTTAAATGATAAACAAGTGATCAAAAGATCAAATGATATCCGATTATGAGATAACTTTTTTTAAATGATCTTGGCTACTACTTTAATCATTTTTTATGATGGTAATTATAAAATTTAACTCATGAGATGAAGAATGATCTAAAACTATACGTCTCCTGATAACCATTCTGAAACTTCACTAGTTGTTATGCTCACGCTTTTGCAGTATCTGCTTAAAATGAATAGTTTATACGAAAATAATTTAAATTTTACTATCATCACTATATAAAATATTTAAAATTATAATAAAAATTATTTAACTAAAAAATTATCTCATAATTGAAAGTCGTTTAACCCTTTGATCGCTTATTTCTAATTTAACGGCTGAAATCATTTCGTACTAAATTGATCATGATAACGATATCTGATTGAAGTAAAACTTTGATAGTATGCTACAAATATTATCAAGATCATTGTTGTAGGTTTTTGGATCCATCGAAGATCTTCATCTTTTAGATCATCGCATCATCGTTCGTGATCATCAAAATCAAATTTTTTTGATCAACGAAGCTAGGGCCATCGGATTGAGGCGATCTTTTACGACGACACTCTAATGATAATTATTTAGATAATGAATGATAAAGATGGATATTAAATTTTAAAATTATATAATATTTTAAAAAATTTAAAAAAATTATTTTCAATGTATGGTAGTGGTTATCAAAAATCGCTGCTATAGATCTAAAGCAGTGGTTATAGAACCGCTGCGGTAGATCTATGGTAGTGATTTTGGATAACCACTGCCATAGATCTACGACAGTGATTATCGAATCGCTGCCATAGATCTACGACAGGGATTCGATAATCGCTGCCATAGGTTAGATTAAAAATTCTCAATTTTTTTTCCTATTGTGCGCGCTCAATCTCTCTCGCTCTCTCTCACCCCCTCCTCTTCATTGTCGGTGAGGCTCCTTCCCCCCCATCGACGTCGCCCCTCCTCCCGCCTGCCGGCGTCGCCCCTCCTTCCCCCTCGGCCAGCGCCACTCTTCCTTCCCCCTCCCCCTCCGGCCCCCCATCCCCGACCGTCCCCTCCCCACCATCCGCCACCTCCCACCCGACCCCCCACCCCTCCATCCGATCCTCCCTCGGCCCCAGTGAAAAACCTCCCCTTCGACAAACCCCCATCCAACCCTCCCTCGGCCCCCCATGAACTTTCCCTCTGGCAAACCCCCCTCCACCCTCGCTCGGCTCCCACGAAACCCCACCCCCCCCCCCCCCCCCCATCCGACCCTTCCTCGGTCCCTAGCGAAATCGCCCTCCAACGAACCTCCATCCGACCCTCCCTTGGCCTCCTGTGAAACCCTCCTTCGGTGAACCCTCATCCACCCTCGACCCTCCGTCGGCCTCCGTGAAATCCCTCCCCACTCTATCCTCCCTCCGACCCCGGTGTGAAACCAAAGCCCCCTCCACCCTCCTTCGGCCCCTGTGAAACCCCACCCCCCCCCACCACCACCATTCTGATCCTCCCTCGGTCGAGTGCAAAGCCTCCTTCGGCCTCCTCGTCACTGTGCCCCCATCCCCCTGGCCCCCCATCTCCGGCCGCCCCTGCTCTTTCTCTCTTTCCTCTTTTTCTCTCTTCTCTATCTTACTATCTTTCTTTTATTTCGTAAGTTACCTCTAGTGCTTCATCCTCCTCTAGCATTATCGTCGATGATCCTCGGAGCTTTCGATGCGACCCGCTCTCTATAGCCGTAGGTATATTTTTTTTAATTTTATAGTATTATTTATTAATCATATATATTTATAATAATTTATAAAATATTTATAATAAATATTATAAATATTTATTATAAATATTATAATTATCTGCATGCCATAGTTTTTGGGCCATGCCGTGGCGGTAACCTTGGGTTGGGCCATGTCGGCAGTTGTGGACTAGATCTATCAATGGATTGGGTTCAGATTGGAACCTAGATATTTAGATCTGAATTTAATTTTAATTACTGATACTGGATCTGAACTCGAATATCCGATGGATCTATACTTGAGAGAGGAAGGGGTGGATTCGGCCTCGCCGCCATCATTGGGAGGGAGGAGGTCCGACCTTGCTGCCATCATTGGGAGGGAGGGGGTTCGGCCTCGTTGGCGAGGGAGATTGAGAGAGGGAGAGTGGAAGATCGAGAGAGCGAGAGAGGGAGGGAGGGGGTCCGGCCTTACCGACAAGGGAGATCGAGAGAGTGAGAGAGGGAGGGATAGGGTCCGACCTTGTCGATGAGGAAGATCGAGAGAGAAAGAGAGGAAGATTGAGAGATGGAAAAGCTGGGAGGAAGGGGTTCGGCCTCGCCGCCATCGCCGACGAGAGAGATCGAGTGAGGGAGAGAGGGAGTGAATGAGGGGATGGCACACAGCCGAGCCGACTCGGGCCATGATCGAGCCAGTTGGGGGAAGATCCTAGTCGGATGTCTCAAGCATGGAGCCGGCTGTCTCAAGCATGGAGTCGGCTTAGATTTCAAGTGAATAGAATTTGAAATGTCATGATGTTATATTAATTAATATTTATTAATGTTGCAGATCACGATGGCACCAAAATGCCATCTAGCTTTCACTCGTCCCTCAGTGAGTTACGCGCGGTTTAGCATCCGACGAGCAGTCGGAGCATACTCCGTCCACCTCAACATCGGCTGCTCAGGGATCTCCACCGTCGGCATCTATTCCACCGATGGCATTTACTCCACCGATAGCTGAGCCTCTACCATCGTCCATGTCTGAGGCATATGCTACTACACAGGCATCTGAGTGTACGTTTTTATTATATTAGCATAACTTTATTTTTTATATAGTATTTATATACTTATATATTTGTATAGCATATTTGCATTATAGGTGCATCATCCAGTCGGATATTTCACGATCCCACATGTATGGCACACGTGTGGAACCGCCAGCATCAGGTAATGGTCTACTATGATGCAGAGGGGAGGCCGGTAGGAGAGACCACGCGGAAGATGCATTTTTTTTTGGAGTGCTTATGAGGCGGTCGGACATCATTTTTGTAAAGCCCAGAGACTGACGTTTGATGGATGCTGCCATCAGGGATCGGGTATGAAAGAAAATATGGGTAAGTACGTGCATCTTAGTTATATTTATGCATTTTATATGTTTACACTATATATGTTTAATTAGAATAATTTTATAACTGATTTTTGATAAATTTGTGCAGAGGAGGTATGACCTTTCCGATCATGAGAGGACTCAAGATGCCTGACTAAAGAAGATCGAAAAGTTATACCGAGATTACAAGGTCAAGCTCCATAGAGGATGGCTCGAGCACTGATGAGACACTTCGGAGGAGCTTATTCTCTGGATACAGGACTGTCCTCCGAGTCAGTAGGAGAGGATGGTTAGACACTGGAGGAGCCAGAAGTTCGAGGTAAAATTTTTAACTTTTAAATTTTTCAATACGCTTAAATTTTTATTTAAATATATTTTAAATATTTATTATTTATTTGAATATTTATTAGGCTACCTTCCATCAGACCCGAAAGAACCGTGCAGCCCAGGAGTATATGCACACTTTAGGCCGCGAGTTTATGGCCAGTCATATGCATAAAGAGGTAATTAATTCTAAATCTTACTAGATAAATTAAATTAATATTTTTTATCATCTTTTTGATAAATTTATTTTTTGTTATAGCTGATGAGAGATGGAGTGATGCCCAGCCGTAGTGAGATCTTTCGATCCAGCCGCACCGATAAGATGGGCAGATCGATGAATGCCACGATCAAACGTATTTTTGTAAGTATTAAATATATTAGTATATATGATTAGTATTATAGCATTTCTTATAAAATTTTATTTTAATTTATAATTATAGAATCAGTTAGATGTGCTTGCGAGCAAGGGTTCGGATACCTCTAGGCCCCATGACCATCTGTCTTAGGTCTTGGAGCCTGAGCACTCTGGAAGGATCCAATGCAGGTCTGGACACACGTCGATGAGCTACTAATCCGAGACAAGCATCTTCTCATAGACTTTCGATATCGTCAGTCGGGAGGAGCTTGAGGAGGCGTTGGCACGGACAGATCATGCTATGACGTGGATAGATCGGGCTGAGGAGCATGCATCTCATCTGGAGGGCATCGTGAGAGACATGATGTCGATGCTCAGCATGCATTTTGGAGTCACGGGCTTCGAGGATATGTTGGCCCACATTCTAGCTTCGACTTCGGCTTTGATTCCAGCTCTAGCTCTGGCTCCGACTCCGGCTCCAGCTCCAACTCCAGCTTCGGCTCTTGGTGATGACGATGATGATGTAGATTTAGAAGACTTTTGATGTATTTTATTTTTTTAAAAAAATATTATAATAAATTTTATTCAATAATAAAATTTTAGTATTTTAGAATAATTTTTATATTTATTATATTTTTTTATATTATATATCTATATTTATCAGATAAAATATATAAAAAAAATAAAAATTTTATTTTTTTAATTATTCAAGATCTACGGCAGCGATTTTATAACCACTGTCATATCTGTACCAACCGCTGTCATAGATTTCTGGTGCCAACCACAGCATTAGACCTATGACGGCGGTTAAGAAATCGCTGCTATAGATTATCTATGGCAGTGATTATGTAACCACTGCTATAGATTACCTATGACAGTGATTATGTAACCGCTGCTATAGGTCGATCTATTACAGTGGTTTATAAATCACTGTAATAGATTATCTATGACAGTGATTTAAATAACTGCTGCAACAATCACTGTCATAGAGCTACGGCGATGCCATAATAGCAGCGGTTAAAAAATCACTGTCATAGCCTATGATAGTGATTTTTTGGACTATGACAGCAGTTACGAACCGCTGCTGTAGCTCTTTTTTATAGTAGTAATCTCGGCTATTCACAGTAGGATTATTGTAGTTTGATTGCATAATTACTTAGTTACTTAGCCATATGAAATCTTATGGTATATGTTGGTTACAGTAGATCCATTATAAGAATAGAATGCGCACCAAGATGAGATCTATCGATTCTAGTAAATTTTTAGGGAGAGGTCTTATACAATTCGTGAGACTGAGTCTTAAAATCCATGGCCATGGTAGGTGAATGATGGAAAAGATTTTTCATAAGATTACATATGGACTCGAGTCGATTGAATCTAATGTATGATGGTTGAATGGATTTGATGAGTTATCCTTGACCTGCATCCTATCGGGACTCATGATAGAAGAATCGAACTACATGGTAACTACACCTAGAGATTCATTATTCAATTTTATTAAGTTGCCACCACATACTACTAAGTATCACTGATGGATCATGAGATTAATTAAGAATCATTTTGATGATCGATGATTCTTAATTGGCTGAATTGGAAAAATTTCAATTCATTGAAAGGGATTTCAATGGTATTGATGATAGAGATCATAATATTTTTTACTATCGAACAGAATTGGACCTATGAGATCACACAAATAAGGGTTTTGATCTAGGATTATATAATTGGGCTAAGTATAGTTTGATTGGGTTAGGACTAATTAAAATTCTAGCTTTGGATTTAAGAAAACCGTACTAGCACATGGTTAAACCCATTTTCTCCTACTTGATTTGGGTTTCCTATTAGATAGAGCTCAACCAAATTGATGCAAGCTCAATTGGGTACCAAAAGTTGGTGCACTCAGGTTAGCCTTAACCACCTAATTGGATTAGGTTGGTTGGGGCACCAATTTTTGGCACCCAACATGGTTTCATTGTTAGATATGTGCACCCTAGAAGCCAAAATTGGCTGACACTTGTAATACACTTCTAAGGACAAAATTATAATTTTGACTATAAATAATAAAATGGATTATTTTTTATCACATATGTATATTTAGTGTCTGTGATACATCCCTTGAGTTAATGGTAATGATAATTCTTATTTTCAAGAGTTGAAAATTTAAGATAAAAAATTTTATTATTAACTCATAAAATGCTTCTGATCGTAGGATCATCATGAGGATGATGATTGATCCAGAAGATTAGTGTACAATCACTTCTTTATAATAGATGAGTTTGAGTTTATGGTGTAGAGACACCAAAGTGAGAGTATAAATACTTGTTAGAGAACGAGGGCACTGAGCGTGACCACCTCGAGTAGTCATAAGAAAGTCTACCTTCTCATCGATGACTGACTCGATGCTGCAGTGGTGTGTCTGGTTCTTTAACCTGAGGTGCATCGATAGTTCACCTTGAGGATGTTATAGTTTGACTATACCATGACTCGATCTCCTAGCCATTCAGAATTTTGAGATGTATGTTGGCTATAGCATGTTCATTGTAGGAATTGGATTGCACCAAGATGGAATCTATCTACCTCAGTGGATGAGGAGCGGCCCTATAATAATCATGAGAATCAAGTCCATAAGTCCATGGCCATGGCAGAATTTGAAATAATAGAAAGAGTTTCTATTAAGGTTTTCATATTGGACTTGAATCGAATGATTAAATCATATGATAGAAATTAGGGTTTGACGAGTTCACCTTAACACTAATCTGATCGGAGCTCAAGATAGAAGAACTTAATCACATAAGTAGCTGCACCAAGAGATTCATTTTCAATTTTGATGGATTGCCACCATATACTGCTAGGTGTCACTAGTAGATTTTTGGAGCAACTACAATGATTTTGATGATCGATCATTCTAAGTTGTCTGAATCAGAAAAGTTCTAATCCATCGAAAGAAGTTTCGATGATGTCGATGATGGAGATCATGACATGTCCTATTATCATACAGAACTGAATCTAACTAGATCACACAAACAAGGGTTTGGATCTGGATATCATCAATTGTACTAACCCAGTTCAGTTGATTTGAATTAGATTCAATTAGGTTCAAGAAAATCGTGCTAGTACACGATTGAGCCTAACGTTCTCCTTTTCTTATCATTAAAAGTTATCTCGACTGAGCCAAATGAGTTTGTGCTCACTTAGGTATCTTTACCTGGTCTGGCTAAAGCTTGTCCAAGTTAGAAAAGGGTTGTCTTAATTTATGAGATAAATTTGAGATAATACCTGCCATTTTCCATCACCAGCTAATTCTTGTACTTTGACTTGGTCAAACATTGATCTTTAATCCTTGGACATCTGCCCATGTGTCACGCACTTATTGAAGAGCAGATAGGGGCTTGTCCCCTCTCTGAAAATTGGAAAGAAAGAGGGCGCACGCCTAGGATGGCATGTGCCCATGGATAGGGATGCTGGAGTCCTAAATGGATGGGACTCCAGATTGCTTGTTGGATTCAAACTAGGTGACCCTCACCTATAGACTTTGATCAGTCTTAGGCACCACCTTAGGATGAATCTGTGGGTCTCTCATCCCACCAATCAGATTTAGATGATGCAACACTGCATGGCGCATCAGAGTCTATAAATAGACCCTATCTGCGCTCACTTTTAAGTACTCTTCCCCTTTGCCATGCCCCAAGGCTGCCCCTCTCCCTTCTCCATGCCAACATCTAGCCCTCTCTCTCCTCCCCATGCCCAAAAAAGTTGGGTTCTTCAGATTAGTGTGAGTCAGGCAAGAAAATGCTGATGAAAAAGGAAGAAGGCAGCACTGCTGCAGAGACGACGGATAATCTTTAAAAGGTATTTTGAAGATCCTTCAAATTAGATTCAGATCTAATTTTTAGAGAAAAAAAGAGAAGGAGAAGATCTTCAGATCCAACCCGAGTGGATACCGATAGAGGTCAGGCGCTTGCGTGGCTAGATCCAGAACCTCAGAGCTTCCGTAGGATCATCAACAGATAATCAGAATACCCAAGATAAAGGTAAAATTAATTTAGAATTAATTTAGTTTTATTTTTTTAATTATCAAATGCTAATATTAGATTTGAAAAGTGTCAGATCTGATCTAAATCTGAGAGAAAAATTTTGAAATATGTCTCTCGATCCAATCAGATCCAAACGAACCTGATTCGAGAAATCAGGATATTTCTTCAACTGGTATCAGAGCCAGGTTTCTATAGAATTTATTTAGATCTAATTTAATCTAATTAATTAGTAATTTTAGATATCACATAAGATATGATTAGATTTGAAATTAAAAATAAAAAATTAAAATTAATTGATCTAGATCTAATATATATGAGATACATAACTAGACTAGGAATAGAATTATTCTATGTATAGTCTAGTATAATCATATTTTTTATTTAATTAAATATAATTTTTAAATCTATTTATTTTTTATTTTCTAATATTATAAATATTATAATTAGATCTAAAAATAAAAAATCAAATAAAATTAATTTATTCATATGAGATATGATAGTTGCATGTTTAGACTAATTGTAGAATAGTTCTGCAAATAGGTCTAGATTAAATTTTATTTGATAAGATCAAATTTAAATTTAATTTTTTAGATGATTATGAGATAATTTAGATCTAAAAAACATGCATGCATGATATATGTGATATATACAAAATATATTTTAATTAGATCTTTTATATGAGATATATGCTTAGATCTAATTTATTTTTTGTAGATTAGTTATATTCCTAATTAAGGCGTTCCTCTTGACCGTCCAGTCATAAGAATAAAGTAGGACTTAAAGACCCTCTCCTCCCATTCGATGGGATGTTCTTATGATGTATAGGGGTGCTGCGCGTTCATTCTTAATCAGAAATTGAAAACTTACTTTCTACAAAATCCTAGATCCTAAAATCCTAGGATCTTATTTACATGTTTTGTTTAAAAACCCTAACTTAATTAAGAATTAAGTCTATAAAATATTAATTAGGTTTAAAATTGAGAATTTCAGATCTAAGATATATTCATAAATTTGGGTTCGGACTTGGGTAGCTCAATTAGGTCTAAGCGGTTGATCAAACTGAATCAAGAGTTGGTTAGATGGGATCAACAATGCTTAAATTGACCAGCCTAATAGGATTAAGTCTGGGTCAAGATCGAGTCACGTGAGTGATCAATCAAGCTAAGACCTAATTAGGCTCAGTGGTTAGAGTCTGGATTGTAGGCTAACCCAATTGGTTCTGTCTCAATAATTTGGTGTCTAAGGTAAGTTTGGCAGATACGATCGACTGGTTTTTAATTGGAGCTACTCGACTCGAATGCGTTCTTGTCGAGTTAATGGCATATCCCTTCCACCGGTCTCACTTACCTGGCCATATCTGTTGACTCAGTTCTGATCTGAGGTGGTCAATAATCCGAGCTAACCCATGCCACTAGGTTAGTCATAATAGTTATGACTATGTCAAGTCTAGTTTAATGAGACCTAAATCAAATCTTCCTAAGAAAAGATTAAGTCATGGTCTTCCACCATTGTAGATGTGCGGGCCCTTCCCGGGGTTGATTGTTCTCGGCTGGTTACAGTGGCTCAGTTGCACCGGAAGATGCAACCATGTCTATTAGGCATTGGATGCTATGGGCTGGAGGATGAATTGGGCTCAATATTTTGGATACGGTGAGAGACCCAATTAGGAAATCCAGTCTATGCAAATGGTGGGTCTGACTTAACTAAGGAGTGGATCAATATTCGGATATGGTGAGATTCATGAATTAGAGACCAAGTTTGGGTGCACCATGATTAGAGAATCATTGAACAAGAGTTGTTCACTCATTGGCTAACCCATCACCAATAACTGTTAGGTGAGGTGATGAGTCAGTTGGTGGGACCGCACCACCCACTAGAAATCAATAATCATGGAAGATTTTCGCATCTCTATAGAGGGAGTGTAGGGATCCGAGAAAATAGTGGGAGCTAATTTATTTTAAAATAAAATCTCTAAATAAATTGGTTAAGTTTTAATTATAAATATCTAACTAAAAACTTTGACTCTCTACAGGAAGATGTCTGCATCCAACCAACTAGCACAAATTCTGGACACCCATAGACTGACTGGACCCAAATTATAAGATTGGCTCAAAACTACAAAATTATTTTGGGTTCTGAGAAGTTAACTCATGTATTGGACCAGGACCCTCCCACCTTACCAGCTCCGTCCATCCTGCTGAACAGAGAGCATCTCTGGAAAAATGGATTGACGAAGATAATAAGGCCAGATACTACATGTTGGGCTCGATGTCTGATGAGCTCCAGCACCAACATGAAGATATCAGGACTGCTCGCCAAATGTTGGCTCACCTACAGGAGATGTTTGGTGAACAGAGTCGCGCAGCCAAGTATCAAGTCACTAAATGACTTTTTAAGGCTAAGATGCATGATGGGCAGTCAGTCCAAGATCACTGTCTGATGATGATCAAGGACTTGGAAGAGCTTGAGAAGCTCGGTGTGAAGTTAGACTTGGATCTGCAGAATGATATTATTCTGCAATCCTTGACTGATGCATATGGGCAATTCATCATGAATTACCACATGCATAAACTTCAAAATTTCTTGGCCGAACTTAATGAATATGCTGGTTACCGCTGAGCTTTTCTATGAAAGGTTCTAAAGGCTCAGTTCTTGCTATGGAATGGACTTCTTCCAAAAGAAAGTCTTTTGGAAAGAAAAAGAAGTCTGTGAAAAAGCAAAAGGTGGAAGGAGGAAAGAAGAAAAAGGCAGAGCCTGAAGAAGAAGGCGCTGATAAAGGAAAAGTATTTCCATTGCAACAATGACGGCCACTGGAAGCGGAACTGCCCTACTTACCTGGCCACCCTGAAGAAGAAGAAGGAAGGTCCTTCTGGAGGTATGCTCGTTATTGAGTCTAACCTTACGATTTCTTCTGCATCCAGTTGGGTGCTTGACTCTGGTTCTAGTGCTCATCTGTGCACTTCCATGCAGGGTCTTGAGGATAGCAGGAGGCTGAGGGATGGAGACATGATCCTGCACGTCGGAAAATGGAGCAAGAGTTGCTGCAGTGGCCGTGGGAACATACCCTCTTCGATTACCATCTGGTTTAGACTTAGTTTTAAAAGACTGTTATTATGTGCCTGCAGCTAGCAGGAATTTGATTTCTGTTTCATGCTTAGCACAAGAAGGCTATGTGATTACCTTCTTTAAGGACCATTGTAACATTCTTTATGAAAGAAATAAAATTGCAAATGGTTTCCTTATTAATGGTCTTTATCAGTTACATATTGATGTACCTATTTTTAACTATCGAGCAAAACGTGAATGCCAAACGACCTAGGGATAGTCCAAATGATAGATATCTATGGCACCTGAGATTAGGTCATATAGCAGAAGATAGGATTAACAAATTGGAGAAAAATGGGCTATTGAGTCCATTGACTTTCGAGTCATATCCAACTTGTGAATCTTGTCTTCAAGGCAAAATGACTAAACTCCCTTTTGTTAGGACATGGGGAAAGGGCCACAGATCTCCTTGCCCTAGTACATACTGATGTGTGCGGCCCATTTGATGTGCCGGCTAGAGGCAATTTTGTCTACTTCATTACCTTTACCGATGATCTATCTAGGTATGGGTATGTGTATCTTATGAGACACAAGTCTGAAGCTTTTGAAAAGTCAAAGAATTCAGACATGAAGTAGAAAAACAAACTGGAAAACCCATTAAGGTTCTTCGATCAGATCGAGGAGGTGAATACCTTAGCCGAGAATTCCTAGACTATCTCAAAAAAATGGCATAGTCTCTCAATGGACTCCACCAGGAACACCTCAACTCAACGGGGTTTCAGAACGGAGAAATCGGACTCTATTGGATATGGTTCGATCCATGATGAGCTTCACAGACCTCCCTGATTTTCTTTGGGGACACTCATTTGTTAACTTCAATTTATCTACTGAATAGGGTTTCCTCTAAAACCGTTCCTACCACACACCGTATGAGATATGGCACGGTAAGAAACCAAGTCTGAGTCATCTCAGAATTTGGGGTTGTCCGGCTCATGTCAAAAGACAACAAGCGGACAAGTTAGAGTTTAGGTCCTTTCAGAGCTCGATTCATAGGATATCCTAAAGAGTCATTAGGATACTATTTCTACATTCCAGAAGACCACAATGTGATTGTGAGTCGACATGCCATCTTTCTTGAAAAATAGTTTATTCAAGATAGCGGCATTGGAAAAGCAGATTCAAGCTTGATGAGAAAGTCTCACAAGTAGCAAAACGAGCTAAGGACCAAATTGGAACCAAATCAGGTTGAGCCAATAAGAACACTACCTCCTCCACCTCGTAGATCGGAAAGAGTTTTCCATCCCCTGAAAGATACTTAGGTATTATTTCAGAGGATGTAGAGAAAATGTTCCTCGTAGGTAATGGTGCTCATGGTGATGATCCCAAAACCTACAACGAGGCGATATCAGATATCGACTCCGAGAAATGGTTAGAGGCAATGAAGTCAGAAATTGACTCGATGCACTCAAACCAAGTCTGGACCTTGGTAGATCCACCAGAAGGTATAGTACCTATTGGGTGTAAATGGATCTTCAAGAGAAAGATTGGTGCAGATGGGAAATGTGGAGACATTCAAGGCTAGACTAGTGGCAAAAGGTTATAGTCAACGCGAAGGCATTGACTATCAGGATACCTTTTCCCAGTAGCTATGCTAAAATCCATCCGCACATTGCTTGCTGTTGCAGCCTATTTCGATTATGAAATATGGCAAATGGACGTGAAAACGGCATTCTTAAATGGATATCTTGAGGAAGATATCTATATGGAACAGCCGCTAGGTTTCACATCCAGTGATACTGATCACAAGGTTTGCAAGCTGCAAAGGTCCATATATGGACTTAAGCAAGCATCTCGGAGCTGGAAACACTCATTTCAATGATGTGATCAAAATAGTTTGGTTTCATCAAAAATGAAGAGGAACCATGTGTTTTCAAAAAGGTCAGTGGGAGCGCTGTTGTCTTCCTCGTATTGTACGTGGATGACATCCTCCTTATTGGGAATGATATTCCCATGTTGACCATCAGTCAAAATATGGTTGTCCAAGGAATTCTCCATGAAAGACCTAGGTGAAGCATCCTTTATTCTAGGAATTAAGGTCTATAGGGATAGACCGAATAGGATGCTAGGACTTTCACAGAAGATGTACATAGAGGAAAGTACTAAAGAGGTTTAGTATGGAAAACTCTAAGAGGGGATTAATACCCTTCAGACATGGTATTCATCTTTCCAAGAAGATGTGCCCTAGCACACCTGAGGAAATAGAATGCATGAGCAAGATCCCTTATGCTTCTGCAATAGGGAGCCTCATGTATGCCATGCTATGTACACGACCTGATATAGCCCATGCTGTGAGTGTCACAAGCAGATATCAGTCAAATCCAGGTGAAGAACACTGGACTTCTGTGAAATGTATCCTTAAGTACTTGAGAAGAACTAAGGATATGATGTTGGTCTTTGGTAATGGAGAACTCCAAGTCCAGGGATACACAGACTCGGATTTCATGTCTGATATAGATGATCGAAAGTCGACATCTGGGAGTCTGTTTGTGTGCAATGGTGGAGCTGTCAGCTGAAAAAGTTCAAGCAAAGTGATAGCAGATTCCACCATGGAAGCAGAATATATCGCTGCATCAGAAGCTGCAAAGGAAGCATTCTGGTATACAAGAAGTTTGCCACAGAAATTGGAGTAATGCCATCAGATGCTATTCCTCTATACTGCGACAACAATGGCGCCATAGCCCTTGCTAAGGAGCCGAGGTCTCACCAAAAATCCAAGCACATTGAGCGGCGATACCACCTCATCCGCGATTACCTCGAGAAGGTTACGTTCGAGGTCAAGAGAGTCAACTCCGCAGATAATGTGGCAGACCCACTTACAAAGCCGTTGGGCCAGCAGAAGATCGAAGCCCACCTTGAGAAGATGGGACTTAGACTTGTAGCCAATTGGCTTTAGGACAAGTGGGAGATTGTTAGATATATGTGCCCTAGAAGCCAGAATTGGCTGACACTTGTAATACACTTCTAGGGGCAAAATTATAATTTTGACTATAAATAATAAAATGGGATTATTTTCTATCACATATGTGTATTTAGTGTCTGTGATACATCCTTTGAGTTAATGGTAATGATAATTCATATTTTCAAGAGTTGAAAATTTAAGACATGAATAATCATTATTAACTCATAAAATGCTCCTGACCATAGGATCATCACGAGGATGGTGATTGATCCGGAAGGTTGGTGTACAATCGCTTCTCTTTAGTAGATGAGTCTTGAGTCTATGGTGTGGAGACACCGGAGCGAGAGTACAGGTACTCGTTAGAGAACGAGGGCACTGAGCGTGACCACCTCGAGTAGTCATTAAGGAAAGTCTACCTTCTCGTCAATGACTGACTCGATGCTGCAGTAGTGTGTCTGGTTCTTTGACCTGAGGATGCATCGGCAGTTCACCTTGAGGGTGTTATAGTTTGACTACACCATTACTCGGTCTCCTAGCCATATCGGAACCCTGAGGTGTATGTTGGCTATAGCATGTTCATTGTAGGAACTGGATTGCATCAAGATGGAATCTATCTACCTCGGTGGATGAGGAGCAGCCCTATGATGATCATGAGAATCAAGTCCAGAAGCCCATGGCCATGGCAGAGTGAAATAATAGAAAGAGTTTCTATTTAGGTTTTCACATTGGACTTGAATCGAATGATTACATCATATGACAGAAACTAGGGTTTGACGAGTTCACCTTAACCCTAATCTGATCGGGGCTCAAGATAGAAGAACTTAATCACACAGGTAGCTGCACCAAGAGGTTCGCATTTTTCAGCTCTGATGGGTTGCCACCATATACTGCTAGGTGTCACTGGTGGATTTTGGGAGCAATTAGAATGATTTAGATGATCGATCATTCTAGCTGTCTGAATCAGAAGAGTTCTGATCCATCGAAAGGAGTTTCGATGATGTCGATGATAGAGATCATGACATATCCCATTACCATACAGAACTGAACCTAACTGGGATCACACAAATAAGGTTTGAATCTGGATGATCATCAATTGAACTAATCCAGTTCAATTGATCTGAATGAGATTCAATTAGGTTCAAGGAAAATCGTGCTAGCACTCGATTGAACCTAACGTTCTTCTTTTACTATCATTAAAAGTTGTCTCGACTGAGCCAAAGGAGTTTGTGCTCAACTCAGGTACCTTTACCTGGTCTGACTGGAGCTTGTCCAAGTCAGAAAAGGTTGTCTTAATTTATGAGATAAATTTGAGACAACACCTGCCATTTTTCGTCACCTGCTAATTCTTATACTTTGACTTGGTCAAACGTTGACCTTTGATCCTTGGACATCTGCCCATGTGTCATGCACTTATTGGAGAGCTAGATAGGGGCTTGTCCCCTCTCTGAAAATTGGAAAGAAAGTGGGGATAGGGACGCTGGAGTCCCATCGGTTGCTTATTGGATTCAAACTAGGTGACCCTCACCTATAGACTTTGACCAGTCTTAGGCACCACCTTAGGATGAATCCGTGGGTCTCTCATCCCATCAATCAGATTTAGATCTAATTGAACGAAGCAACGTAATCGACCGGGGTCATGCAGCACTGCATGATGCAGCAGAGTCTATAAATAGACCCTGTCTACGCCCACTTTTAAGTACTCTTCCCCTTTGCCACGCTCCAAGGCTGCCCCTCTCCCTTCTCCATGCCAACATCTAGCCCTCTCTCTCCTTCCCACACCCAAGAAAGTTGGATTCTTCAGATTAGTGCGAGTCAGGCAAGAAAAGATTGACGAAAAAAGAAGAAGGCAGGACTGCTGTAGAGACGATGGGTAATCTTTAGAAGGCATTTTAAAGATCCTCCAAATCAGATCCAGATCTGATTTTTGGAGAAAAGAAAGAGAAGGAGAAGATCTCCAAATCCAGTCTGAGTGGATATCGATAGAGGTCAGGCGCTTGCGTGGCTAGATCCAGAATCTCAAAGCTTCCGCATGATCATCAACGGGTAATCAGATTACCTAGGATCAAGGTAAAATTAATTTAGAATTAATTTAGTTTTATTTTCTTAATTATCAGATGCTAATATTAGATCTGAAAAGTGTTAGATCTGATCTGGATCTGAGAGAAAAATTTTGAAATATGTCTCTCGATCCAATCAGATTCGAACGAACCTGATCCAAAAAATCAGAATTTTTCTTCATTCATCACCAAGATTAAGAGGGGCACATGCCACCTCTGAGAAAGCACATGCCTTCTTTCTTCTTGGAATGTCCAAATGTGCAAGGCATATGGAAGCGCATGGAGATCCTGAGGGGCATGCGCTCCTTTCTCATTTTTGCATGAAGAGAAGGAGGGAGGGTACACACCGCCTCTGCTTTCCTTATAGATGAGTTTATATTCCATTTAGGTTTGGTTTTCTTGAGAAAAAAATCAGTTAATAAGATCAGTTAATAAGGCATCATCTTTATATGATAAAGACTTGGCTATTAATCCAATTGGAATCCAAATTAGACTCTAAAGTGAGGAACTTTATTTAAAAGGCTCTTCTCCTAGGGTTTGTAGAAGAACAAATTTGGAATTTATGCTCTCACCCTGTCTCCATGCTCCTATCCCTCTACTCTCTATTCCATGCCCAAAAGTTGGGCATCCCATCTGGTGGCCTCGAGGTGTTGAGTTCCATCCGATCTACATGAAGAAACAAAAAGACTGCAATCAAGCTTTGATTGAAACCTTACCGAAGATCAAATCCAAGGCTGATCCAAAAGTTTGTAAATCCATATAGGAGTAGATGGATTGAAGATGGAGAAAACATCCTAGTCTGAGTCCGAATGGATACCTATAGAGGTTGAGCACATGCGCGGCTCAACAGCGAACCTCACAACTCTACGATCGTCGAACTACGGAGTTCATCTATCCGTGTGAGGTGATAAAGTATTTATCACTACCTCTGATTTATGATTTAATTTCTGATTTAGATCTATGCATCTCGTGCCGGATCAGATTAAAAATTTTTGAAATCCGCTGCTCCTAATTTTGATCGATCTAGTGCACGACTCGATTCTTCATAGGTTGTCCAACCATCGATCCTTTGAGTTAAAAAGCAAGATCCTCCTACTGTAAGGCAATCACCCTGAAGATTATGCAATCACCCTGATGGTTCTATTCCGTCCAACATTCTCTCGCTAATGGTTGATGTAGTTGTGGAGATGCCCTTCTTAGATGAGGGATTTAATTTCATCTTTAGTCTCGAATCACCATCAAGATCTAAGCCCTTGGAGCATTAAGAGAAATATGCCTCTCGAACCTCCAAAGTGGACTCTAAGGTCACATGACACTTTTTTTTCTTGGCTTTTCTCTTTGGCTCATGCTTTTCCTTGCAGCTCTTCCTCTTCTTACTATTACCTCTCTCTGTTCCCCGACATAGACATAAGGATCAGATCTCGATCAAATTCTTGTGAGGCCTTTTCTTTAGCGAGAAGCTGAAACGTAAACTCTTTAGTTCATTCACCACCACGGGTACTATTTGTGCGCATGTCATGCTTGCAATCTAATGCTAACTCTTTGCCTCTAATGGCTATATGTCTCATACGAGAAAGTACACAAATTTATAGAAGACATAAGTTTCTGAAAACATGGCATCTAAGTTAGCAATTCCTGTACTGAATCTAACCAAATATATTGCTGATTATAAGTACTTCCCTGAATTAGATTTAGAAGTTGGAAAATGGTGTACCCTGGGAAACACCATTTCACATTCGACTTGTACATGCTGATGGGCCAATGCACGATTGGCACCAAGCAGAGGACTAAGGAACACACTCTCCGATACTCCCTACCAATCATACATTGCCACGTGCATATGTAAACGGAACCTAGTAAAGGAGCGCGTGTGGATACAGCAAATCTATTTGAGAGCAAATATGTGACTATATTTAGAATATCTATATCGCAAGAATACTTAGATATGCATGCATTAATTAATCATTATCGTTTAATTTACATTTAGCATCCATGAATCTCAAGGTTGTCAATTGAGTAGGCCACTTGCACGAGAGAGTTGGACTCTATAATGAAAATGGGAATTACTGACTTGTATTCCAATCATTTAGTTAGGAGAAGTTTCATTTATATTCCAATTCTAAGAGAAAAAAAAAAAGCCTTAATCCCATAATATTCAAATTTTATTTTAATTCTAATTTTGATTTGATCATAAAACAAACATATTAAGAGATATGGCCATTGCAATTTTCATTCTAAATCATTTCGATTCTGATTCTAATTTCGATCATAAACTAAATGTGCCCTGGCTTGATTTTAGTGTGGCACATACATGCCTGCTTATATTAGCATGTGCATTTGCATTCAGGCATGTGTGTATGATGTACCTAGGGATGCCAACGGTCTAGTCCAAGCTAGCTAGCTAATATTTTTTGGAAAATGCTTTCTACACCATGAATGATGTAGCTTCATGGATATCATTATGATTAACGAGCATACAGACTCGAGCAGAAAAAATACATAGTGTCCGATAATTTTTTTCTCATTGGACTTGGGCTTAGGTCCAGCCTCAGCCCAATACAACAAATTTACCGCGGCACCACAAACCAACATGACCTTATCCACATGTTTATATTTGGTTGACCCCACTGCCTTGTCATGTTGGGAACCAGTTGGCTTATTATAGCATACAGCTAGCCATGATAAATGACTAGCAACCACTAATCTCACGCCGTACGAAATGTGATGTCTTACATAGAAAGTTGAAATCATCTGTTTTTAATCAAATTTGTCAACATATCATATTAAATTTTGGAGGCAAAGAACAATAGCAATGGAGCCAAATCAGGGTGAATGTGGTGATATTAGCAGTGTGATGATGAAGTCACATGCAGTTTGGACCCCAAGGTAGAAGTCCGGGAAAGAACATAAATTTAGTTAACCATTCACAAAAATTTTATTTAAAAAAATAGAAGCAATTTGCTAAGATATGTGAACTGTCAGCTTACCATACTGGTAAAGATTGTATCTAATTAATGATCTACGGTTAAATCCTTTCTTCACCAAGATTTAAAATACGGTGGTACTTGGAAAAAGGCTACTTTCACTATATTGAGTACTTTTTTATGTACCGCATATGGTGTAATAAAATTATCGTGAAGTGCACCGCGCCATCTCATCAGATTATGTAGTCACCTTTTTTTCAACGTTCATTAAATTTTTGCAGTTCTATTTTTTGATTTAAAATTTTGAATGATGAATATGCTCCTTTATCTTGAAAAAATTATGGCATTCTATATCTTATCATGACATCTCGTGGTCTATTATGACATCCTAAAGGCATATTATAACTTCCTGGAAACAGAAAGTCATAAAGAAGAAAGGATATTTTTATTTTTAAAATATTTATTAAATTTTTAATGATGAAAATATTTTTTTTTTTATAATTTTTTATTTCTAAAAAATTATAAGATGTCTTCAGAATGTCATAACATGCCACAGTCATAACAGTTTACGGGATGTCATAATTTTTGTAGAACAGAAAAGTATTTTCGTCATTCAAAAATTCAAACCAAAAAATAAAACTGCTGCATTTAATTCATGTTGAAAAGCATGACTATATGATCTAATGAAATGGGGTGGTGCACTATTATTGTGGTGCATAAAAATTTTCATAAATTACAAACCTCTTCACACACACGCACATAAATGGAAATCAAATAGGTATGGGATCTTGACACTTTAGTTCCTATGCTTAAAGAAAAAAAGGTGGCCATGGTGATAATAGCTACCTGGCCAATTGTCTAGCCTTCATTTTATTACAATCACTAGCAGGATTTAAAATAATTAAAGGTGGAATAAAGATAGAAAGGTCGGGATTAGCCTCTTTGCATGCCAGAAGAACCAAAGAAAAAAGGTAAAGAGGAATGGGATGCCAACTAGCTGAGTTAAAGATGAGAGGCATTATTATATTTTATGTTGAACTACTTTAATATTTTGTGTATTGTTCCTGATGAAGCTGAAGTTATCTACCAACACGATGGTAGTGATCAAATGCCTTATACAGTTTTGTGAACTGAGCTTTATCTCGGTGGTCGCTGGTCGCTGGTCGCACCCTCTCTTTTAATACTTGGAAGCAAGGGGTCAATGATTCAAGTCTTGGTTGGTTCTGCTACTCAAGATTTTTGACCTTGTAGAGATTTCTGTGATAAAAAAGTACCAGGCTAATGCCTTAGACCCCAGGAACTTCCTCTTCTCATATGCCTCCTATCTCAAAAATAAATAAAGAAACAAATAAAAGTCTCATATAATTTTCCAAGTCCATCACATATATGTTATAGCTGCAATTTTTTTGAGAAATTTTGCTTCGTTTTTTTTTTCTTTTTTATTTTTTTTATTTTTTTATTTTTTAAGAAACGTGTTGTTTCTAGCTGTAGTTAGAGTAACGGTTTTGCTGGATAAGGGACCTTTAGCATGCCTATTGTTAGAAGCCTTTGAAGAGAAAGGGGGTGAGTTAGGATACCTAAGGTAAATTATCAAAGGGTAAATACGTAGAGATATACCGTCCAAAACTCAAAGATTTCAAGCAAATAAGTGGTTTGACTGACGTGGCATCTCTCTGTTGACTCAAATATAAAATATTTACTAGGAAACTTGCGTCGTCCATTAAATCCTAACACACAACTCTTTCTAGCTAACTATTGCTCAAGAAAACGCTTCCTAACCAGCTTCACTAGAGGAATTCAGGGTGTGATTCACCGCGGTATGTGTTACACAATCAACACAAGTGCTTGGAAATTCGAATCACACTCGGGTAAGGTAGGAGCATATTCTTTATCCCACAATGACATGATATAATTCACCTGACATCTACTTATTGGCACATGCTAAGAGCTAGTATTCGATGTAATTAATGTGCATGGCCCCATGCACTTGAATCTTTCATGTGGTGTTAGCGCAGGGGACAAGTCTTGAATGCGTGGCTAATATAATTTCTTTATCCCTTTATGCTAGAGAAATTATATCCTATTAGTTGATCAGACCATTAATATTCTACCACATATCCATAAATAAAATAATTAAAAAAATAAAATAATCTCTAGCTTGTCAAAGGATTGGCGGTTTCAGAAGTTGGGGCTGTGCCATCACGGTTGATGCGGATGGAGATGCTATGGCTCTTGGACTCGTCGGCGCTGAAGTGGACGGGGCGAGCAACGGTTTTGGTGGCGACGATGAGGACATCGGCCTCAATGGCCGTGGCAAAAGAGGCGAGTCATGAGGTCGACAGAGATGACGACCTAAGAGAGGATGGATTGGAAGCAGCAGCGCACCGATCCATGAGCTCGAACCAGAGGATGCATGCCCTCGGGGAAGCTGGTCAAGTCTCGACATCGATGAACTTGCGACCGGTGGTGATGTCGTTAGCCATCAAACCCTCGAATGTGATGGGCTTGAGCTCGGCATGGGTGGCATAAATCACTGCCGTGTGAGCGGCCATTGCCGATGATATGGGGGCAGCGGCAGAGTCATGCATGGTGGATGGTGGAGCAAGCCTTGAAGGGAGGGCCGAGGAGCAGGAAATTTTTTTTTTTTAACCTTATGCTTAGGTGGCAGAATGCCTACATGGTAGCATATTATTGATCCGATGTACTTTACATAGGGAATAATTTTCTTTATGATGCTGCCTTTCTTTCACTAATTTTTACGCACTAAACATCTGAGTCACTGATTCATGCCCGTGAACCTTGGGAACATGCTACAGTAGTTTCGTTCCCACCTGCAAGAGTGGACGAAGTCGGAAGTCTCACTGACGACAACATTAGGTCCACTAACTATGCTGCACATTTGCTTATTCCACGTAAACAAGAATCCTCAGAGAGCTATTCCTTCCGTAAGGAAGGTTATAATAAGTATCAGACTTAAAAGAAGTACAATTTTTTAAGCAGGACGAGACTCCTAATTGAGGACAAAAGAGCCCTAGCGTCTTTGCACGTGCTATCCACATGAGTGCTTTGGCATGGGTTTAGAGCCCATCTTAGGCTTTAAGCTTCTAGACCGTATCATTTCTCCTATTTTTGGGGAAGCATAACATTTGAAAAAAATTAATAAGCAGAGAACACAAATGCCAATCAATGGGATCCAAGGGACAGGTGGATACTGTTTAGAGTTTGTATTGGGTTCGCTTTGTATAATCCGTGCAAAAGAATGATTGCAACATCCACTGTTGGATCTCATTTTATATATATATAGTTTTCAAAGTACTTCAATCAATTCCTTGCATCTATAGCACCGATAAAGTTATGCTCTGAAAGCTGTACAAAACACAATCTGACGGTTGACGTCACAGAAAAAAAAAAAAAATCATGTGAACCTATATTCATCATACATAAAGTAATTTGCAAATAGTGCTAATGTGGTCATTTTGCTTGTCCAGCCTGAGATGGTTAGGCCATGCTAAAAATAAAAGAACGGCAGATTTTGCAAAAGAACGAGCGATGTGTGCAAAACAACAAGGCAAGCTGGACACTAGAAACCATTTTTTTTAATTAATATTTAAAAAAAGAAGAGATTATACAAAGAGAAAAGAGACATCTAAATAGTTATTTTCCTTTATAACACCAGCAGCTACTAATAATAAAACAATTATATAATTAACAAAATTGCAGTATGATGGATCGAAGGCACACCGGACTTATCCTGCATCCCCAATCAATGTCCAAAAGCCCACCGAAGCCCAATGGGCTCCGATTACCGGCAGCCATTCGAGGGCGATCGCGAGACACCGGACCGCCGAGATCACGAGACGTTGACGGACTTGCAGAGGAATAGAAGCGACGCCGGCCGCTGCCGGGAGCCGCCGAGCCGCTCGTAGCAGTCGATGGAGAAAAGAGAGAGGGAAAGGGAGAGGGAGAGGTGCGCCGCCTCCTCGCGGGTGGGGGCCCACCCGGCCCGTCCCGGCCCGCCCGCGAGGCGGTCCAGCACCGGCCCGACGCAGAGCCGGTACAGCCGGCGGTACCCGCCCAGGGCCGCCACCACGGACCGCGTCCCCGGCCCGCCCCCTCCTCCCGCCACGTGTCGGTTGCACAGCGCCTCCCATACGCTGTCCCTCCGGCACACGCTACTCCACAGCTTGCACACGCACGCCGCCACCCCTAGCGACCTCCCGTCCAGCCTCCCCAGTATCTCCACCAATAAATCCACGTTATCGTTTATGCTAAACGTGTTCCTCCTCTTCATATCCTCCTCCTCTTCTAACGGCAATATCATAACTCCCATTCTCCTTCTTCTACGTATCTTGAGCTTCTATATATCCTTGGCTTTTCTTATGGAGAGTTTGGGGAAGGAGGGGAGGAGAGAGGGGTGTGGGGGAGAAGGGGTCTTTAAGGAACGGGAGGGGAAATCGAGGAAAGGATAGTTTGGGAGGATTTGACTTGGAAGGGAATAAAATAATTGGGGCATGCTTTAAAAACAGTGAAAAATATGCTTTGTAGAGTTGTTACAGGCGAGGGTATCTGGGGGACGAGGAGATGGGGCCAACCGGGAAGCTCCAAGGGCCTGGAGATGCGTGACAACATTGGTGCCTGTAATTTCTTCAAGCTCTCGGAAAGATTAAAGAAGGATTGGGAGGGGGAAAAAGGGATTTTGTTTTGTAGTCTGGTAGAAGTGGACCTCGCCCAAGCTAGTGTTGGGTGAACAATTTTGTTTCTTCATCAGATGTCCCTGGCGAGGGATCGTTCGGCTGAGCGGTCTATTCCGTGTATCATCATAGCATGTGAGAGTTCCAACATGGGACCAATCTTTTGGGCTTTCGTTGTATTCTCTAACTTTTTAGGTATTTTTAGGATGGTACAACCGAACCGTTTATTTATTTAACTTCATTCCAATCATTATAAATCAAATTATCTTGTCTATCTAATAAAATAATTCAATTTGAATTTAAATTTTTTATCGATCGGATTCAAATCGCTACATTTTTTATTTAGATCTAACCTATATTTTTTTCAACCTGATCCTGTTGCCACCCCTAGATGTTTTATGTGTAAAGCATTTCATTCCGGAGATATCAACTTCTCGGAGTTGCAACCTTTCCATGTTAGTTGACAGCTAGAAAAATTTGTTCCCCGTATGTCCTTATCAAGCTATTGGTAATATATTTTCTTTAATTTGGTAGGCCGAGTATGGAGCATGAATGTGCTGTCAAGCTCCCAACAGGCGCGGTGCCGTGCAAATATATTGGTCCCTGGCTAATAGTGAGTGCTCAGTTGTTTCAGGTCTGGTCTTCGCTGCATGAATAGTTCAAGAAGAGGCGGGGATAAGGAAGAACAAGGTGGTTAATGCAGCACGTACCTAACTTGCAGCTCGTTTGGACCACTTATAGGTTGGCATATGCTCATAATTTGTTTTTAGAACAGGGACGATGGAGTATTGTGCTGCTTCACAGTAAGTTCCATTTTGGTGTCACAATTAACACTAGCACAAAATGCTGCATAACTTAGACCCAAGTATTCATTATAGGTAACTGGATATGACCCACATATCTACTATAAGCAATATAGATGTTGTTGAGGCTGCAACATGTTGAAGCGTGGGACATGGCAGGGGAAACAACTCAAATGCACAAGTCAGAGATCCAAGCATTGGATGCTTAAAATTGCCAGAGTGGCTAATTGTTGAGACAAAGTAATGCTTTGGTAGTTGATTTATTGAACAGCTACTGGTTGATACGTTAGATCCGCATGGCCCCACCCAATGCCTTTGTCTCCAAACCAATAGATGAAGACGTGACGCATCAGTCAACAATGCCATGAAGTTATACTTGGCAATTAGCACTTTGTAACTCCTAGCAAGAATTTAATGCGTGTATCGTGATAAATGCACAGGACTTCTGGTTCATTGTGTTGGTTTTGCTCATTCTTGGTCCTCATCAAGACACCTAAATCCCCTCAAAGTCCCTAGTAATCATGTGAAATAGAAATACATTTTGGATCCTGTTCAGATGTCTTGCCTTAGTTATCAGCTGATAAGTTGTAGCAGTGGAAAAGTGCGAAGAAAATAATAATAATAATAATAAAGATCGAAGCTGGTTGATGTTGCAAACCCCTTAATCTCTGTATTCTTTTTTTTTTTTTTTAATGAATTATAATAATTAATTCTAGGAATAATATATGTATCACTTTTGAAGCATAATGCATTAGTCTAAAAGTTTAGGGAAATTTTTTTATGCAAGAAAAATGACTAATCCTGGCTAACAACTACAAATTGCTTCACATCCATCCAAGCTGGCATGAGTAAAGTGTATGGTTGGAATCCCATTCTAGCCCTAACTTGAGGTTCGTTCCTTATTCCACTAATTTCCCGCCACACCTCGGCCAACTTGACCGCGCGCACCCGAAACGCACCCCAACGTCTCACACATCTAATTACCAATCCCCACCTAATCTTAACCCAAACGGCGAGCCCTCACCTAACCCTAACCTGGCTCCGGGAGCCGTTTTGAAACCGACGCGGATTAAACGGGGGACCGCTGTTACGGACTCCATAATGGGACCCATCAATGCACGTGAGGTCGGGTGTGAGTTTTCGCGTGGGCCCCACGTGGGGCCACCAAATCCGGCTGGATCTTAGCTCGAGGCCAAGGGGGAACAGCCGATAATCGGGGTCTGTGTTTTGTCTCTGGCGAGCTCGTGCCCGCACCCATACGCCGTTCTTCACCTCCATGATACCAGCCAGCAATGAGCCAACAATTAATGAGTACATGTGAGTCACGGAAGCAACCATGCAACCATACAAGAGAAACTGCAAGCCAATGCATATGGACAAATCTAGAGAGAGATAGAGAGGGGAGGAGAGGGAGGGATTTCACGCAGTAAACTTGTTAATCATGAGGAGCAAAGGGTAATGGAAGAAGGTAAAAAATGTCAATTGATGGACACATGGAAGTCACATCCAGCATTGCATACATGGTGCTTGCTTTTGATTTTTGTGATGAAACATGATATCTATAGATCGGGATGCCAACTGGATTAGCCTGTAAAGCCACTAGATATTGGATACCAATGATCTGGTACTTCGATTTCATCCTCCAATTTTGAACAGTCTTTCTCTTATTCTTGTTTTTTTAAAAAAATTAAATAACTATTAATCTTGAGTCGGTTGGGTGATGACTATTTGGACGAAAGTAACATGGTGATGTTACATTTATATGTTTTAGGATTTGGTGCCCATTAGACGCTAGCTAATTGAAAAGAGTCGCATAATACTTTGGATGCTATAAGTCAATATGGTGGTACCTAATATCGAGGGAACCAATATTTCCATTCAATTTTGGGAAGCATCGGTGGGCCCCATGGATAATGCATAAGCCTTTCATATATCTATTAGATTAAGCATTGTTTCGACATCGAGAATAGGATCGTAAGAAAGAAAAAAAAAAAATCTTGGTTATGAAAACATCAAAAAAAAAAAAAAAAAAGAAAAGAAAAAATCTCGCTGGCTTGGTGCTTTAGACATGCTGAAAGAAGTCCCAGGTGCTATCATGAGCCCTAGTAGTGTAAAGCTTCCATTAAATATCTGCTGATGCTTGTAGATTTGGCTTGGTGGGTTGGAATATATATGCTATAAATATGGAGTGGGGGAATATGATACTAGAGACCTTATGGCACGGCATAAGTTCCTTAACCAAATCTTTAATTGCTGCATTTGATGTGATATCTAGCTCTGATCAGAATATAGCAAGTGCTAGGCCAAAAAAGTTATACATGATATAAAAGTCTCCTTTTACTCCACATCTTGGCATCTTATACGTTATAAGCTGCCACCTGTAGAGCGAAAGGGAAGTTACACATAAGATGGGTAACTTTCTATGTGAAATTCCTGTCATAAGCTAGCATTACTCTTTTGGTACAGGAAACAACTTAGATGGCTGCAAGATCTACTCATGCATTTACTGAGAAAGCTCGAATCCAATGTTGAAGGAGTGACATTTGGCTTGAGAGCGATAGGGAGAACCTTTTTCTCTTTTGAGAGTTGTACGTCACATGGAAAGGTCTGCAAACTCTCATCATTGAGTTCTACAGATCGTAGGGTGCAAAGTTTGGTCCTCAATATCCTTCTCCAGTGGGGACTTGTGAAAGTTACAAAAGAACGAGTCAGTTCATACCAAAACGCATGTCAGGCCTTTAATGCATTGCATGAGTGTCCCACATGCTCTTCCAATCATTTCTTGAAGGTTTGGAGCATTAGATTGAGTTAGATAGGTTTAGGCATGATGCTTATATATGTCCACTGGATCAATTCACTCATTAATGGCCTATTTGCTTGATGTCCAAATCCTTTTCCTCCTTTGGCTTTAGGACATTCCTTCAATTGGACTATATGGTAGCCTCATTCAATTCATTGAGGATCATTAGCTTGCATGTCAATAATCTATGGCTTTTTTTTTTTCAATGCTAAATTGTCATGGATTATTTCTTCTCGAGAAATTTTGTAATGTACTGCTAATCAGTTTTGGTACAGCTTGTTGGCACCTCTTTCTGCTTGGATGTTCATAATTCAAATATTAGAAATAGTGTCACCACCATAAAACAAAATATATCTGCTATATAAATTTTTAAAAAATTACCATAGAGAAGCCACCGCATTGAAAATTTCAACTTCAAGAAAAATACCCTGCTAAGCATGTCACGTAATTTATCTACTTCTCAAATTCATATAGTCTTGCTGTACTACCTCAAATATATATACCTAAAATAAAGGTCGTTGCCTGATACCTAACGAAGTCTTGCAATGTACTACATCAGAGAACGAATGAAATTTGAGATAAAAATTAATTGAAAACAACTAACTTTTAAAGCTTTTTAGTTTAAGAATAACAAAAAAAAATTTTGGATTGATTTTGATTACCATCCTGAACCAAACAATAATAGCAGAAAGCATTCATTCCTATTTCGATTCTAATCACGAATCAAACACGCTAAGAATATTATTATTTCAATTTATATTTTAATTTATTATGATTTTAGTTATGGACCAAATACATAGAAATACAAGCAAAACAAGCATGGACATTTTCAGATAATTAGCTCAGGAGATTATGTTCGCCTTCCAAGTCTTTAACTTATTACAACAAGTCAACCAAACACTTTGCTCCCTTTGTTGGATCTCTTGTAGATTGTTTAAAAGAACAACACAATACGATAGAATTTCATGCGGTAAAAGTAAGAATTTTAAACATCACAAACACTATCACAGAGTTCAGATTTGATGATTGAAACGTTAGACGCGGGTGTAAGGAGATTCCTCAACTCAGAAGGTGAGAAAGAGAGAAGTCCAAAACCTCACGTGACATCTCCGTACCTCTGGAATCACTGCCAAAATATTAATTTTATGGGACACAAGCCAACAGTAATCCCTTCACAATCGGTACTCTTCATGCCCCCTCTCACAACATGCATCAAAAAAATCCAACCGATGACCACCAAATGCAAGCCTTGGACTTCTCACCATCCATGCACTCCTTCCTGCCTTTAATAATTCAAGGACCCAGAAAAGTCAAGGAGATCACAAGGCGACTCGGCCTTCCAAACCTTGGGAAGATAAGCTCTCTCGGTCTCCATGCTAAAAAGTCTTCCACCAATGGCACCCATACACTTCACAAGAAAACAAGGGAACAAACAAACAAAGAGATGGTGTTCAAAGACATAAATATCACCACCATAGAGAGAGAGAGAGAGAGAGAGAGAGAGAGAGAATACTTTGAAGGGTCGCAGGCAAGGATGATATAACACACGCATGGCAAGTGCATAAAAAAGGCGTGGAGGGGCCTCCAATGACTCCCAACTGCTCTCTTAGAAGAGAGCCTTTGGGACTCTAGCTGAGAATGGTTCTTATGTGCTTGAACCGGAGCCATCGGCTCGGTGTCCAAGGCGATTTTGTGTGTCCTCTTTATGGTCATATCCTTGTGAAAGGAAGAAGGGGTTGGTTGGGTCTCTTTGTTTTTATGTTTGGCATCACAAATTAATTAAATTCTACCTACAAGTCTTTAGAGTATTAGACCGGGCAATTAATTGCCATTTGGTTGGAAGTGTGCTTCACCATCTATTTAGAAGCGTCTATGGGTGGGATTTAATGAAGTCACGAGCTTAACACATTGTATACATGTCTTTCCTCACAATAAAAGAAAAGGTCATGTCGCATCATTTTTCTCATAATATTGTGAACTCTTTGGAATGAGCTTGGACAAAAATAATAGATGGGAACAAGATTTTTGGGGCTGGACACCTCTTCAAGCCAGGGCCAAGTCACCATGACATAAGAGCATTGATGCATAGCTTTAATTCTCACGCCATGCATAAAATAACTCGTGAAATATTGGATAAAGTTGATACTCATAAACAACTATTCTGGGACATTTTTTGCTTTTAGTGGCACTTAGTTATAGTTATTATTATTTTTTTTAGACCATCGATATATTGGATGCCTGGCTAGCATTACTCTTAAAATGCTTATCTTCTATAATTAGTCTATTTATAAAATTAGATCTAGGCCAATAATTATAAGCTCGACCTGCCACCCCCTTTGAAATGAGGTGGGACAAGTCTATGAGATTGCCATTCCTTTTCCATTAAAACGACCATTATTTTGAAAGTAAAATTTTATGTATTCAATTTGTGGTAACATATTAATTTAGAAAATAAAAAAAATCATATCAATTTAATTAACTATTTTCTAGACTTATATTTCACTGATTTTATCCATACATATTCTAACGATAAGCCATTAGGAATCTAAAACATGTTTTATTCTCAGGACTCCCATTTTATTTCTTCCCTCTCTCTTTTTTCTTTTCATATGGTCTTTTAAACTATAACATACATGTTCTAATTCAGATAGGATCAAATTGTTGGTGTTAGAGGACCACATGGTCAGTGATTGCATGATAAATTTCAATACGTTTATCATTATAAACTACTTGACACGCATGTTTAATCATGTCATGTTTTTTCTGTATTTTTATTCTTAAAATCTTTCTAGAACCAACGCAACTTCTGAGTTTGTTCCATCTCACGTAATTGAAAGCAACATGATTGCAGAAAGGAGGATGAAACCCTTGTTTCAACGTCGCAAGTACCGGTAAAAACAGGGCTTGCCACTTTACCTGAAGGGTGGATTCAAGGGCTATCGTGAACTGTGCCGTCTTGGCTCCCGCAAACCAATTCCCTGGGACCCACAAGCACGAATTCGCGAGGCTCATTGGACCCACGCCATGGCTCACCTGGCGTGCATTTCCTGCAACAGCGAAAGCGCATGTGCCACGAAAAAAAACACATGACATGGTGATGCCATACCTTGGGTATTTCATTCTACTTGAAGATAACAATAATTAGATTTGAAATTTCACAACTCTTCTCACCCTACCTTGTTTTCTTCATGGCATATAAAAAATCAAAACTTTCAGGTCAAGAATTTATAAATTTAAAATAAAATTTATGATAAGATGTAGGATTTAATTCTATAAAATTATACATAAAATTTTATTGAAAAAAAAATTCTATGTAAACTAATTTTATTCTATGTTTGAATGATAAATTAGGATAATTTGCTTTCCCTCTCTTCTTCTTTTTCTCCTTCTCTCTTTACCCCTTTTTTTAAATTTATCATTATTAAAAAAATCATATTAATCATTATAATTATAAAATAATTTATATTAAGAAAAAGCTAGTATATCTTTGTATATTTTTGGAATATAAAATTAAAACGCATTTGGGTGCACAGTGAATTTGAAATTTATCCATATAGATTCGAAATTTGCCCCTTGGATCACCACTATTTAAATCCGATTATATATATTTATTTTTAATTTTTATAAAAATTTTGATCATGAATCCATTCCGACCCAATCCGACTCGATTCAACTCTTCTTATCTAGCCTACCCGATCCGAAAGAAATATTGGATGGGTCTGAGTATGAAAATTTTAGTTGCAAGATGGCTATGGATATTGGCCGATTTGACCCATACTCAATCTATTGCCATTCCTAACTCGTTTAGCAATACTCTGTAACATCTAGGAATAGTTTGGATTTAAAATTAAAATTTATTTAGGTTTGAGATTTTGACCCAATTTTTTTTCTTTTATGGCCAATCCACTACCTTAATCAATAAACCATATTTAGCATCTATTTTGAAGTTTTTCGATATAATATTTATATCATTTAAAATATGATATATAAATACCCATTAGAAAATCCTAGCCATCGTCTAAGCTTCCCTATTCGATGGCCGCCCATTGATTGAGACTTTTGAGGATGTAAAAAATAGAAGAAAAACCATGGAAAATCATAGGAAAATTCAACAAAACAAAGGATAAATGGAAAGAAAAAAAAAGAAAAGAGGTAAGACCTTTTCTCACAAAGATCAATCATTTTTTTCTTTTTCCCTTCTTTTTCTTTGCATTTCAATATCTTTTCGGAGATCCATGGGGAAGGAGAGAACGAGCAGAATGGAGTCCTTTTCACTTCGTTTTCTTGGCATTTCATTCTCTTTTTGGAGATCCATGGGGAAGGAGAGAACTTGAGGGAGATTGGAGGGTTTCTTAGGTCCTGTGGTGGAGCAACAATAAAAATGTTAAGAGCAATGATGACGAGGGGGCCTAAGTCCTCCTTTCTTTCATTAACTATCCACCTTAAAAAATTGAGGTATATAGCCTCTATTTATAATAGTGAGGTCCACTTTGCATAATTTAAATTAAATTCTTCTTTTTATCTTTTAAAAGAATGTCCATCATTGAATAATTTCAGTTGAACTCCTGTTTTTAGTTTAGATAGGACTAGGTCCCTAAAAAAAGATAAAAATAAAAAATCATGAAAAAATACTAAAAATCAACTTTGCCTTCTATCACTTTGCTTAAGTCTTCACAAATTGGAACATAACCTCTGGTTAAAGTCCGAAAAAGAAAAGCTTCAATTTGAGCAGCCCATTTTGAGATCTACATGATAAAATTTTGATTCAATTTAGTTATTTGAGGACTAGCCCAAAGTTATAGATCTTAAAAAAATATTGAATTAAAAAAAAATCATTTCAATTGGGCATTGTATCATCATGTTATCACCTTCTGAAGTTTAACATGCAATTAGACTATATGGCAGATCTTGCTCCCAGACTCTATTCAACTTTTATTTGTAATGGCCAAAGTAGGCCACATCAAGTCCAAGGATCCTCCTAGATCATCATGATCATGGTTTTTGTGAAACAAAATAGATTTCAAGAAAATGTTAAAGGATTTTTTTTATGCATCACTTTTGTGAAGGAGATGCATTTAAGGAAGGAATTACATAATTATCTCAATCTATGAATTATTTTAGTCTCTACCAAATTATCCTTTTTAGGTTAATACCCAAAAATAATGTTTTTTACATCTAAAATAAGTCCTCTCTATTCAACATCATATTTTTTTAAATAGTCTAGATACAAAAGATTGTTTATTTAGAACTTTGACTATAAATTTTCTTTATTTTTTAAAAAATAAAAAAGATTATATACCTTTTTCTTATCCTCATAGTTTAGATTTAGCCAATTCAACTAGATGCCTCTAAGAATAACAACAATGTAGACCCAAGCAATGTATTCATTGTACATTAATGATTTATTATTTCAGTAGAGATAAGTGTTGTTACTTGCTTAATTTAGCCTTGAGGTAGATTTTTGAAATTAAAACTTTAGCTTTGTATGGAATTGCTAGCTTTAAAATAGAAACTAATAGAAAGTAACCCAGAAATAATGATATTTCTAACTCAAACTATTATTCATAGAACAAAATATTTTTTTAAAAGATGAAGTGCATTAATAAAGTAGAATCAAAAATTAAATTTTATAAATTATTTTTTAGTATGATGAATGATGATAAAATAGTATCTTTTATTCTAGTTGTACTTATAATAGAATAATTATTAATTAATGGAAATGGTCATTATTTAAGCCACACATATCTATATAAGTTATTATAATCAAACTCTATTATGGGCCATGTACCAAAAATAAATTATATATATATATATATATAACTCTATTAGGGGTCCATAAATTATTATAATATTTAAAGATGGTGATGGATCATATAGCTAACTAATATGCATATACAACATGAGTTTGAAAGATAGGTTTTGGTATACCTCACATTCGACCCAACTGATATAGCATTGTCGATCAATTGGAGCCTGATACAAATCGATCATGAAGCCCTTCACCTCGATCAATCAATTCCCACCATGTGGCTGTACCAAATACACACAAAGATGCCCAAATTTCCCTCTCATCAACGATTGCTAGCCCATAATAGCAAAATGCACTCTCTAATCGTGAGATCCAAATCTCATTATATTGTATTGTATCTTTTGGACGTGCAAATGATTAGCCTTAATAGCCTACATCACATGTCCCAAGTTTCCATTGCAGTGGACTCCAATCCTTTCCTATATCAGTCACTCCCTTGGGGATTTTTCAGATAAATTCATGTAGCTCAAGCTACACCAAGTAAAGTAAACTCTCTTCTTCGAAATATCCCACTAAATCTAGATCCTTCTGAGTCCCAAATAAAAGTAGAGACTCCTTTCTCTCTTTCTACTTCATGGAGTGCAGACTCATGTTCTCCTTCACTATGGTCTTCTTGCTTCTCACTCTTTCTCTCTGTCTTCTCCCAATTAAAACCTCCTCTGTTCCAGTAAAGTAGTCTAACTTCGGCCTTGAAGGATCTCCTATTAGAAAACCCCCAGCAAGTGGACTTCCTATATTTATGGTGTTTCAAGGCCGATCCAAGTATTGGAGTAAAGATCTGGCCACTGACAACCACTTGGAGATCTCCGTTTAACTGCATGAGTCCCTCAATCGCCTTCTTCAATTCTCCAACCCATCCTCTAGCCCATTAGACTGAGCCAAACCAATCTCGATGGCAATAGAATTGGAGCTAGATAAAGGATCCTTGATCCTAGATCTAATGTTCTGACCATCTATCCACTCCAATCAACTATGAGATCCAAGAAGGCTCATGTGGCATCTTTCGTTGCTTATCCCAATGTGCCTACAAAGTTTAATGACTCTATTCAGAGCTCTCAAAGGACTCTACATCCCATGAAAGTGTAGATTACACTAACAATCATTGTTGACTAGTTTCAACTTTCCTACAGCAGGCCTAGGCATTGACATAATAGTGCAGGACTTATAGCAGATGGCCTCATAGCATCAATAGACCTGCATGCTAGGTGTCAGCTAATCCCAGCATATTTAGATCTTCCTCCTTCATAGAGTCTGAAGCAGAGATATGATCCCCGCTCCCCCAGTCCTAAAAAAGTTTCTTACAGACATTGATCATTCCATCAAAGTCCTAAGCGAGCTTTCCAATGCCACCATCCTTGACCACCAAACTCGAATAAGGCATCTTGTAGCCATCACTCTCACCCATAAAGTCTTAGAAGAGATAAGACACTATATTCTTCTTGTTCTTTCTCTTTGCAGGACTCGACTATCAATAAATCTTCTTCTTGCCAATCCTAGAAGGCTTCCACAAGACAAGCCGACCTCGATCAAAAGCTTCAAGAGGTGGATCGATATCTCAAGATCTTGTGGTAGCATTAGTCGATCTTGGAGAACAACCTTGAGTTCTCCACCCAACCCCCATTCTTGGAGAGGATCATAGACGAGCCCATTCCTCCTAGTTTCAAGATGCCATAGTTCAAGACCTATGATGATACCGCTAATCATTATGACCACCTGAAGAGCTACAAGGCTCTCATTATGCTCCAAGGGTCATCGATTCAGTGATGTGTAGGGCCTTCCTAGCCACTTTTGGAAGGTTACCCGAATATGATATGTTGGGCTTCAACTAAGTTCTATCCATTCTTTTGATAAGTTTAACCAACTCTTCACTAATCACATCAAGAGTAGCAAGAAGTAAAGGAGGGCATGTGACACCCTCTTCACCATCAAAAAGAGGGATGATGAATAAGATTACATCAGCTGCTTTAACATAGCTACTCTGAAGTTTCACAACTTGAACAACTCGTTCATGATGTCAGCCCTATAGAGAGGGCTGAAGCCATGTAGCTTCTTCTTCATTTTGGAGCAAAGACTCCCCAGAGGCTATGTCGAGCCCCTAGCCTATACAGATAAATACGTCAATACCAAGGAAGCCATGATGGAGAAGGAGGAAAGGGCTAGATAAAGATAAAAATAAAAGGACTAGGGATGACCTAAATATGCCTTGCAAGAAGTTTAGAAGAAATAGGTTAAGCTCCTAATGATTTCAAAGTCCTTAGAGATTTGAGAGATATACACCTCTCAAAACCTCTCGAGGATAAATCCTAATGGAGATAAAAAATTGAAAGATCATCAAATGGCCAAGAAATATAAAGCCAAGTGCTTGCAAAGACCCAAGAAATACTATGAATTTCATTACAACTACAAGCACAACATCAAGGACTATTACTAGCTAAAGAGAGAGATAGAAGCTTTGATTAAGCAGGCTTCCTCAGTGCTTACATCCGCTACCCATAGGACCAAGAGGCTCCTGGTTGTAGTGGCCTATACCTGAACTCCTACTCGACAATCGACCTACTATCAAGGTCATCAACATGGTTATAAGTTGATCGATAGTAGATGATACCAACTCATCAAGCAAGGAGGACCTATGGTCGTGCTGCTTAGAGTGGGAGTCCTACACCAAAGAGGCAAAGGTTAGACAAGATGATCTTATTCTTAGATGCCAATGCTGATGGCATTTAGAACCCCCATGATGACACCATTGTAGTTTCCTTAACTATAGCTAACCATGATGTAAAATATATTTTAGTTGATGATGGAAGCTTAGGGGATATTTTATTTTACAATGCTTTCTACAAAATGAACCTACTGAAGGATTGACTTTAGAAAACTAACTCTCTTTTGATCGGATTCTTTAGAGACCTAGCTACTATAAAAGGCATTATATCTTTGCCTATTACTATATGATAGGCACCGAGGTAGGTCATAGTTATGCTTGACTTCTTCATAGTCAAAGTACCCTTAACTTTTAATGCAATACTAGAACGATCTAACTTGAATGCTTTTTGCTCCATTATCCCACTAACCACCTATTAATGAGGTTTGCCAATGTCATAGGAGAAGTTCGAGGTGATCAGGTGCTTATCTGGTAATGCTATATATGTTACCGCTCTCAAAGGTAAAAGATCAGTGGACATACTGCCAATTAAGGGCTTCAATATCTAGGATGAATGATGGCAGCAGTGTGGAGAGCCAATCGAGCAACTCCTTTTAGTCCCCCTAGATGAGTCAAATTGCAACAAAATAGTGCAAATCATAGCTCAGCAAGATGATGCCTACCAAGCTCAACTCTTGGACTTCCTATGAGCTAATGCCGATGTCTTCACCTAGCATGCAATGCATCAACAAAGAGGTTATCTTCCATAAGCTAAATGTAGACCCCTTGCACCAACCTATTTGGTATAAGTAGAGCTTCATCTTAGAGTGATAGCAAGCTATCAATGAGAAGATGGATAAGCTCATTATAGCGGGTTTCATCCTTGAGGTAAACTATCTTGACTGGCTAGCCAACATCATCCTCATCAGAAAAGTGAATAAAAAATGGCTAGTATGTATCAATTTATTGATTTTAATAAATCCTGCTCAAAAGATAGTTTTTCTTTGGCCAAAATAAACTAGCTAGCTGATGCCATCTCGAGGCACCAAATATTCAGCTTCATGAATGTGTTCTTAGGCTACAACCAAATTAGCATAGTGCTCGAGGATAAGGGAAAAAAGTCCTTCATCACTGAGAAAGAGTTGTACTATTATAAAATCATATCTTTTAGGTTGAAGAAAGTGTTAAGTCAATAAGAGCTTCAACAACTAGATCGGCCATAATATAGAGGTCTATGTAGATAATATGTTGGTGAAAAGTTGCCAAATTGATCAATATATGGCTGACCTTATGAAGACTTCTCAAATGCTAAGAAATAGTGCATGAAGCTCAATCTGAGCAAGTACACCTTCAGCATCACTTTAGAGAATTTTTTCAGCTTCATGGTTATATAAAGTAGGATTGAAGACAATCCTAAGAAAATTTGAGCTATCTTGGAGATGTCACCATCGAAGAGTAAAGAAGAAGTACAGCATATAGCAAGGATTGCTACTTTAAGCAAGTTTATGTCTAGGCTAGAAGGAGTATCTTCCCTTCTTCAAGGTACTAAAGTAAATTAAAGATTTCGACAGAGGAGGGCCAAACTCTCTTCAACCAATTTTGAAACTATCTCAACTTATCACCGCTCCTAGCCAAGCCCTATCTGGAGAGATGTTTTATCTTTACCTAGCTATGTCCCCCATGGTACTAAACTCGGTACTAGTCTGAGATGAAGATGGAGTATAGGGGCTAGTCTATCTTATTAGTCAAGTTCTCTAAGGCACTGAGATGAGATATCCTAAGATCGAGAAAAGTTGTAGACACCCTCATTATCTTAGCAGAAGACTTCGACCATACTTTCAGAATCACTCCATGATAATGCTAATCAACTAACCTTTGAGACAAGTTCTCCAAAAGCTGGACACTCTAAGAAGACTAGCTAGATGGATCGTAGAACTTGGGGAGTTTGACATTCACTAACAGCTCCAACCTTCCATCAAAACCCAAGCATTGGCTTATTTCCTCATGGAGTGTACAATTCTCGAAGAGGTAGAGGTTAGCATGGAGCTAGTGAAGTAGGATCCAGTAGATTTTTAGACTCTCCATGTCAATAGATCTTCCATTACTAATAAAAGTGAAGCTAAGTTGATTTAACCAGTCTGAATGGCATCATCGTGGAACATGCTCTCTGCTCCAACTTCAGAGCATCCAATAATAGGGCCAAGTGTGAAGCTCTTCTAGCTAATCTGAAGCTTACTTAAAAGCTTGGAGTCCAATATCTCAAAGCTCTCAATGGCTTCCAGCTAGTCATCAAACAAGTCTAAGGAGAGTACGAAGCTAGGTTACCTAGAACAGCAAAGTATCTCTAGAAGGTATAAGATATCTCTTCCTCTTTTGATAAGTTTGAGATTCTATATATCCCATAATTGGAGAATGCTTGAGTTGATTTGCTTTCAAAGATGGCCATCTCGAAGTGCTCTGACCTCCAAAAGATAGCCTATCTAGAGGTGCTCGACAAATTGAGCATTGAAGAGAATCCAACCTCAATCTTGCAGACTGACCTCAAACCCAGCTGGATGGACTCACTTGTTGACTATCTACAAGAGAGAAAGCTTTTTGACAATATGAATGAAACTCAGAGAATTAAGAGCCAAGCCATACACTATATTCTGCTCGAGGAAAAGCAAGAGATCATTCTCCTTGCCCTTCCTTTGATGCGTCTGATCCTTGAAGCAAAGTACATACTTTGGAAAGTATATGAAAGTATCTATGGGAGTCACTTGAAAAGTAGAACCTTATCCTATAAGATCTTGCAATAAAACTACTATAGATCGAGCATCCAAAAGGACATAGTTGACTTTGTAAAATAGTAAGATCAATGTCAATAACATCACAATATTCAGCATTAGCAGGTAACCTCTCTAACTTTGATTAGTTCTCCTTGGCCATTCCTCAGTAGGGTACGGACATCCTTGGACCTTTTTTATAGGCCATCTGGTAGAGCAAATTTCTAATAGTGGCCATTGACTACTTACCCAATGGGTCAAGGACAAGCCTCTAACCCAGATCACAGAAAAGAATGCATGAGACTTCTTTTGGAGATTTATCATATGCTACTTCAGACTTTCTTGGATTATCATTATTGATAACGGTAAGCAGTTCAACAACTCCTATATTCAAAAGCTCCGTGCCGACCTACATGTTGACAACTGATTTACTTTAGTCGGCCATTATTAAGCTAACAGGAAAGCTAAGGTGACCAACAAGATGATACTGTAGGACTTCAAAACATGGTTGGATAGAATCAAAGGACTCTAGATGGACAAGCTATTAGAAAGAGATTGTTATACATAGCAAAAGGAATCATGAAATTAAATTTTAATTAAATATGTGAGATCTCATCTTAAAACAACCCAAATCTCTCATAGTTTTTAAGATTAAGATTAATAAAAAAAAGTAAGATCAAATCATCACCTTTGCATGGGTAGATCTACACCAAAATTTGATGATCATGGATGTTTAGTCTATTTTGAAGCCACTCAAGCATCTGGCCTCTATAGATGTCCATACGAGACTCTGATCTGGTGTCTAATCTCATTAGGGTCCTCGCTCTTTTCTAGATATCCTTCCTCTGATGGTGGATTTCTTTTTTCCTATTGCTAAAAATCCTTCTGAAGGATTTCAACCTTTCTTCTCTTTGCAAGATCGTGCCTCATACAGTAACGGATGTAGAACTTTTTCTTAGCCTTTCTTGATTCCCTTCTCAAGGAAATGCAGCAGTCCTCTCTTATTTTCTTTTTGGCATATGCCCACCCTTGGGCATGAATCAATTTCCATGTGAGGTTAGAGGTGGGATGTCCAACAACTTGGGCATGCAACAAGAGATGCATGAGATGAGAGGGGGCAAGCTCTCTATCTTGGGCATGAGATCTAATCTCTTTTATAATTATGAACTCCTTCACATTAGAGTTTAATGCATCAAGTCTTTGACATGTCAAAACATTTGACTAGTCCAAAACTTAAATAAGAAGGACTCCCTTGGAAGTGAACACCTCTAGGCATGGACTCTCTTGGGCATGATCCTTTCACACATGAGGAGATAGAGGCATAAGGATTTTGGGCCTTTACCTTGGGGCATCCCAACTTTTGGCCTAATGTCCTTCATTTTTGGTGTGAGAAAACTCTAGGGCGCCAATACTTAGATGTGAAGAGTCCTTCTGAGTGTCAATCATATTGACAGATCAAACTTTGATGGATCAACCTTTGATCGTTCAAAATTTGTTAGGAGTCCTACTACTTCAGGATTTAATAGTATTAACTCTTTGACATGTCAAACCTTTGATTTGTCAATCTTTGATATGTCAAATTTTTGACTTAGATTTAAATCAAGTCTTATCAAATTAAATCCAACCATCTAATCAAACACAACTTCTTATATACATGACCTTATAAGTTATATTTTATTTAATAGTGAGATATATTGTGATCTCTACCTCAATATTATTAAAACTCTTCTCAATAGATTGAAACAATTCTAACTCGTCCTAATAAGAATTATTGGTCATCAAGATAATTTTCATGAATCTCATAATCCACTAGTGACATCTAGTAGTATGTAGTGGCATTCTAGTAGAATAAAATTGATGAATCTTTAGATGCAGTTAATGTGTGATATAGTCCTTCTATCATAAGTCCCGACTCGATGGAGGTTATAGAATTACTCATCAAATTCCATCATTTATCATATGTTTAATTTATTCAACTCAAATTTCTAATGTAAAAATAGTGGAAACCATTTTATACTATTCACATCATCCTAGCCAAGATCTTCTAAACTCAATTTCATAAATCATATAAAACCAACTTTCTTATCTACCAAGGATGATAGATTCTATATAGGCACACACCCAATTCCTATAATGAATCTATAGTAGCTAATATACACCACATGGCTAGGAACCAAATATATATGCAGTTGAACTGCAGCAACCTCATTATGAATAGTCGAGGCACAATAAGTTAAAGAACTAGTCACACTACTATAGTATCGAGTAAGTTACTAACGAGTGAGTAGATAACCAAATGACTTCTCGTATCAGTTATGCTCGATGCCCTTGTTCACTAACAATCATCCACACTCTTGCTTCAGTGTTCCTATACTATAAACTCTAGACTCATTTATCCTAAAAGAAAAGTAACCCATGCACCAATCTCATCAGACCAACACTATCCCCATAATGATCCATTGATCAAAAGTATTTAAGAATTAATTATTAATAACACATGCCTTAAATTTTCAACTCTTAAAAATATGTAGCATCATCTTATTAATTCCTTGGATGATTTTATGGACACATAGACAACATGAATGAAAATGAAAATCTAATTTTATAAATAATAAAATAAGTCAAATACAAAACTATGTTCTAAAATAAATATATATGTCGATCCAATTATCTTATACTGCATATATCTAATAATCTTCCACTTGCATTAAAACCAATCAGCCATATATCTAGGCTCTATCTTCTCAAGATGAGCTTCAGTCTTTTGCTAGCTAAGCAACTTATCAATGGGTCTGCCATGTTATCTATGGAGTTTACTCTTTATATTTCAATATACTTCTTATCGAGGCAGTCGCATATAATGTAAATTTATTGCTTTATGTGCTTGGACTTCTAATGAGATTTGGGCTCCTTAGCTAGAGCTATGGCACCATTATTATCACTATAGAGTATTATAGCATCCGATGACACTACACATAATTTTGCAGTAGACTTCTTGAACCAGAAAGCTTCTTTAGTAGTCTCAGAAGCAGCGATGTGTTTAATTTTCATGATGGAATCTACAATAATCAATTGTTTAGAACTCTTTCAATTTATCGAACCTCTAATGCACAAGAATACATATTCTGATGTAGATTTTCTATCATCAACATTAAATATAAAGTCTGAATCTGTGAATCCTTATTGATGAAAAATAGTAGTATTTCTAGCATGCATTTTGAAAACTTTTTTTAAAAAATTATAGCAAAAATAAAAAAAATAATCTAATTAATCTAACATGCTAGGGATCTAGTCATTAAATACCCTACAACTAGGATCATAATATGATATATATGCATGTTATAAAAATATAAAAATATGAAACAATAGGTAGTAACTCCTATTTACTACTGCTACATGTGTCCAGATCACAATACCTTCATGCGGCTAGTCGATCGGCACCATCAAAACCTCAAATAGGAAGATCCTCTCATCACGATGTAGCCACATATGGTGTCTAGCCTCTATGGATCGTTCACACGAGGATCTTGATCCCGATCGGCTCCACCGAAGTGCTAGCTCCTCATCAAAATCTTCGATGGCCGACGTAAATCGATCTCGATTGATCTTCTTCTTCTAATTTTTTGGATGCTCTAGAAAACCAAAAGAAGTAGGGAGGTAGAGAAAGCTCTCCGAAAAATTTCATGGAATTGTGACACTCATAGCTCATGATCTCTCTTCCTAAATCTTAGGATGAAATCCTTGGATAGCACACACCCAAACCCTGCACTACACTCTCTTGATTTTTTTTTTCTCTTGAGAAAAAATCTCAATTTTTCTCACACACAAAGATGGCTCACACTGAGAAGGACTCTCCTTCAACTGTCATGCATGCCCCTCGTTAATAACCCATTTTATTATGCACCAAACAGAGTAGAGAGTGCATAGGATAAGATAGAGATAGGGTTTGTTTGTTTGCCTAAATTTAAACTCTATTTAAATTCAAATGCCAACCAACTAGAACCTATCCACTTGGGGCGTGAACAACCTAGGCATGTAGCTCTTTTGTGCATGAAAAACTTAATGAGAATCTGATTCTCGTGTAAAAGAGTGGGTGCAAGTAAAAAGGTGGCGCATGGGAGAAGTCTAGTTAAACTAGACTTCAAATTCTTATCCAATTAAGTCCGAACCCAAACCAATTTGGCTGGGCCTAATTAAACCAGAACAAATCTAACTAAATTAGGCTTAAATAAACTCAATTAAATATTAATTAAATTAAAAATTAATTAAATTTAAATTTTGATCAAATCAAAAAATAAACTTCCTCAGTGATTAGGTCATCTCATAACCTAATCAAGTCAAATCCAATTGAATCCAATTCAATTAAACATGATCCAAAACTTATCACTCTATTAAATTAAGTTAATTAGTAATCAAATAACTAATTAATCCTTCCATAAACTTAGAGTTCCAATCTAGTGGATTTCTAGGCAATAAAGTTTCATCTTTATGAAACTCTTGATTAGAAAGTCCCAAATCAGTGGGACTCTTGATCCAGTATCCCAAATTAGTGGGACTCATGATCACAGAGTTCCAGACTAGTAGAACTCTTGATCATAGATTCTCAAATAAGTAGGATTTAGAGTTCTAATGTAGTAGGACTCTTGATCATAGAGTCCAAATTTAGTGGGACTCTTGATCATAGAGTCCCAATCCAATGGAACTCAGCACCAGCCATCAGATCATGTAGAAATCTCTAATATATATAACCTCATAAGTTCGAACCTAAACTAGTAGTACTTGAATTAATTTCTATATCAATCGATATGACTATCCAACAATGGTACCTGATGTCCAGATAAGTCGAATAGTCATAATCGCAACATTTAGAACCTACTGAAATATGATTACCACATAATTCATCCCTTTGACCTCTATATTTAGGATGACTCAGAGTTAAATTATCGACTTTAGAAAAGTATATCCATATTGTATCTCAATGTAATTAGTCCTGTAACTCCTCATAAGGATTATCCTAGTCAAGGCTTTGCTAAATTGAAAGACAATTCAATACAACTCCTGAAACCATGAGTGGTCAATTCCATCTTGACTCACACATCAACTCTATAAGTACTTGACTATGCCACAAAACTTTCCATCACTAAATTAAAAATTTAGATAGTTCGGCATCAAAGCATAATAAGTTACTTAAAAGTCATCGTGGTAATCTTAGGTCAAAAGAACACTTATATCCATATCCCTTCGAAGCAATTCTTGATAGTAGAAAGATTCAAAGTTGGTCATGTTCGGTGCAGATGTATCCCTACATCTCATCTGCATGCCATACTAGTATCTCCATATTTCTTGGTTAAGAGAACAACCAACCAATATGGCACACAATGACCTATATTCGATAAATATTATCATCCTTAGTAACAATATATCATATGATCGCAAATAAATTTAAGGACTAAACAATAAATCCTTCTTTATCGATTCTAAATAGTCTTAAGAACTTCATCACAACACATAAGTTAATTAGAAGATGTAAACAATTTATGATGAAAAAGTTAAAATAATATTTTATTTATTTTTAATTTATATATAATTATAAAAGATAGTTCAACTATCAACAAGCTGATGATTAGCTTTAGGACATAATTCTCCACAGACTTTCACTTGGACTAAAGCCAATCGATATAGTATTTAATATCCATCTTTGACTTGTGATCATCAAACTTCTTTACCATAAGGATTTTAGTAAAAGGGTCAGTCAGGTTCTTCTTTCTATCGATCTTCTAAAGATCAACATCACCTTGATCCATGATCTTTCGGACAAGATGGTAGGGATGTAGAATATACTTTATCTGCTGGTATATCTTTAGCTTCTTTGCTTGAGCTATGGCTCTAATGCTACGTAGTAGAGCAGAACTAGTCCATTAAGAGAGGATGCTATTCCAAACTCGATGATAAATTTTTTTAGCCACACAGCTTTCTTGGCAGTATCAGATGTAGCGACATATTCTATCTTGTAAACTGAGTTGGCCATAGTATACTGTTTGAAACTCTTCTAGCAGATAATTCTACTATTAAGGGTAAACATATATCTCGACATACTTTCACTATCATCGTGATCAGATTGGAATATAGAGTTTGTAAACCCCACGAATTTCAAATCTAACTCATCATAAACAAGCCATGGTCCTTACCCTATGTTTAGTTGCGATCATGAAAGGGATGATAGATAAGATTGAAAGAATGGATGGCCTCCATCCATTATTTAGTTCAAAAAATTATAGGAATGATGGATGAAAAAGTAGGATTTTCCATCCATCCCGATCCATTAATTTGCATCCTTTTCATTTGGAAGGATGCAAAGAAGGATGGATGGAGCATTGATGGATGAATTTTTGCATTAATAAAATTATTTTTTATTAATTTTTTGATAAAATTATAATATTTCTTTATTTTTTATTCATATTATTTTTATATATACTATTAATCATATACTATTAAATTTTATTACTAATTATTTTAATTTTAGTACATGATTTTGATAATTATAATTAAATAACTAAAATTATCTAATTTTTTTATTTTTATTTATTATTTAATTAATTATTTATATAATATTAATTAATTATTAAATTAAATTATAAATTAAGTAGTTATTTATATTATTAATGAAATTAATTATTAGATTAAATTATAAATTAGCTAGTTATTTATATAATTAATCCATTAATAATTTAATTATAAATTATTTATTAAATTAAACTAAACTAAAATTAAATATTTATATAATTTTTATATAATTATAGATTATAATGATTATAGGTTTATATATTATTTACTTATTTAGTATAAATTAGTATAATAAATTGATAATAGTAATATTTTTTTTTTAAAGAATAGTTTAGTAAAAATATTGTATAAATATCATCCATCCTTCCTTTCATTCCTTCTATACCAAATAGAGGAGAAAATTATTTTTATCCATCCTTCCGTGTTTAACTAAAAATATGAAAGGATGGATGGATCATCCATCCATCCTCTCCTCCATCCATCCTTTCTCTTCCATCCATCCTTCCTTCTATCCATTCTTTGTACCAAACAAAATATTAGTATTTCATAAATATTTAAAGATGATTTTAACAATCTTTCAGTAGTTCTCTCCTGGATCAGATTGGTATCTACTTACTCTTTTTAGTGAGTATGCCACATCTAGTCTTGTACATATAATGGCGTACATGATATAACCCACTACCAAAGTACATAAAATTCTACTCATATGCTCTCTCTCTTAAGGTGTTGTTAGATAATCTTTTTTTAAGAGAAAAATTTTATGACCTATCAGCAGATAGCTCTTTTTAGAATTTTCTATGCTGAACTATTTCAGTAGAATTTCTATGTACGTGGATGGGGACAACCTAAGTAATCTCTTAAATCTATCTCTATAGATCTTCATTCCTATGATGTAGGAAGCTTCTCTCAAGTTCTTCATGAACAACTGAGACGACAGTCAAATCTTTATTTTTTGTAATGTAGGAATGTTATTTTCGATTAAGAGAATATCATCCACATATATACAATATAAGGAATACAACAATTAGCTCATTTGTATATGTAGGGCTCTTCTCTGTTCTTAATAAAGTTATACGTTTTGATCGTCTTATCAAAATACATGTTCCAACTCCGAGATGCCTACTTCAATCCATAAATAGATCTTTGAAGTTTGCACACTTTAGACTTATCCGTGGATATGAATCCTTTAGGTTGTATCATATAAACCTCTTCATTTAGTTTTTTATTTAGAAAAGCTATTTTTACATTCATTTGCTAGATTTCATAGTCTAGATGGATAGCTATCATAAGCATAATCCGAATGGACTTGAATATTATCATAGAAGAAAATATCTTGTCATAGTCTATACCATCATATTGATGATATCTCTTGACAATCAAATGGGCTTTATAGATCTTCACCTTTCCATCCGTGTTCCTCTTTCTTTTGAAAACCCACTTATATCCTATGGATTTTATCCCTTTAGATGGATTAACTAAAATCTATACATCGCTGATCTTCATGAACTCTATTTTGGATTTTATGGCTTCAAACTATTTTTTAAAACCAAGTCTTTGCATTGCATCCATGTAGGTGGTCGGATCCTCCACTACTATAGAACAGGACTATGGTAGCGGTTTGTAACCACTACCGTAGCCCAAAAAATCACTGCCATAGGTTATGATAGTGGTTAGCTAACCATTGTCACTATGGCCATCATCGTAGATCTATGGCAATAGTTATTGCAGTGGTTACGAGAACCACTGCCATACATAGCCTATGGCAGCGATTCTGTAACCACTGCTATAGGTTGAGCTATGGCAGTGATTTTCAAACCGCTGCCATAGGTTTATCTATTGCAATGATTATAGAACTGCTATCAAAGATTAATGGTAGCAGTTGGTACATAACTTACTACCTCACTTGGCATGCTCACCACAGCAGTTTTGCAACCACTATCGTAGCTTTTGAATAATTAAAAAATATATTTTTTTTAATTTTTTATATATTTTATCTGATAAATGCAAAGATATATAACACAACAAAAAATAGAAGAAAATATTATAAATATAAGTATATTTCTAAAATGCTAAAATTTTATTATCGAATAAAATTTATTATAATATATTTTTTAAAAAAATATTAGAAATTTTCTAAATCTACATTGTCGTCATCATCGGAAGATAGAGCACGAGCTGGAGCTGAAACATCGGCATACATGTCCCCAAGGCCCGCAAAGTCTACTCCAAAACATGCATTGAGTCTCATCACCATGGTGCTCAGGATGCCCTCCAGATGAGATGTGCACTCCTCAGCATGAGCAGCCCGCACCGTAGCCTGATCTACCCGTGCCATAGCCTGAGCTGCCTATGCTAATGCCTCCTTAAGTTGCTCCCAACTGATGACACCGAAAGCATATGAAGAGATGCTCGTCTCGTACCGATAGCTCATCAGCGTATGTCCGAGCCTGCATCGGATCCTCCTAGAGTGCTTAGACCCCAAAACTTGAGGTAAATGGTCATGGGGGCCAGTGGTATCCAGGCCCTCACTCACGAGCGCATCTAACTACTCCTGTAATTATAAATTTAAATAAAATTTTATAAAAAATACTATAATATTGATAATATATATTAATATATTTATTACTTACAAAAATTCTTTCAATCGCGATGTTCATTAGCCTGCCCTTCTTGTCCGTACTGCTGGATCGAAAGATCTCGCTACGGCTTGGCATCACTCCATCTTTCATCAACTATAACAATGGATCAGTTTATTAGAAACATAAAAAAAAATATCAATTTAATTTATCTAATAGAATTTAGAATTTATTATCTCTCTATATACATGACTGGCCATAGACTCATGGCCTATAGTGTGCGTGTACTCCCAATTCTTTCGATTCTAATGAAAAATAACCTAACAAGTATTCAAATAAATAATAAGTATTTAAAAAATATTTAAATATAATTTTAAGTATATTAAAAAATTTAAAAGTTAGAAATTTTATCTCAAACTCCTGATTTCTCTAATGTCTAACCATCCCCTCCCACTGACTTGGAGGAGTCCTGTATCCAAGGAACAAGCTCCTTTGGAGTGTCTCGTTGGTGCTCGAGCCATCCTCTATGGAGCCTGACCTTGTAGCCCCGATACAACTCTCTAATCTTCTTCAGTCAGGCATCTCGATCCCACTCGTGATCTAAGAAGTCATATCTTCTCTGCACAAAGTTATCAAAAGTCAGTTGTCAAATTATTCTAATCAAATAAAGTATAAACATATCAAATGCATATATATAATTAGGATACACTTACCCATATCTTCTTCCACATCTGGTTCCTAACACCAGCATCCATTAATCATCAGTCTATGAGCAATACCGAAATGATATCGGATCGCTTCACAAGCACTCCAAAAAAGGAATGCATCTCCCGCGTGGTCTCTCCTACTGGCCTCTCCTCTGCATCATACTGCACCATCACCTGATGCTAGTGGTTCCACACATGTGGCATGCATGTGAGATCACAAAATATCCTACTGGATGATGCACCTACAATAAAAATATGTTATACAAATATATAAGTATACAAATACTATATAAATAAATAAATAAATAACATAATAAAAATGTACACTCAAATGCTGATGTTGGAATATGTGTCGAAGATGTGGCTGATGGTGGAAGCTCCAATATCGATGGAGTATATACCGATGATGGAGTAGATGCTGATGGTCCCTGAGCAGTCGATGCGGAGGTAAATGAAGTATGTTCCGACTACTCAAATGCCGAGCTCTACGTAACCCATCGAGGGGTGAGGGTGAAAGCTAGATGGCATTTTGGTGCCATCATGATCTGCAACATTAATGAACATTAATCAATATAATATATTGAATAATAATATTAGTATAGCATCAATAAATAGATTCTAATATTTATACCAGAATGTTGAAGTCATCATCTAGTAGCATCTATAATATGGACATCACCATCACTCCTGACAAATGTATCTAGGATCTCGACAGTACCAAATAAGTTTTGTCCTAGAAGAGTACTTTGCATGCATGGTTCAACATCATCATCAACTTCGGTATCATCAAAGATATGCCTAGGCACCATCCTTACAATAATACCCCATTGAGGCTCCAAGGGATTACTAACGTAGAAAACTTGACTAGCTTGGGAGGCAAGTATATACGGTTCTTTAGTGCAGAGATGGCATTGCATGTTAACGAGAGTAAAACCACACTCATCAGTCTTTATTCTTGATTGTGACAAGGTGTCAAACCAATCGCACTTCATTAACACAATCCTTCCTTTAGAATAATAGTCCAAGATGACTATCTTCTCCACTATGCCATAATAGTTCAAATCCTCCGTACGAGGCTGTGAATCCCTTGAGCTAGCATAATACCCAGTGGTGGTGCTCAATATCATGCTACTATTTTGTGTTACCATATTTATGGATCTGCTGTGAATATTAAACCTGTAGCTATTAATGATGAGCTTTTTATACTCATGCACGGTATGATTAGGGTCCATTGAAAGAGCACACACTTTAGGACTCACATCATCGAGCGATAATCTCCACATTTAATTAAGGAGATGATACCTAATTAGTAAACATGTTCAATTAAGTTGCACAAGGCAAGAATATATAATCGCTTACATGATCTTTGAACTATTTAGAAAATTTTTTGCTGTGCATTTTTTCTTTCTCCTACATACTTAGAGCACTGTATTTTACTCTTATGACCTTCTTGTATTTGTTGCATGCACAAAGAATAAATTTAGATGTAATTAGATTTTTTTAAATTATTATAACATAAATATGGCTGAATGACTCACCTTATGTACGGCTCAATGACATGATAATTAAATAGCACATAGCGGTGTACCTTATTTCTTTTCTCAATACTCAAATCAATAAGGCGATATGAAATGAAAAGTCCACCTAGCTATAGAATAGACTCAAATATAGGCTCAATTAGCTCATACTGATCATCCTGATTTCTCATTAATCGATTACGACGTGTCTCAAGCTTGTTTAAGTATATGGTACAAAAATTCATACACTCTTGATCCAAATAAACTTATGCTATGGATCCCTCCAGACGATTCATATTTTTTACATAAGATTTTAGATTTTGAATATTTCTCTTGGTAGGATACATCCATCGGCAAAACACTGGGCCTCCAAGTGCAACTTTCCTCGCAAGGTGCATGGTAAGATGCATCATAATCATAAAAAATGATCATAAAAATATCTTCTCTAGATCACATAATATAGTCACCGTCCATGCCTTTATTTTCTTCACATCTTTCTTAAGCAATCTCTTTGCACAAATTTCTCTATAAAAGTTGCAAAGATGAATAACAACCATTTTGATATTTTTTGGCAACACGCGGCAAATAGCTATTGAGATCAATTTCTACATCAGCACATGATAATCATGAGTCTTCAATCCCCTAAGTTTGACATCTTTACTATTCACATGCTTTGATATGTTACTTGAGTCTCCATCTGGGACCTTTATGCTCTCCAATACATGAAGAAATGTGGATCATTTGGAGGCATTCATAACATAGCATGTATGAGGGAGCCTCCACTATTCTCCCCATGCCAGCTCCAGATGGAGTGATCTCCTAATACCCCATTCTTTCAAGTCAAATCAGGAATTCAAGTTATCTTTGGTCTTATCTTTGATATTCAAGATTATTGCTAATAGGAGCTTACACACATTTTTTTCAATATGCATTACATCTAAGTAGTGGTGCAATAAGTTTGTCTCCTAATATGGCAAGTGAAAGAAGATGCTTTTTTTTCTTCAATTAAAGTGTGTGCCATCTTTTTTTGATCAATGCTTCCTCTTCTTACCATCAATCGGATCATCTTTTCTAAAGTCAACACTGAGACCATCCAACTCTCTCAGTACCTTACTTCCAAACATCTGGCTAGGTACCTCATCTTCTTTAACAGTGCCATTAAAGGAGCGTGCATCCCTTCTATATGGTTGGTTTCGACGAAGGAAACGTCAATGCCCCATATAGCTAAAGCTCCTTCAATGTATCAACCTTCTAGACCGAGTGTTTATTCTAGAAATCGGGCATGCTAGCTCATCTTTCATGCTCCAATCCGATATTAAGGCATAGGCTGAAAAGTCATTTATTATCCACAAAAGCACTGCGCATGGAGAATGACTCATTCAGCAAAGCATCAAAAGTTGAAACACCTTGAATACTCTACAACTATTTCAGCTCGATAATAAGAGGCTACAATAGACATCAATATTATTACCTACCTCCATCGGTCTAGAGATGAGCACTGTCATGAAAGCAAAGAATTTTTTCATACACATCCATGATGGAAGGTTGTAAACATGATAAATACTGACCATATACTGTGGGTGGTATTCATATGCTTGAACAGGTTGAAACCATTGCATGATAAGCCTAACCTCACATTATGTATCTCTTGTGTGAAATCGGGATGTATTTTATTAAACTTTTGCCATGCCTTTCCATCGACTGGATGTCTCAATGCATCATCTTTTGTTTGATCCTTTTCATGCCATCTCATATTCTTCAATGTCCTTGCTGACATAAATAACTTTTATAGTCTCGAAATCAAAGAAAAGTACCACATCAACTTTTAAGGTACATAGATCGATGTGCCATCTTTATTCTCTTTCCATCTTGATACACCGTACCTCATGCACTCATTCTGGTTGGCATCCTCCTTCCAGTAGAACATGCAATCATTAAGACATGCATGTATCTTGCTATAAGAATGGTCCAACTGTTCAATAATCTTTGATACTTCATAATTATTCTTCGAGATTTATACATTATCTAGAAGAATGTCTCCCGAAAGCTCTAGTATGTAGTTCACTCCATTATTACTAAACCTATTGGAGCATTTCATATGGTACAACCAGATTAAGAATTCAAACTTTGTCATTTTTTCACAACCGAGATACAATGGAACATTAGCATCCTCCATCAACTTGCAGACCTTCTCCACATCCTCATTATTTATCATTCCACCAAGCATAGGATTAGGCATGGATGTAGATGCACCGTCATTATGGCCAATAAATGAAAAAATATCATAAATCATTTATTCCACTCTTCCATCATGATGATCGTCTCCTTGCGGCCTACCCTCATCATGTTGATTCTAATAAATTTTATAACTAAATTTAAAGCCATAAATAGTGAGGTGATCATTTATATCTTGATGAGCTAGCCACGATCCATCCATGCACCTTTTACATGGATATTGGATAAGTCCGTGGTCCCTAAATTATTTTATAGCAAAATCAAAAAAATTTTGAAGTCCAGCCTTATATTCTGATGAGAGCCTACTAAACTTCATCCACTCCTTATCCATTATAAAAATTGATGATACTATAATTAAATCTTGCATGGAACTTATAATATATACTAATACATTATAAATAAAAAATGCATCATAAATAGGGATCGAAATAAATATCATGTGTAAAACTCATATTAAATATCATTTTTAGATATGCAATAAATGCATCCTATCACCAACTAATAGGTAAAGATAGGTCATATCCTATTCAAAAATTGCATTAATTTTATAGGTTCATTATAGTAATCAAACGATAGACAATAGGATTCGAATGAAATTTCGATAGCATTTTTTCTTAGTTCTCCTATGTAGGAAGAATAAAAGAAAAATACTATCCAAAATTTCATTCAAAATTCTTAGCATGCCGTTTGATTACTATAATTACCTATAAAATTATTTATAATTTTTAAACTATCCAAATTGAAAAATCAATTGATCATTGTACATAATTCTTCCATCCATATAATTACATATAAATGTACGGATGTTGGAGATTATGTACACTAATCAATTGATAGGTCTATCATTATGCAATGCAATAAATAAAAGCAAAAAGATATAAACACTCAAAAAATGTTATGCAATAAATTCTACAACATGAATTATATTCATAAATAATTAAGGATGAGCAATAAATAATTTTATTTTTTATTAGCGGTCGGGGGTTCTCTTAGCAGCCGGCATGGCCTACAGTTGTGGGTATGGCCCAAAACTTGTCGATGGGGGTAAGGGTTCTCTTGGTGGTCGGCATAGCTCACGGTCGCCAACACGGCCCAGAACCCGCCAGCGATGATTTTTTTATCAGTCGACATGATCCAAGGGCTGTCCACGACTGTCGACACGGCACGATCTAAGGCTACCATCATGGCACGATCTAGAACCTACCGATAGAAATTTTCTTATCGACCGACACCATCCAAGGACTGTCCATGGTTACTGACATGGTACGGCCTAAGGACTATCCACGGCCCCTTCCAAAATCTACCGACATGGTCCAGAATCAATCGATAGTTCTCTTATCCACCGACATGATCTACAATCGATAGATAATTATAATATTTATAATAAATATTTATTATATTTATTATAAAAATTTTAAAAATTATTATAAATGTTATAAGTGATTAATAAATAATACTATAAAATTAAAAAAATTATACCTATGACTATGGAGAGGGGGTCGCACTGAAAGCTTCAAGAGTCGCCAGCGACGGTGCTAGAAGAAGACGATGACACTAGAGGTAACCTGCGAAATAAGAGCAAGATAGTAAGATAGAGAGAAAAGAGAGAGAAAGAGGGGAGAGAGAGGAAGAGGTGGCTCGGGGGGATGCCATGATGGGGCGGTGGTGCGTGGTGACAAGGAGGGGTGGCCTGGGGGTGGGGGTGGTGGGGGTTGGGAGATTGATCAGGGAGGGGCCGAGAGGTAGGAGCAATCGAGGATGGGGGGCTGGGGCAGGTGCGGTGACAGGGAGGTTGAGGGGGGCATGCATGGTGATGGGGAGGGGCGGCCCAGGAGGTGGGGATGGTGGGGGTTGGGGGATCGATCGGGGAGGGGTGGGGAGGAACCGAGAGGCGGGGCAGCCGGGGGTGAGTGTGGTGACAGGGAGCTCGGGGGGGCATGCGCGGTGACAGGAAGGGGCAGCCTGGGAGGTAGGGGTGAAGGAGGTTAGGGGATCGATCGAAGAGGGGTGGGGAGGGGCCGAGAGGTGGGGGTAGCCAGGGATGGTGGGGCCGAGGGTGAGCGCGGTGATGGGGAGGTCGTGGGGGGCGTGCGCGGTGATGGGAGGGCAGCCCGGGCGGTGGAGGTGGCTAGGGATGGAGGGCGAAAGGGGAGGAGGGGGGCACCGAGAGGTGAGGGCGGCCGAGGAGGAAGGAGGGGTGGTGCTAGCTGGTAAAGGAGAGGGGCAAGGTCTCACCGACGGCTGAGAGCTAGGAGAGGGAGAGAGAGAGCGCATGGGAGGAAACCCAAATTAGGATTAATTTTAATCTAACCTATGGCAATAATTTTTGAACCATTGCCATAGCTCTACGACAGCGATTTTCTAATCGCTGCCATAAATGTATAGCAGCGATTTTCAGTAACTGCTGTCATAGATTAGAAAATAATTTTTTATAATTTTACTCTAAATATTATATAATTTTAAAATTTAATATCTATCTTCATCATTCATTATCTAAATAATTATCATTAGAGTGTCGTCACAAAAGATCACCTCAATCCGATGGCCCTAGCTTCATTGATCAAAAAAATTTGATTTCGACGATCACGAACGATGATGCGATGATCTGATAGATGAAGACCTTCGATGAATCCAAAAATCTGTAATAATGATCTCGATGATATTTATAGCATACTATCAAAGTTTTACTTCAATCGAATATCGTTATGATGGTCATTTTAGTATGGAATGATTTTGACTGTAAAATTGGAAACAAGCGATCAAAGGGCAAAACGACGTCCGATTATGGAATAATTTTTTAGTTAAATAATTTTTTTTATAATTTTAATGATTTTATATGGTGATGATTGTAAAGTTCAAATTCTTTTTGTATGAACTATTCATGTTAAACAGATCTTGCAAAAGTATGAGCATAATTATGTGATGTATAGTTATAACTACCAATGGAGTTTAAGAATGGTTATTAAGCGACATATAGTTTTGGATCATTCTTAAATCTACGAGTTGAATTTTTTGATCACCACCATAAAAATGATTAAAGTAGTAGCCAAGATTATTTATGAAAAAAAAATCATAATTGGACGTCGTTTGGTCCTTTGATCACTTATTTATCATTTAAAGATTGAAATTATCCTATACTAAATTGACCAAGATAATGATATCCGATTGAAGTAAAACTTTGATAGTATGCTACAAATATCACCAAGATCATCATTACAGATTTTTGAACTGATCAGAGATCTTCATCTATTAGATCATAGCATCGTCGTTCGTGATTATCGAAATCAAATTTTTCTGATTGATGAAGCTAGGGCCATTGGATCAAGGTGACCTTTTGTGATGATACTCTAACGATAATTATTTAGATAATGAATGATGAAGATGGATATTAAATTTTAAAATTATATAATATTTAGAGTAAAATTATAAAAAAATATATAGTAGCAGTTATGCTAAACCGCTACCATAGGTCAGACCTATTGCAGCAGTTCGTAACCGCTACCATAGGTCGGACCTATGGCAATGGTTAATATAACCGCTGCCATAGGTCGGACCTATGGCCGTGGTTCTTTGTAACCGTCGCCATATATCGGACCTACCTATGGCAGTGGTTCTTTGTAACCGCCGCCATATGTCGGACTTATGGCAGTGGTTCTTTGTAACCGCCGCCATATGTCGAACCTATGGCAGCCACATATGTCAGACCTATGGCAGCAGTTCTTTATAACCACTACCATAGGTTGGACCTATGGTCATGGTCCTTTTTAACCACTATTATAGATTGAACTATGATAGCGATTTTTTTTAACCGCTGTCGTAGATCCTATTACAACAGTTTTAAAAACTGCTGCTATAGTATGCGCTATCGTAGATCCTTTTTATAGTAGTGCTCATCGTTCTGATTGAGTTCGATAGGATTATTATTTCGGACGAAAAAACTATAGTATCTGTCTAATTGACATGGTATTCTACCAAATTGTTTTAAGGATGTAGGTACATTAGACTCCGAGTTTGATCTAATCAAATTCAGCTACTTGTGTCAATTTTTCTACCTATCGAACTTTCTCAAGTTTAATTTTAGAGGCATTAGTTCCTTCACCAAAAAACTTTTTTTCTAAAAAGATTGCTTTAAAGTTGATAGACACTTTTTATTCATCAGCAAGGTATAAATAATTTTCTTTGGTCTTTTTTGGGTATCCTATAAAAATGCAGTTGTCAAACCTAGGTATAAAATTATCCATTATAAAATATTTGACATAAGTCAGACACCCCTAAACCCTAAGGTATGAGAGCACTGGCTTATGCCTTGTCCATATCTCATATGGCATATTAGCTACCAACTTACTCAAATTCCTATGTAGAATATAAAGTCAATTCGAGCACATATCCCCAGAAGAAGATCGACAGTCTGGCAAAATGCATCATGGATCGAATCGTGTCTAATAGGATCCAATGCTTCCTTTTAGATATACTATTATGTTATAGTATTCTAGGAGAAGTCTATTAGAAGAAAATCTCATTCTCGCCTAGATATATTAGAAACTTATTGGAAAGGTACTCATCCCTTCGATTAGATCGAAAAGTTTTAATACTCTTTTCAATTTGCTTTTCTATCTCATTACGAAATAATTTGAATATTTTAAATAATTCTAACTTATGTTTCATCAAATAGATATACCCATACCTCGATAGATCATCAGTGAAAGTGATAAAGTAGAAATATTCACCTCTAGCATTTGAGCTCATTGGTCCATATACATCAGTATGTACTAGACTCAGAAGTTTATTGGATCGCTCACCTTTTTTAATAAAAGATGACTTGATCATTTTCCCAAGAAGACAGGATTCATAGGTCGAAAGTGATGCATAATTGTTGACATTAAGGATTTCCTCTTGAGTCCACATGTTTATTATATTTTTGTTAATGTGACCTAGCCTATAGTGCCAAAGATAGATTTCAAACACATCATCTACGATAGGATGTTTACTAGAGGATTAAACCATATTAACAGGCTATGATAAAAGATAAATTTTATTATTCAATTGTCTAACAAAAATTATAATATCTTTTAAAATGATATTATAAAATTTTTTTTATTAAAATTTCATAACTATTTTTGGCTAGAAGGCCTACAAAGATAATATTCAATAAAAAATTTAGACAAAAGTGACATTCACTAAGAACAAAAGTATGAGAATTGAATACAAGATTTATGGTTCCTAAAGTAAGAATTGAAACCGATCTTCCATCTCCAATATTCAGGAACCTCTCGCCTTCTTCAAATCTCCCACTGACCTGTAAATCCTACAATGAATTGCAAATATGATAAAGACTTTCAATACCTAATACCCAGGCAGTAGTATCATATATTGAGAAATCTCAAGGAGCTAGTTATCATATAATTACCTTGTCCAGTAACTACTTATTTCTTCCTCGACCTATTCGGGTCTAGGAAGGTAATGTATTGAGTACAATTTTTCTTTCAATGTCCTTACTTCTTACAGTAAAAATACTTCGCTTGGCTCTGGTTGGGTTTGGATTTCTTGATCTGACCCTATACAAACATCCCAGCATGCTGTTGCTCCTTCTTATTCTGCTTCTTCTTGTTGTTCTTCATTCCTTTCTTAAAGGATTGATGGCTAGAAAAAGACCTCCCACAACATTCATCCTTCTTATGGAGCTGGTGATCTTTTTCAAAGTTCTACAGCAATCTCAACAAGCCGTGGTAGTTGATTGCAGGCTTTATCATTCTAAAATGAGTAAGAAAGGAGAGGAAGGCTTGGGCAAAAAGTTTGGAGTAGCATCTTTTCCAAGCTGCTCATGCAAGAGAAAGCCGAGCTTACTCATGCACTCAATCATCTTGATCATGTATAATACATTATTGATGACTGACGCTCCATCTCTCATCCGAGCATTGAAGATGGTATAACTAGTCTTGTGCCTTTCAATATCGTCAGGAGTGCCAAAGAACTCATTCAACATTTGAAGTATGTCCTATAACTGAGCGTTCTCAAATCTACGACTGAACTCGTTGCTTATAGCCACCAACATAATAGAACAAATGGTGGTTCGATCATTGAGCTACTACTGATAAATGTCTCGGACCATCCCTCGCATGTTCGAAGCTGACTTCTCAGGTGCCAGATCTATCAAAATGTACAAAATCCATTCATGCTCCAAGACTATTTTCAACTTTTTATACTAGCTATCAAAGTTAGATCCCATTAATTTATCATTGTTTAACAATGATCAGAGCAACAAGATAGTGGCCATATCTATATAAAAATTAAAAAAAAAAACCTAATTAGTATATGAATTATTAAGCCTAAAGACTTGGACTTTAGTCTAAAGGTTCTCCTATTACTTTATATGAATTGATAGCCTTTACCTCCAATTTGAGGAATTATCTTAATTTCTTAGTAGGTACTTGAATCCACACAGACTACACACAAGCCCGACTTTGGTCGATCAACCTATATGTATCTATGGGTAGGTTCTTAACCAATTTTTTTTAAACAACTTCTAGTAATTTAATTTTGCCTCAGAAGCCTAATTAGTAGGCTTTGGCCTCTATTGAAAAGGTTTGGTTGGATTCAACTATTAATATAACTATATTTGGCACACATAACCAATGAATGATTAGGCCCAACTTTGGTCGGCCAAGCTAACTACCATTAGAGAGGCATGGCTAAATTATCATATTATGAATGATAATACCATTAGTTAATAAGCACCAAGCCTTTGGGCCTTCAATGATTATCAAACTAATAGACCCATTATCACTCAACTTAATAGAAGGCTATGATTTTATTATCACCATAACTATTTTACTTTAAGGACCAATAATTTTAGAGAATTTGGTTAACTTATTTTAAAAGAATAAAGAAGATTAACCAGCTAATCACGATCCTCCGACCAACTTCACTAAGTTAGATCAAAGAGGACCTAATTCAAGTCAATTTTAGGGGCATCTAAATCAGTCACACTGATTTACCTAGTGACATAGTTGAGCTCGAATCATCAAGTGATCTTAATCAAAATCTAATTCATCATGCTAGCTAGGTAAGTGAGACCAGTAGAAGAGATATGCCATTAATTCATCAAAGACTGAATCAGTGTGAGTAGCTTTCAATTAAAAATCACTGGTCTAAACTGCTAGACTTATCTTAAATACTAACTAGTCAATTATACTATAAGAAATCTGAATATTAGTGACGGTATTAGCAATGGCCAAAAAGTCCATTGCTATTGATAAGTACCATAAATTCATCAATAAAAGTATTAATTTATTAATTAATTTATATTAATTTTTAAAAATTAATTATCAATTTATATATATTTTTAAAAAATTAATATTTTTATTAATTAAAAAATTAATTAAAAAATAATAAAAATTAAAAAAATAAAATTTTATAACCAATGAAAAGAGCTTATTTTTTTGGTCGCAAAGAAATAAGTTTGAAGCAAATCAGAGCTAAAATAGAATAGATATAATTTTTTTAAAAAAAATTAAAATAAAAAAGAAAAATGATTCAGTCGGCTTCACAAGCCAAGCCACCAAGCTAACTCAACCATAAAAATCATTAGTCGGTCCATGATCCAGGCGTAGACAGCCAGCTTAGCGACAACCGACGAATCTTGGAGCGACACGTGGTGGACCAAGACCCTTAAAGGATTTACAGAAAATCTATCACGGCTTACAGGATATTTTGGATTTTTCACTCGACGATAGGAGGCGCTGATTCATTGTGGTGTATGGTGCAGCCGGTCCATGCGGTCTATGAGAACAGTAAAGGCACGATCGGATGGATCCAATTGATTGCGGTCAAGATCTAATCGTGGAGAAATTTTTCTACTTTGATTCAACTTTAGACTTCACGTGGATCACCATCGGACAGCAACACTCACATCTAACTCAGATCCAATGGTCCAGAATGCTCCCGATGGTGATCAAGACTCCTAATGCATGATCAACGGCCAGATTTTCTCCATCAACATGTGATCAATGGCTAGAATTTAATTCGACCTAATCTAGATCGATACACATCTGATTTTGATGATTTTTGGTCTGTTGGATTCCTATTGAATGGCTAGATTTCACCAGACTTCACCAGATTCATCTTAAAGTTGTTTTAATCCAAATTTTACTCAAATTTCTTTCTATTTTGATGATTAAAAAGGCTCTTTGTCCCACATTGCTTAGAAGAAAATCCTCCACTCCTAGCTCTATAAATAAGACCCCAAGCTTCCAAAATTCAGAATCTTCGATCAAGGTGAAGCTTTGGTATAGGGTAGAGCTGGCTTTGGATTAGAGACTGCTTCAAAGTAATAGGTGTCGAGAAGAATAGCTGGGCTTCTACACCATCTTTCTACCGATGCCGATCCAAGATCAGAGATCGGCCTATTTTATTTTTTTTTTAAAATTTTATATATTTAAATTATGAACCTTTTAATTAATATAATATTTATTTTTATGCTCTTTAATTTCATGCTCTTTATTTTTATTATAATTTAAATTCTATACTTTAATTATTGCTCTTTATTTTACTACAAGTAGATGCTAAGATCTAACTAGTAGATCTTAGTACCAAGTTTACTTTTCTACATAATTTAATTTTTATTTTATAATTTTTATTTTTAATTTTTGACTTTAAATTTTATTTTTAAATTCTTTTTTTTCTTTTAAAAAATTAAATATTTTAAAATTAAAACACTATCTTCCTTGTGGATTCGATCCGACTCATTTTTAATTATTTTAAGAAGTTAGATTAAACTGATAAACACGATGTCTTAACGACAACATCGCGCTCTTATCAAATTTTTGACACCATTATCGAAGATCATTTTTTATTTTTTATTTTAATTTTTAATTTATTTTAAATAAATTAAAAATAATTTTGGCAAATGCACCAAGTTTTTGATGCCATTATCGAAGAAGGCACGGACATTAAATTTTTGATCTCTTTAATTTTTTTGTAAATAAGTTGTAAATAAATTTTTTATTTTCTTATAAATATTGCTGACTAACTTCTTTTTTATTTTGCAGAAAAAGAGATTAAAGAACAAAAAGAACCTGGGCAACGAACAAATCATTCAGTTTTGCTTGGTGAGATCAATCCTAACCCTAATCCTCTTTTCTTTTTATTTATTTTATTTATTTACTTATTTTATTTTTAAATTAATTTAAAAAATATTTATTTAAATCTAATTAAAAGCTCCATGATAAGATTAGAAATCTTAACTATTTAGAGCATACATCATATTAGTTTTATTTTTATTTTTTTAATGATTGCTGGAGGCAAGGTAAGCCTTTCAAAATTCAATTAGTTGCATGCATCTAGTTTAAATTGCATAGAATCCCTTGTTTGAATTTTTTTTTTAAAGAGCATAAAAATTTAAAATTTAAATATATAAATATTAAATATGAATAAAATATTCTTAGAAATCTGCTCTACAATAAAAATTTAAAATTTAACTAATGATATCCTTACACTAATTTTATTTTTCTTATCATTAAAAGACAAAGCCAAGTACTGGCTTGGCACAATAGGGAGATCAATTAAAATTTGGACTGAATTGCAAAGTAAATTTCTTAAAAAAATTTATCCCATAAGTCAAACCAACATTATGAGACGAGCTATCACTGGATTTGCTTAGCTTCTAGAGGAACATATTCACGAGTCATGGAAGAAACTTAAAAAATTTCTTAGAAAATGTCCACACCATGATTTGTCTAAGTGGCAAATATTTCAAGCTTTCTATGAGGATTTAGGAGATCAATACAAATAGATGGTAGATGCATCCTATGGAGGTGCATTCATAAATAAAAGTAAGAACGAAGCCTATATCTTGTTTAAAATCCTGAGTGAAAACTCAATTAACCGTGCTTCGTTATCTTTCTACCAAACCTGGGCAGGGATCCATGAATTTAAACATCTAGAATCTAGTCCTAAGGCTGATTCAAATTTGATAGATAAAGTTGACCTTCTTGCCTAGAACTTAGATCAAGTCTTAACCCTAGGTCAACAATCTCCTGCACAATTCACATCATTTTATAATTATCAGGAGATTTGTTCAATTTGTGCTAGCCCAATCCATCATGTGAGTGAATATCCTATGGTTGTATAGTTTTCACCTTTTATCCAAGCACTACTACAAAAAAAAGAAAATCTTGGCTCTGATACCAGTTGAAGAGGAAATCCTGATTTTTTAGATTAGATTCATTCAGATCTGATTGGATTAAGAGAGATATTTTAAAAATTTTTCTTTTGAATCCATATCAGATCTGAGATATTTCAGATCTGATTTTATAGATCTAATAAAAAAATAAATAATAAATTAAATCTGATTTAATTTTATACCTTGTTGTTGGGTAATCGGATTACCCTATGATGATCCTGCTGATTGTCTGAGATTCTCGATCTAGCCACGTAAGTGTCTGACCTCTATCGGTATCCACTCCAACTGAATCTGAAGATCTTCTTCTTCTTTATCACCTCTTCAAATATCAGATCTGTATCTGATTTAAAGGATCTCCAAAATATCTTTCAAAGATCTACAGTCATCTCTGTAGTAGTGCTGCCTTCTTTCTTTCTCATCATCTTTCTCTTGTCTGGATCGCACCAAACTGGAGCCCAAAACTTCTTGGACGTGAAGAGGAGAGAGAGGACCAGAAGATGACATGGAAGAGAAAGAGGGGCAGCCTTGGGGTATGGGCTAACTACTGCCATAGCCTAAAAAATCACTGCCATAGGTTATGGCAGCGATTTTCTAACTACTGCTACTGTGACCGTCACCGTAGCTCTATGACAGCTGTTGTTGTAGCAGTTGTTAGAATCGCTGCCATAGATAGGCTATTGCAGCGATTTATAAATAGCTATAATAGATCAACCTATAGTAGCGATTATATAACCGCTGTCATAAGTTATCTATAGCAGCGGTTACATAACCACTGCCATAGGTAATCTATAACAGTGGTTTCTTAACCACTGTCATAAGTCTAATACAGTGGTTGGCATCATTTGCATCAGAGATCTATGATAGCAGTTGGCACGAATATGACAACGATTATAAAACCATTATCGTAGATCCTGAATAATTAAAAAAATAAAATTTTTATTTTTTTATATATTTTATCTGATAAATATAGATATATAACACAAAAAAATATAATAAATATAAAAATTATTCTAAAATGCTAAAATTTTATTATCAAATAAAATTTATTATAATATTTTTTTAAAAAAATAAAATACATCAAAAGTCTCCTAAATCTACATCATCGTCGTCGTCGTCGTCGTTTTCGGGAGCCAAAGCTAGAGCTAAAGCTGGAGCCAGAGTCGAAGTTGGAGCTGGAATGTAGGCCAACATATTCTTGAAGCCCATGACTCTAAAATATATGCTAAGCATCGACATCATGTCTCTCATGATGCCCTCCACATGAGATACGCGCTCCTTAGCCCGATCTATCAGCGTCGCAGCATGATCTACTCATGCCAATGCCTCCTCAAGCTCCTCCCAGCTGACGACATCGAAAGTCTGTGAGGAGACGCTCACCTCAGACCAATAGCTCATCAGCGTGTGTCCAGACCTGCATCGAATCCTCCCATAGTGCTCAGGCCCCAAGATCTGAGACAGATGGTCATGGAGCCTAGAGGTATCCGGGCCCTCGGTCGCGAGTGCATCTAACTGATTCTACAATTATAAATTAAAATAAAATTTTATAAGAAATGCTATAATATTAATCATATATATTAATATATTTAATACTTATAAAAATACGTTCGATCGTGGTGTTCATCGGCCTGCCCATCTTGTCCGTACAGCTGGATCGGAAGATCTCGCTATGGCTGAGCATCACTCCAACTCTCATCAGCTATAACAAAAAATAAATTTATCAGCAAGATGATAAAAAATATAAATTTAATTTATCTAGTAAGATTTAGAATTAATTATCTCTCTATGCACACGACTGATCATAGACTCGTGGCCTAGAGTGTGCGTATACTCCTGGGTTGCACGGTTCTTTCGGTTCTGATGGAAGGTAGCCTAACAAATATTTAAATAAATAATAAATATTTTAAAAATATTTAAATAAAATTTTAAGCATATTGAAAAATTTAAAAGTTAAGAATTTTATCTTGAACTCCTGGCTCCTCTAGTGTCTAACCATCCTCTTCCACTGACTCGGAGGATAGTCCTATATCCAGGGAACAAGCTCCTCCGGAGTGTCTCGTCAGTGCTCGAGCTATCCTCTATGGAGCTTGACCTTATGACCTCGGTACAACTTCTTGATCTTCTTCAGTCGGGCATCTTGAGCCCTCTCATGATCGGGGAAGTCATACCTTCTCTACACAAATTTATCAAAAATTGGTTAAGAAATTATTCTAATCAAACATATATAGTGTAAACATATAAAATGCATAAATATAACTAAGATGCACGTACTTACCCATATCTCCTCCCATGCTCGATTTTTGATGGCAGCATCCATCAAATGCCAATCTCTGGGCTCTACGGAAATGATGTCCGACCGCCTCATAAGCACTTCAAAAAAGAAATGCATCTCTGCATGGTCTCCCCTACTGGCCTCCCCTCTGCATCATAATAGATCATCACCTGATGCTGACGGTTCCACATATCTGCCATACGTGTGGGACGGCGAAATGTCCGACTGGATGATGCACCTACCATGCAAATATGTTATGTAAATATATAAGTATACAAATACTATATAAAAAATAAAGTTATACTAATATAATAAAAATGTAAACTAAGATGCCTGCATAGTAGCATGTGCCCCAGATATGGGTGACGGTAGAGGCTCAACTGCCGGTGGAGTAGATGCCATCGATGGAGTAGATGCCACCCATGGAGTAGATGTCGACGGTGGAGATCCCTGAGTAGCCGATATTGAGATGGACAGAGTATGTTTCGACTGCTCCTCGGATGCTGAACTGCATGTAACCCATCGAGGGGCAGGGGTGAAAGCTAGATGGCATTTCAGTGCCATCGTGACCTACAACGTTAATGAACATTAATCAATATAACATCATGACATATCAAATTCTATTCGCTTGGAAGCTAAGCCAGCTCCATGCCTGAGACATCCGACTAGGATCCTCCCCCAGCAGGCTCGATCATGGCCCAAGTCGGCTCAGCTGTGTGCCATCCCCTTGATCACTCCCTCTATCCCTCTCTCGATCTCTCTCTCCGCAACCGAGCCGGCTTGGTTGTGTGCCATCCCTCTATCCCTCTCTTGATCTCTCTCGCCGCAACCAAGCCGGCTTGGTTGTGTGCCATCCCCTTGATCACTTCCTCTATCCCTCTCTCGATCTCTCTCACCAGCAATGGCGGTGAGGCCGAACCCCTCCCTCCCAGCTTTTTCATCTCTCGATCTTCCTCTCTCCCTCTCTCGATCTCCCTCGTCGGTGAGACTGGACCCCATCCCTTCCTCTCTCACTCTCTCGATCTCCCTCGCTGATAAGGCCGAACCCCATCCCTCCCAGTGATGTCAGTGAGGTCGGACCCCTCTCTCCCTCTCTTGCTCTCTCGATCTCCCACTCTCCCTCTCTCTCAATCTCCCTCGTCGATGAGGCTGGACCCCCTCCCTTCCAATGATGGCGGTGAGGCCGGATCCCTTCCTTCCTCTCTCAAGTACAGACCCATCAGATATTTGGGTGATCCGATACCAATAATTAAAATTGGATCTGAATCTGAATATTCATATTCCAATCCAAACCCAATTCGTTGATAGATCTAGTCCACAGCCGCCGACATGGCACGGCCCAAGGCTACCACCATGGCACGACCCAAAAACTATGGTATATAAATAATTATAATAATTATAATAAATAATTATAATATTTATTATAAATATTCTATAAATTATTATAAATATACATGATTAATAAATAATACTATAAAATTAAAAAAAATTATACCTATGATTATAGAGAGCGGATCGTACCGAAAGCTTCGAGGGTCGCCGGCGACGACACTAGAGGAGGACAACGGCACTAGAGGTAACCTGTGAAACAAAAGCAAGATAGTGAGATAGAGAAGAAAGAAAAAGAGGAAAGAGAGAGAGAGAGAGCAGGGGTGGTCGGGGATGGGGGCCAGGGGGAGGGGCACAGTGATGAGGAGGCCGAAGGAGGCTTCGCACTTGACCAAGAGAGGGTCAGAATGGTGGTGGTGGGGGGGGAGGTGGGGTTTCAACGGGGGCCGAAGGAGGGTGGAGGGGGGCTCGTCGGAAGGGGGTTTGGTTTTCGCACTACGGTTGGAGGAGGATAGAGTGTGGGGGAGGGGTTTCATGAGGGGGCGATGAAGGGTTGAGGATGGATGAGGGTTCGCCAGAGGGGGGATTTCATGAGGAGCTGAGGGAGGGTCAGATGGGGGTTCGTCGGAGGGGGGGTTCACTAGGGACCAAGGGAGGGTTGGATGGGGGGCAAGAGGTGGGGTTTCATGGGCGGACCGAGCGAGGGTGGAGGGGGTTCGCTGGAGGGGAGGTTCGCGGTGGGTCAAGGAAGGGTTGGATGGGGGTTCGTCGGAGGAGAATTTCGTTGGAGGCCGAAGGAGGGTCAGATGGAGGGGTGGGGGGCCGGGTGGGGAGTAGCGGGGAGGGGCGACCGAGGATGGGGGACCCGAAGAGGGAGGGGGAAGGAGGGGCGGCACCGACCGAGGAAAAAGGAGGGGCGACATCGATCGGAGGGAGGAGGGGTGATGCCAGTCGGGGGGAAGGAGCCTCACCGATGATGAAGAGGACGGGGGAGAGAGAGAGCGAGAGAGATCGAGTGCGCATGGGAGGAAAGAAAAAATTTGAAAATTTTTAACCTAACCTACGATAATGATTATCAAACCACTGCCATAGATCTACAGCAGCGGTTATTGAACCGCTGCCATAAATCTATGACTGCAGTTATCCAAAACCACTGTCATAGATCTACGACAGCGGTTCTATAATCACTATCGTAGATCTATAGCAGCGATTTTTGATAACTGCTGCCATAGATGGAAAATAATTTTTTGCTTATTTTTTCTCTAAATATTATATAATTTTAAAATTTAATGTCCATCTTCATCATTCATTATCTAAATAATTATCATTAGAGTGTTATCGTAAAAGGTTGCCTTGATCCGATGGCTCTAGCTTCATCGATTAGAAACATTCGATTTCGACGATCACGAATGATGATGCAATGATCTGATAGTTGGAGACATTCGATGGATCCAAAAATCTACAACAATGATCTCGATGATATTTGTAGTATACGATCAAAGTTTTACTTCAATCGGATATCGTTATCATGGTAAATTTAGTATGAAATAATTTCGATCATTAAATTAGAAACAAATGATCAAAGGGTTAAATAGCGTCTGATTATGATATAATTTTTTAGTTAAATTATTTTTATTATAATTTTAAATATTTTATACAGTGATGATAGTATAATTCAAATCATTTTCGTATAATCTATTCATGTTAAGCAGATATTGTAAAAGCACGAGTATAACAACTAGTGAAGTTTCAAAATAGTTATTAGGAGACGTATAGTTTTAGATCATTCTTCATCTCATGAATTGAATTTTATAATCACCACCATAAAAAATAATTAAAATAGTAGCAAGATCATTTATAAAAAAATTATCTCATAATCGGACACCGTTTGGTCCTTTGATCACTCGTTTATCATTTAATGGCCGAAACTAATCTATACTAAATCGATCAAGATAATGATATCCGATTGAAGTGAAACTTTGATAGTATGCTACAAACATCACCGAGATCATCGTTGCAGATTTTTGGATCTATCGAAGATCTCCATCTATCAGATCATCGCATTATCGTTCGTGGTCGTCGAAATCAAATTTTTCTGATCGATGAAGCTAGGGCCATCGAATCGAGGCGATCTTTTGCAACGATACTCTAGTGATAATTATTTAGATAATGAATGATGAAGATAAAAATTAAATTTTAAAATTATATAATAACTGTTGCCATAAATTAGATTATAGCAGCGGTTCCTACTAACCGCTGCTATAGGTCCGACTTATGGTAGCGGTTACAATGAATCGCTGCTATAGGTCGACCTATGGCAGCAATTTTTTGTAACCGCTACTATAGTTTTGACTTACGGCAGTGATTTTTTGTAACCACTGCTATATGTCGGACCTATAGCATCGGTTATAAAAATCACTACCATAGGTCCGACCTATAGCAGTGGTTAATGAAAATCGTTGCTGTAGGAGCTATGGCAGTGGTTTTGAAAATGCTGCCATAGTAAGCATTACCATAGACCATTTTTATAGTAGTAAAGAACAAGTCCAAGCTGCTAAAGGCTACTCCAAGTTGGTTAATGATCCATTTTCAAATTCATATAACTCTAGCTGGAGAAACCATCCTAATTTTTCTTGGAAACCACAACAGACTCGGGCTCAGACCCAAACTCCATCAGTGCAAAATTATCAGAATAGACCTCAATACCAGAACTATGCTTATAACAAAGATCAGCCTAGTCAGCCTTTTCAGCCACCACATTATAATCAGCCCTCAAATCCACCTCCTCAACAGACTAATCTAGCTGACGATAGATTTAACCAACTTCAACAATTGATTCTGACTCAACAACAATCTATCATCAAGCTAGAAGCTCAAATAGGATAATTAATTGAGTCTAACACGAGGAGAGAACTAGATCAACTACCGAGCCTATCAATTTCAAACAACCCACCTAATATCCACCAATCACCTAGACCAAGTTATTAATTTAATGTCTCACTTAAGAATCCCTAATTTGAGAATACCAAAGTAATTTCTGAACTTAAAATCTATAGGATTCTTATAGACCCATACCAAGATCAGGTGAGAGAGGCTAATACTGATGCTAGCCAAAATGAAAATTTAGAGAAATAAGTTAGTACTGAGACTAACCACATAGAAGAATCTAAGCCCAAAACTAGTACTGATGCTGGTTCCAGTTTAAATAAAATAGACATAGAAAAAAAAGAATAGATGATTTATCCGAGACTTATAAACCTAATGTCCTATTCCCTTCAATCCTAAAAGTCGGTTCTTCTTACAAAAATCAAGAGGCATGTAATGAAGTATCAATGGAGTTGTTTAAATAAGATCATATTAATTTACCTCCAAAATTAAACCCATCTTTAGACATCCTTCCAGTACCCAGTATATTAAACTTAATTTTTAATTCAAAAACTCAATTCATTAGCATTTTAGAAGAACAAATAGGAGAAATTCTTAATAAACATGGGTTTGAGAATGGGGTCACAAATTATGTCCCTAAAATTAATAATGATTATTTCAATAAAGGGATAAAAAATTATCTTTCAGAGATTGGCAATCCAAAATCATTAGAATTTATCAATCCAGTATTCGACATAGGATAGTAAGCTGCATTGTGTCTGGCTGAAGATGGTAAACTTAGCACTTATTGGGAGGTAACCTAATATTTAGTTTTTCTAGATTAATTTATCTTTTTAGTTGATTTTTTTAGGATAATTTGAATAAGTTGGAGGAAGAGCTTAAATTTTCAAAGGCATATGCTGGACCAAATACATTAAGTTAGGTATATTCTTTCATGTTCTTTATTACATCCTTTATTTTTTCTTCTTCATTGAGGACAATGTCGATTAAGTTAGGAGGGAGAAAAATAAAAATTTTAAAATTTTAAGTCCTCGAAAAAGTTAGTATTTAGTATTTAGACACCTGATTATGCTTAAAAATTAAATTAAACTAAGCATTTTTTAAAAAAAATTGATGCATAGATCAGAGATTCTGTGAGATATTAAGAAATCAAGTATTAAGAAAATCTAATAAAGAGTTAAGTGTAGAATATAAAAAGTTTTTCTTTTGAGCATTTCTAATTTTTTTCTACTAGCATCAAAGAAAAGTCTACTTTTTATGGGCTTGTATAGGATAACTATACATTTCTTCATATATATATAAAAAAAATTATTAAAATAAAATAGTTTTCAAATACTTCTCATGGAGTAATCGGGTATCTTTATCTAAGCAAGCATTGAGTTTCGCTTCAAAAGATGGGAAGGGCAAAGAAGCTCGCTGTAAAGCTAATCTTAGCTCATAGCCTGTTTGATTCGAGCTAGTAAGTCCGAGGGATATTCTTTACCTAGTGTCCTAAAGTCAACTGATTTGGGAGTCATTAGCCCAAGACTCGCTACATGGATCAAATAGAAAGCTTAAGGAATTAAGACACTCAATAGTGGTACAACTTTTAAAAAAAAAATATTGATTTTCCATCGAGTAATCAAATTTTGTTGCCTAAGTAAGCAATGATATTCGCATCAAAAAGTGGGCAATATAAAAATAAAAAATTTAATAAATGAAGGATAGAAGTAATAATACACTTGCCTATATGAAAGTTTAAACAAATCAAAGATAAAGATAGAATAATTTTAAAAAAAATTAGAAAAATTTAATGTTCTTTACTTAATTTTTTTATTAATAAGTATTAATACCTCAATGATATATCTCACTTATACTCTGCTGAATATCAATGGTCATTTTGAAAACTGCTTAGATAAAATTCAAAACTCTAAAGTTTAAGGTATTTAAAACTAAATTCTTTCTTTACTCGAAGATGAGCAAAGCTTACGTTGGAGGGTGTGATAAGTATCATAAATTCATCAATAAAAATATTAATTTATTAATTAATTTATATTAATTTTTAAAAATTAATGATCAATTTATATATATTTTTGAGAAATTAATATTTTTATTAATTAAAAAATTAATTAAAAAATAATGAAAATTAAAAAATAAAATTTTATAATCAATGAAAAGAGCTTATTTTTTTATCATAATGAAATAAGTTTGAAGCAAAATAAAGCTAAAATGGACTAGATATAAATTTTTAAAGATAAAAAAAATTAAAATAAAAAAAATGGCTCAGCCGGCTCTGCAAGCTAAGCCGCAAAGCCGAGCCAAGCCGGCGCACCATCAAAGCCGACTTAAGCCTAGCTAGCTAGCCAACCGATCCATGATCCAGGCATAGACCACCAGCTCAGCGACAACCGGCGAATTATGAAGCGACACGTGGTGGACCAAGACCCATAAAGGGTTTACAAAAAATCTATCGTGGCTCACAAGGTATTTTGGTCTTTTCACTCGGCGATAGGAGGTGTTGATTCGTTATGGTATGCGGTGTGCGGTGCAGCCGGTCCATGCGGTCTATGGGAATAGTAAAGGCACGATCGGATGGATTCGATAAATTGCGATCAAGATCGGATGGTGGAGAGAATTTTCTACTTTGACTTCATGTGGATCACCATCGGACGGCAGCGCTCACATCTGACTCAGATCCAACGATCCAAAATTCTTCCAACAGTGATCAGAACTCCCAATGTGCGATCAACAGTCAGATTTTCTCCATCAACGTGCAATCAACGACCAAAATTTAATCCGACCTAATCTGGGTCAATACACATTCAATTATGATAATTTTTGGTCCGTTGGATTCCTATTGAATGGCTAGATTTCACCAAACTTCACCAGATTCATCTTAAAGCTATTTTAATCTAAATTTTAATCAAATTTCTTCCTATTTTATTGATTAAAATGACTCTTTATCCCACATTGCCTAGAAGAAAATCCTCCACTCCTCCTAGCTCTATAAATAAGACCTCAGGCTTCCAAAATTCATAATCTTCGGTTAAGGTGAAGTTTTAGTATAGGGTAGAGCTGAGCTTTGGATTAGAGGCTACTTCAAAGCAATGGATGCCGAGAGGAAGAGTTGGGCTTCTAACACCATCTTTCTGTCGATGCCGATCCAAGATCAGAGGTCAGCCTATTTTATTTTTTTTTTTTAATTTTATGTATTTAAATTATGAATCTTTTAATTAATATAATATTTTTTTATGCTCTTTATTTTTATTATAATTTAAATTTTGTACTTTAATTATTGCTCTTTATTTTATTAGATGCTAAGATCTAACTAGTAGATCTTAGTACCAAATTTACTTTTCTGCATAATTTAACTTATACTTTGTAATTTTAATTTTTAATTTCCAACTTCAAATTTTATTTTTAAATCTTCTTCTTTTTCTTTTCAAAAATCAAAGATTTCAAATCTAAAAACATACAATCTTTCCTGTGGATTCGACCCGACTCACTACTATCTACATATTTTTAATTATTTTAAGAAGTCGGATTAAACTGATAAACACGGTGTCTTAACGACAACATCGCGCTCCTATCAAGTTTTTGGTGTCGTTGCCAGGGAAGGCATGAAAATTAATTTTTTTTGATTTTTTTAATTTTTTTGTAAATAAATTATAAATAATTTTTTACTTTTTTTATTTTTTTATAAATATTGCATACTAACTTTTTATTTATTTATTTTATAGAAAAAAAGAAAAAGAAGAAAGCATCTAATCTTGTTTGGTGAGATCAATCCTAACCTTAATCCTCTTTTTATTTATTTATTTTATTTATTTTATTTTCAAATTAATTTAAAAAATATCCATTTAAATCTAATTAAAAGCTCCATGATAAGATTAGAAATCCTAACTATTTAGAGCATGCATCATATTAGTTTTATTTTTATTTTTTTTGATGATTGCTGGAGGCAAGATAAGCCTTTTAGAATTCAATTAGTTGCATGCATCTAGTTTAAATTGCATAGAATTCATTATCTGAATTTTTTTTTGCATATCATATTAAATCAAATTAAGGGCAACACCCAATTTAACAAGATAAGATGAGAATTTGATCATCCTTCCTTAGCCCACAAACAACCAACCAACATCCTGCATTGACCTAAGCCTTTAATTTTAAAATCAATTAGACATCAGTCCTAGGAACTCAAGCTCAATAGGATAAGGAACCCTAAGAGTTAAACTAGATTAGAGTTAGTCAATTTGACTGGTGTCTAGGAAAGTGATTCAGGGATGACTGGGTCCGAAGGAAAATGATTTCTAATTGATTCCGTTAGCTTACCTAGCCAAGCATAATTGGTGTCTAAGACAAGCAACGAAAAGACTTCCACCGATCTTATACTTACCTGGCCAGTTGATTGGCTGATGTTATACTTGGAGGGCTTGAAGGTAACCTTGGTAGTTAGGAGCTGTCTAGATCTAGGATAACCATTAGTCAGGATTGATTGACCAACTTAATTGCTAACCAACATCAAACCTAATTAAACCTAAATCTTCTCTCTCTTCTTAGTTCTTGGACTCCTTAGGACCTCTTCTTTCTTTCTTCTCCTTTCTCCTCTAAAAAAATAAATTAAATTAAACTAACTAAAAAAATATTAAAAGTTTATTTATAAAAAAATAATTTTTTAAAAAAATAATAATATAATAAAATAATAATAATATATATATAATTCTAAAAAAAATCTAAAAAATTTTGAACCATACATTAAGGTTACACTAATACATACAAGGTAGAAAATTGCTTTTTCTAATTTAGTTGAACATAATTGAATGGTTGATTCATATTAAACCTGATAATCAAATGGCTGATCTAAACCTAATAGTTCAAAAATTAGATAAAGTTGACCTTCTTGTCCAGAAATTAGATCAACTCCTAATCCTAGGTCAACAATCTTCTGCACAATTCACATTACCTTTTAATTATCAGGAGTTTTATTCTATTTATGCTAGCCCAACCCATCATGTGAATGAATGTCCTTTTGCTGCACAGTTTTCATATTTTATCTAAGAATAAGTTCAAGCTGCTCAAGGCTACTCCAAGTTGATTAATGATCCATTTTTAAATTCATATAACTCTGACTGGAGAAACCATCCTAATTTTTCTTAGAACCCACAATAGACTCAGGCTCAGATCCAAACTCCATCAGTGCAAAATTATCAGAATAGATCTCAATATCAGAACTATGCTTATAACAGAGGTCAGCCTAGTCAGCCTTTTCAGCCACCATATTATAATCAGCCATCATACCTACCTCCTCAATAAACCAATCTAGCTGACGATAGATTTAACCAACTTCAACAATTGATTCTGATTCAACAGCAATCTATCGTCAGGCTAGAAGCTTAAATTGGATAACTAGCTGAATCCAACATGAGGAGAGAACTAGGTCAATTATCATGCCTATCAATTGCAAATCTTATAAACAACCCATCCATTGTCCACCAATCACCTAGATTAAATTATCAATCTAATGTCCTACCTAAGAATCTCTAATTAAAGAATACCAAAGTAATTTCTGAACTTAAAAGTTATACGATTCTTATAGATGCATACCAAGATCAAGTGCCAAAATAAAAATTTAGAGGAACAGATTAGTACTGAGACTAACCACATAGAAGAATCTAAGCCTGAAACTAGTACTTATGCTGGTTTCAGTTTAAATAAGATAGACATAGGAAAGAAGAGAATGGATGATTTACTCGAGATCTATAAACCAATAGTTCTATTCTCTTCAACCCTAGAAGTCGGTTCTTTTTACAAAAATCAAGAGGCATGTAATGAAGTATCAATGAAGTTGTTTAAGCGAGATCACATTAATTTACCTCTAGAGTTAAAATCATCTTTAGACACCCTTCCAGTACCCAATGTATTAAACTTAACTTCTAATTCAAAAACTTAATTCATAAGCATTTTAGAAGAACAAATAGAAGAAATTCTTAATAAACATGGGTCTAAGAATAGGGTCACAAATTATGTCCCTAAAATTAACAATGATTATATCAATAAAGGGATAAGAGAGTATCTTCTTGAGATTGGCAATCTAAAATCATTGAAATTTGTCAATTCAGTATTTGACACAGGATAGTAAGCTGCATTGTGTCTGACTGAAGACGATAAATTTAGTGCTTATTGAAAGATAACCCAATATTTAGTTTTTTTCATCTAATTTATCTTTTTAGTTTATTTTTTTTTAGGACATGTTGAATAAGTTGGAGGGAGAGCCCAAATTTTCAAGGGCATGTGCTACACCAAAAGTATACTAAGTCAGGTGTATTCTTTTATGTTCTTTATTACATTCTTTATTTTTTTCTCCATTGAGGATAATATCGACTAAGTTGAGAGGGAGAAAAATAAAAATTTTAAGTCCTAAAAAAGTTAGTTTTTAGCATTTAGACACCTGATTATGCTTAAGAATCAAATTAAACTAAGTATTTTTATAAGAAAATTGATGCACAGATCAGAGAATCTTTAAGATATTGAGGAATCAAGTATTAAGAAAATTCAATAAAGAGTTAAGTCTAGAACATAAAAAGTTTTTCTTTTGAGCATTTCTAATTTTTTCTACTAGCATCAAGAAAAAGTTTACTTTTTATGGGCTTGTATAGGGTAACTAAATATTTTTTTCATATAAAAAAATTATTAAAATAAAATAATTTTTAAGTACTTCTCACTGAATAACCAGGCCTCTTTGCCTAAGCAAGCATTGAGTTTCATGTCAAAAAGTGGGAAGAATAAAGAAGCTCGTTGTAAAGCTAGTCTTAACTCATAACCTGTTTGAGTTCGAGCTAGTAAGCCCGAGGGGTATTCTATATCTAGTACCCTAAAGTCAACTAGTTTGGAAGTCATTGGCCCAAGACTCGCTACATGGATCAAATAGAAAGTATAAGGGGTCAAGACACTCAATAATGGTACAACATTAAAAAAAATTAATTTTTCATCGAGTAACCAAATCCCATTGCCTAAGTAAGCAATGATATTCGTATCAAAAAGTGAACAATATGAAAATAAAAATCAATAAATGAAGGGAGGAAGTAGCAATACACTTGTCTAAATGAAAGTTTAGACAAATCAGAGATAAAGATGGGATAATTTAGAAAAAAATTAGAAAAATTTAATATTTTTTACTTAATTTTTTATTAATAAATATTAATACTCCAATGATATATCTCACTTATACTCTACTAAATATCAATGACCATTTTGAAAACTGCTTAGATAAAATTCGAAACTCTAAAGTTAAAAGGTATTTAAAACTAAATTCTTTCTTTACTCGAGGATGAGAAAAGCTTAAGTTGTGGGGTGTGATAAGTACCATAAATTCATCAATAAAAATATTAATTTATTAATTAATTTATATTAATTTTTAAAAACTAATGATCAATTTATATATTTTTAAGAAATTAATATTTTTATTAATTAAAAAATTAATTAAAAAAATAAAAATTAAAAAAAATAAAATTTTATAATCAATGAAAAGAGCTTATTTTTTTGATCATAATGAAATAAGTTTGAAGCAAATCGAAGCTAAAATGGACTAGATATGAATTTTTTTAAAAAAATTAAAATAAAAAAGAAAAATGGCTCAGCCGACTCCACAAGCCAAGCCATCAAAGCTGACTCAGCCACAGAAGTCATCAGTCGGTTCATGATCTAGGCATAGACCGCTAACTCAGTGACAACCGACGAATCACGGAGTGACATGTGGTGGAGCAAGATCCTTAAAGGATTTATAGAAAATCTATCGCGACTCATAGGGCATTTTGAACTTTTCACTCAATGACAGGAGGTACTGATTCGTTATGGTGTATGGTGCAGTTGGTCCATGTAGTCTATGGGAACAGTAAAGGCACAATCAAATGGATCCGATTGATTACGATCAAGATTGAATGGCGGAGAAAATTTTCTACTTTGATTCAGCTTCAAACTTCATGCGGATCACCATCGGATGACAGCGCTCACATTTGACCCAGATCCAATGGTCCAAAACACTTTTGATGGTGATCAGGACTCCCAACACATGATCAACGGCCAGATTTTCTCCATCAACGCATGATCAATGGCTAGAATTTAATCCGACCTAATTTGGATCGATACATATTCGATTTTGATAATTTTTTATCCATTGAATTCCTATTGAATGGCTAGATTTCACCAGACTTCATCTGATTCATCTTAAAGCTATTTTAATCTGAATTTCACTTAAATTCTTCCTATTTTGATGATTAAAAGGGCTCTTTGTCCCACATTGCCTAGAAGAAAATCCTCCACTCCTCCTAGCTCTATAAATAAGACCCCAGGCTTCTAGAATTCAGAATCTTCGATCAAGATGAAGCTTTGGTATAGGGTAGAGCTAGGTTTTAGATTAGAGACTGCTTCAAAGCAACGAGTGCCGAGAAGAAGAGCTGGGCTTCTACACCATCTTTCTGTCGATGCCGATCCAAGATCAGAGATCAGCCTATTTTAATTTTTTTTTAAATTTTATGTATTTAAATTATGAACTTTTTAATTAATATAATATTTAATTTTATGCTATTTATTTTTATTATAATTTAAATTCTATACTTTAATTATTGCTCTTTATTTTACTGCAAGTAGATGCTAAGATCTAACTAGTAGATTTTAGTACCAAGTTTACTTTTTTGCATAATTTAATTTCTACTTCATAATTTTAATTTTTAATTTTTAACTTCAAATTCTATTTTTAATTTTTTTTTAAAAAAAATCAAAGATTTTAAATCTAAAATATTATCTTTTCTATAGATTCGACCTGACTCACTACTATCTACGTATTTTTAATTATTTTAAAAAATTAGATTAAACTGATAAACACAGTATCTTAACAATAACATCGTGCTCTTATCAAGTTTTTGATTTAATATGAATATGCATAAGAGAACCACCTAAGCAGATGAAGGAATACTTTATTCCTTCCACTTATAACCCATCGACTTGTATCCAATTATCTGAAATTCATGCTATCCACTATGAGATCAAGCCAACCATAATCTAGATGCTCCTATCTTTCTACGAAAATACCAATAAAAATTCTTATAAGTATCTAGATGAATTCTTAGAAATCTGCTCTATGATAAAAATTTAAAATTTAACTAATGATGCCCCTAGACTAATTTTATTTTTTTTATCACTAAAAGACAAAGCCAAGTACTGGCTTGGCACAATAGGAAGAACAATTAAAACTTGGGCTGAATTGCAAAGTAAATTTCTTAAAAAATTTTATCCCATAAGCCGAACCAACATTATGAGGCAAGCTATCACTGGATTTGCTCAGCTTCCAAGAAAACAGATTCACGAGTCATGGGAGAGACTTAAGAAACTTCTTAGAAAATATCCACACCATGGTCTGTCTAAGTGACAAATAGTTCAAGTTTTCTATAAGAGTTTAGGAGACCAATATAGATAGATGGTAGATGCATCCTGTGGAGGTGCATTTATGAAGAAGAGTGAGGATGAAGCCTATACCTTGTTTGAAATCCTAAGTGAAAACTCAATTAACCATGCTTCATTATCTTTCTACCAAACCTAGGCAGAGATCCATGAATTTAAATATCTAAAATCTAGTCCTAAGGCTGATTCAAATTTGATAGATAAAGTTGACCTTCTTGCCCAGAAATTAGATCAAGTCCTAACCCTAGGTCAACAATCTCCTGCACAATTCACATCATCTTCAAATTATCAGAAGATTTGTTCAATTTGTGCTAGCCCAACGCATCATATGAGTGAATATCCTATGGCTGCACAGTTTCCTCCTTTTATCCAAGAACAAGTCCAAGCTACTAAAGGCTACTCCAAGCCGGTTAATGATCCATTTTCAAATTTATATAACTTTGGCTGGAGAAACTATCCTAATTTTTCTTGAAAACCACAACAGACTCAAGCTCAGACCCAAACTCCATCAATGCAAAATTATCAAAATAGACCTCAATACCAGAACTATGCTTATAACAGAGGTCAGCCTAGTCAGCCTTTCCAGCCACTATATTATAATTAGTCCTCATACCCACCTCCTCAATAGACCAATCTAGCTAACGATAAATTTAACCAACTTCAACAATTGATTCTGACTCAACAACAATCTATCGTCAGGCTAGAAGCTCAAATTGGATAACTAGTTGAACCTAACATAAGGAAAGAACTAGGTCAATTATTGAGCCTACCAATTGCAAATCCTATAAACAACCCATCCATTGTCCACCAACCACCTAGATTAAATTATCAATCTAATGTCCCACCTAAGAACCCCCAATTTGAGAATGCCAAAGTAATTTCTAAACTTAAAAGCTACAGAATTCTTATGGACCTATGCCAATATCAGGTGAAAGAGGTTAGTACTGATGCTAGCCAAAATAAAAATTTAGAGAAACAGGTTAGTACTGAAACTAACCACATAGAAGAATCTAAGTCCGGAACTAGTACTGATGCTGGTTCCAATTTAAATGAGATAGACATAGAAAAAAAGAGAATAGATGATTTACCCAAGACTTATAAACCTAATATCCTGTTCCCTTCAACCTTAGAAGTCGGTTCTTCTTACAAAAATCAAAAGACATATAATGAAGTGTCAATGAAGTTGTTTAAGCAAGATCACATTAATTTACCTCTAAAATTAAATCCATCTTTAGATGTCCTTCCAGTACCCAGTGTATTAAACTTAACTCCTAATTCAAAAACTCAATTCATGCACATTTTAGAAGAACAAATAAAAAAAATTCTTAATAAACATGGGTTTGAGAATGGGGTCATAAATTATGTTCCCCTAATTAACAATGAATATATCAATAATGGGATTATAAATCAACTTTCTAAGATTGGCAATCCAAAATCATTGAAATTTGTCAATCCAATATTTGATACAGGATAGTAAGCTGCATTGTGTCTGGCTAAAGACGATAAACTTAGCGCTTATTGCGAGGCAATTCAATATTTAATTTTTTATCTAATTTATCTTTTTGGTTTTTTTTTTAGGACATGTTGAATAAATTGGAGGGAGAGCCCAAATTTTCATTGACATATGCTGGACTAAATACATTAAGTCAGATGTATTCTTTTATGTTCTTTATTACATTCTTTATTTTTTTTTCTCTATTGAGGATAATATCGATTAAGTTGGAGGGAAAAAAATAAAAATTTTAAAATTTTAAGTCCTCAAAAAAATTAGTATTTAGCATTTAGACACCTAATTATGCTTAAGAATTGAATTAAACAAGTATTTTTAAAAGAACATTGATGCACAGATCAGAAAATTTATGAGATATTAAGGAATTAAGTATTAAAAAAATCCAATAAAGAGTTAAGTTTAGAACATAAAATTTTTTTTCTTTAAGCATTTTCAATTTTTTCTACTAGCATCAAAGAAAAGTTTACTTTTTATGGACTTGTATAGGATAACTATACATTTCTTCATATAAAAAAAAATTATTAAAATAAAATAGTTTTTAAGTACTTCTCATTGAGTAATCGAGCCTCTTTGCCTAAGCAAGCATTGAGTTTCACGTCAAAAGATGAGAAGGGCAAAGAAGCTCATTGTAAAGCTAGTCTTAACTCATAGGCTGTTTGATTCGAGCTAATAAGCCCGAGGGGTATTCTATACCTAGTATCCTAAAGCTAACTGATATGAGAGTCATTGGCCTAAGACTCGCTACATGGATCAAATAGAAAGCTTAAGGAGTTAAGACACTTAATAGTGGTACAATATTAAAAAAATAAAATTAAAAAAAATATTAATTTTTCATCGAGTAATCGAATCCTGTTGTCTAAGTAAGCAATGATATTCACATCAAAAAATGGATAATATAAAAATAAAAATTAATAAATGAAGGGCGAAAGTAGTATTACACTTGTCTATATAAAAGTTTAGACAAATCAGAGATAAAGGTGGGATAATTTAAAAAAAAATAAGAAAAATTTAATATTCTTTACTTAATTTTTTTTTGATAAATATTAATACCTTAATGATATACCTCACTTATACTCTACTGAATATCAATGATCATTTTAAAAACTGCTTAGATAAAATTCGAAACTCTAAAGTTAAAAGGTATTTAAAACTAAATTCTTTCTTTACTCGAGGATGAGCAAAGCTTAAGTTGGAGGGTGTGATAAGTACCATAAATTTATCAATAAAAGTATTAACTTATTAATTAATTTATATTAATTTTTAAAAATTAATGATCAATTTATATATATTTTTAAGAAATTAATATTTTTATTAATTTAAAAATTAATTAAAAAATAATAAAAATTTAAAAAATAAAATTTTATAATTAATAAAAAGAGCTTATTTTTTTTATCATAATGAAATAAGTTTGAAGCAAATTAAAGCTAAAATGGACTAGATATGAATTTTTTAAAAAGAATTAAAATAAAAATGAAAAATGGCTCAACCGGCTTTGCAAGCTAAGCCACCAAATCAAGCCATCAAAATCAACTCAGTCACAAAATTCATCAGTCGATCTACGATCCAGGCATAGACCGCCAGCTCAGCGACAATCGATGAAGCACGGAGCGACACGTGGTGGACCAAGACCCTTAAAGGGTTTAGAGAAAATCTATCATGGCTCATAGGGCATTTTGGACTTTTCACTCGACAACAGGAGGTGCTGATTCATTACGATGTATGGTGCAGCCGATCCATGCAATCTATGAGAGTGGTAAAGGCATGATCGGATGGATCCGATTGATTGCGGTTAAGATCGGATGGTGGAGAAAATTTTCTACTTTGATTCAGCTTCAGACTTCATGCGGATCGCTATCGGATGGCAGCGCTCACATCTGACTTAGATCCAATAATCTAGAATGCTCCCGACGGTGATCAGGACTCCCAACATGCGATCAACGGCCAGATTTTCTCCATCAATGCACGATCAATGGCCAGAATTTAATCCGACCTAATCTAGATCGATACACATCCGATTTTGATGATTTTTGGTCCATTGGATTCCTATTGAATGGCTAGATTTTATCAAACTTCACCAGATTTATCTTAAAGCTATTTTAATCCAAATTTTACTCAAATTTCTTTCTATTTTGATTATTAAAAAGGCTCTTTATCCCACATTGCCTAGAAGAAAATCCTCCACTCCTCCTAGCTCTATAAATATGACCTCAGACTTCTAGAATTCAGAATCTTCAATCAAGGTGAAGCTTTGGTATAGGGTAAAGCCAGGCTTTGGATTAGAGGCTACTTCAAAGTAATGGGTGCTGAGAGGAAGAGCTATGCTTCTACACCATCTTTCTGCCGATGCCGATCTAAGATCAGAGATCAGCCTATTTTATTTTTTTAAAAATTTTATATATTTAAATTATAAACTTTTTAATTAATATAATATTTATTTTTATGCTCTTTATTTTTATTATAATTTAAATTTTATACTTTAATTATTGCTTTTTAGTTTACTGCAAGTAGATGCTAAGATCTAACTAGTAGATCTTAGTACCAAGTTTACTTTTCTACATAATTTAATTTTTACTTCACGATTTTAATTTTTAATTTTTAACTTCAAATTCTATTTTTAAATTTTTTTAAAAAAATCAAAAATTTTGAAACTAAAATACTACCTTTTCTATGAATTCGATCCGACTCACTGCTATCTATATATTTTTAATTATTTTAAAAAATTAGATTAAACTAATAAATATGGTATCTTAATGATAATATCGCATTCTTATCAGCTATTAAGTACTTTTTGCCACCACAATACCAACCAAAAAATTTATCGTTAGTAATAATATTAGTGATAACAAAATAAATATTAGCAATGGCTATAGCTATTTCTAAAAGTTTAAATTTTTTATAGAATATATAAAAATAAAAAATGATTAGCGACAAAATATTTTGATTATTAGAGACAAAGCCTCAGCCATTGCTAATAACACACTTTTATGGATGGATAGTTTAACCTTTAGCCTCAGCCATTGCTAATAACACACTTTTATGGATGGATAGTTTAACCTTTAGCGATGATGAAAGCTATCGCTAAAATTATTTCAAATTTTTAAATATTTGTATTCTATTTAAATATAAAATATATATTAGCAATGGCAACTTTGGATATTAGTGACTAAGAACTCGTCATTGCTAATAAGTTTTTTTAAAAAAATATATTGATCTCCTAAATAATTTTGATGATGACCAAATATTAAAGTAAATTATTACTAATATATCTTATTTTAAGTATTCAAATATCAAAAGAAAGAGAGCTCTTTGATCAAAATAAGGATGACATAAAGTCCAATTCAAATTAAAATCAAATCTCCTTTTTTGGTAGCAAGAACTTCCTCAAAATTGCCTTGGGTCAATTTTTGAGATGTCTCTTAAATTTTTCGAAAGATCTCGTCAAGTCTGGCATGCTCAAACAAGGCTCTGGCATGTCCTCAAGAGATCTCGAGTTAATCTTGAGATGGCTCATTCTCAAAAGATAGAAACTTAGTTTCTGCGCTCTAAGAGCGAGAGGTCACGCGATTTCGATGAGACGTCTCATTCAGAATCCAGAGCTCTCAATCTTAGATAATATATTTTTTCTAGAAAGCAAATTTTTGAGCATTTGAGAATGAGAAGTCTTCTGGCCAAATCAAGAAGTCTTAAAATTGAGCAAGACATCTCGAGATAAATCGAGAGGTCTCGAGACACGACGATAGCTTTTCAATGGACTGTTTCAGATTTTTTCTTGCTTCCAACGGCTAGTTTCTGCTCTTCAATGATCGGATTTCATTTTTTTTGGACTCCAATCATATCTAGATGAGAGGAAATGCACCAAATAAAAAAAAGAGAAGATATATTTTTCAGATTAACAAGAAATCCAAGAAAAAATGAGAGAAAAGCAACGAACGCCCTATTTTCCACGAGCAATCCTTTTCACTAAGAGTTCTCTCAAGTATTGAAGTACAATAACTTCTAGCATTCGAAGAGGCATTCAACGAATTGCAATGACAACCATTCAGCTCATTTAAAGGAGCATTGTTTGTTGTAAATCTTTGTTATTTCTTTTCATGTACTCGATCTTAACAAGGGCTGAAACTTGGGATTTAGGGCTTTACTCCCCATTGATTGGTTTGTATTGATTTGTCTGATTCTTGTAAGGATTGTGGTTGGTGAACCTAAAAAAAAAATCAGCTAATTTTGGGATGGTGAGCCTAAAAAATTTTTTTGGCTATAATCTTAAGGGATTATAGTGAAATTCTGAAGAGTCTTACTTAGGGAGTGGACGTAGGTACTGAAAGTGCACCAAACCACTATAAAAACTTCTTGTTTGTGTGTGTACACTCTTACCTCTTGCATTTCTTAGTTCTCATATCTTACTCATAGGGTATCAGAGTCTTGGTTCTCTACTAATTATTGATTTTATCAACTAGAGATAAAGATTGTGTCAACCCAACTAGGAGGTTCACTTATCGAAGGACAATCCACTAATAGGTTACCTCTTTTCAATGGGTCTAACTATACCTATTGGAAAGCTCGCATGCACATTTTTATTCAAGCTCTTGACTATGACATATGGAGTATGATTATCAATGGACTACACACATCTACAGTCATTGTCAATAGCACATCCTCTCCTAAGCTGAAGAAGGATTGGGATGAAACGAACAAAAAACTTATCCGATTAAATGCCAAGGCAATGAACGTACTCTATTGTGCCCTTGATGCAAATGAGTTTAACCAAATTTTCACTTACAGTTCTACAAAAAAAATTTGGGATAGACTTGAGGTTACACATGAATGAACAAATCAAATAAAAAAAACAAAGATTAACATGCTAGTTCATCAATATGAATTATTTAAAATAGATTCAACTGAATTCATCACTAGCATGTACACAAAATTTATAAATATTATAAATGATTTGAAAAGTTTAGGAAAAATTTATACTAACAATGAATTGATAAGAAAGATTCTTAGATCTTTACCTAAAACATGGGAAGCCAAGGTAACAGCTATTCAGGAGGCAAAAGATCTGAACACACTACCTCTAGAGGAGCTCATTGGATCTTTGATGACACATGAGTTTGTCATGAATCGACACCATGAAGAGGACAACAAGAAGAAGAAAACAATAGCCCTAAAATCTATGGCAGCTGAAGAAGAGGATGATCTATCCATTAATAAGGAGAATGATGAAGACATGGCCCTGGTGATCAGAAAATTCAAGAAGTTTATGGAAAGAAGAAGATAAGGATTTAAGAAGAGGAGAAGCTAGTAGGAAGAAAGAAAAAGAAAAGAAAAAGGATCAGCTCACTTGCTATGAATGCAAGAAGCCTGGATATTTTAGGACTGAGTGTCCTCGGTTGAAAAAGATGTCAAAAAGAACGAAGAAGAAGGTAATGTTAGTGACTTGGAGCAACATCGATGAGTCAAGCTCGAAGAAAGAAAACCAAAATGAAGCAAACTTGTGCTTCATGGCACAAGATGATGAGATATCCTCTACACTTGACTCAGATTTTACTTTTGATGAGCTTCAAGATGCCTTTTATGACTTAATGAAAGATTTTAAGAAGATTAGTACAAAGAATAAAAATCTTAAAGAAATGAATTAAGCTCTTATAAAAGAAAAGGAAGAAGTAATTTATGAGCACAATAAGTTAAAAGAAGAAAACAAAATCTTAAAGGATGAATTAGATAAATTAAAATTATTAGTTGATAAATTTACTTATAGTTCTGAAAAATTATAAATGATTTTAAACAATCAAAGAGAAGTTTATGATAAAGTTGGCCTAGGATATAAACCTAGAGACAAGATAAAGTTTCTAAAAATTTTTTTCACTGCACGCACATCCATTAGCACCTCACATATCATTTGCTTTAGCTGCAGAAAAATAGGACACAAGGCATTTGAGTGCAACACAAGAAAATTCAGTGGAAAATAAGTTAAAATAATTTGGGTTTCAAAAGGAACCATGACCACTAACTCAAAATGACCCAAGAAAACTTGGGTACCTAAAACTATTATTTGATTATTTATATAGGAATGTCTTGTAGCCCAAGGATCTAAATTTGAATAGTACTTGAATAGTCGCTGCTAAACGCATATGTCGGGTGATAGGAGCAATTCTTCATCCTTGAGAGGAAGGAAAGGGGAGTAGTCATCTTTGGCAACAATAGCAAAGAAAAAATAATTGATATTGGTAAAATTCAGATTACTCTTACCTTCATACATAATGTATTATTAGTTGATAACTTAAAACATAATTTACTAAGTATTAGTCAGCTATGTGATAAAGGTTTTAGGGTTTCATTTGAATCATCCTTATGCAAAGTATCTAGTTCCATAGATGATAGTCTAAAATTCATTGGGTTTACGCGTGGCAACATTTACATAGTAAATCTTGATGAAATTATCATAAAGAGTGGTCAATGCCTAGTTGCAATGAATGCTAACATCAAAAAAACTAGTTGACTTTGGCATCATAGATTAGGTCATGCAAGCATGCATACTCTATCTAAATTACTTAACAAAGATTTAGTTAAGGGGTTACCAAAACTGAATTTCAAGTTTGATCATGTTTGTGATGCTTGCCAATTTGGAAAACAAACTAAGAGGAGTTTTAAATCTAAAAATATGATTTTAATTTTTAGGCCTCTTGAACTAATATATATGGATTTGTTTGGATCTACTAGGACTACAAGCCTAGGAGGAAAGAAATATGGTCTTGTCATTATTGATGATTATTTTTGGTTCACATGAATTTTATTTTTAGCATACAAAGATGAAGCATTTTCAATATTTTTAAAATTTTATAGAAAAATAATAAATAAAAAGAACTCAACTATAGTTTATATTTGTAGTGATCATGGCACAGAATTTTAAAATAAATTTTTTGAAGAATTTTATAATGAACATGGTATAGAACATAATTTTTCTGCACCAAGAATTTTTCAATAAAATGGAGTAGTTGAAAGAAAAAATAGAATCTTAGTTGATATGGCCTGTACCATGTTATGTGAAGAGAATTTACCCAAATACTTTTAGGCTGAAGCCATTAACATGGCATGTTATATCCTAAATAGAGTTTCTATTTGTCTAATTTTAAAGAAAACCCCCTATGAACTTTGGAAAGAAAAAAGATCTAATATTAATTATTTTCGTATCTTTGGTTGCAAATGCTTCATTCATAATAATGGTAAGGACAACCAAGATAAATTTAAAACTAAGATAGATGAGGGTATCTTTCTTGGATACTCTATATCTAGTAAAACATATAGAGTCTTCAACAAACATTTCATGGTTGTTGAAGAATCAATTTATATCATTTTTTATGAAGCTAATAATCTATCTTCGAGAAAGAAAGATATTTTTGATGATAATACAGAAATTCTTGAAGATAAAATGAAGGAGCTATACTTGAAGGACAATAACGTTCATGATAAAAATAAATCTACAACAACCATTAAACAAGAGAAGAATGGTGAAAATGAAACAAATAATGATCATGAAGATCTACTCAAAGAGTGGAGGTATGCACACAATCACCTAAGAGAACTTATTTTAGGTGATCCTTCATAAGAGGTAAGAACTAGATCTTCATTTAAAGATACATTTGATTATCTTGCTTTTGTTTCACAAATAAAATCTAAAAATATAGAAAAAGATGAAAAAGACTCTAATTGGATACTAGCTATGCAAGATGAACTAAATCAATTTGAAAGAAATAATGTATGGACTCTTGTAAATAGACCCCTTGATCATCCTATAATTGGCACAAAATGGGTATTTAGGAATAAATTAGATGAACATGAAAATGTAGTAAAAAATAAAGTTAGACTAGTTGCTAAGGGATATAATCAAAAAAAAGAAATTGACTTTGATGAAACATATGCTCATGTAGCAAGATTAGAGGCTATTAGATTATTACTTGCTTTTGCTTGCTACATGAATTTTAAATTATTTCAAATGGATGTAAATAGTACCTTCTTGAATAGTTATATCACTGAAAAAGTATTTGTAGAATAATCATCCAGTTTTGAAAATCACTCACTTCTTAATCATGTGTACAAATTAAATAAAGCTCTATATGGACTTAAACAAGCACCTAAAGCATCATATGAGAGATTAAATAAGTTTCTATTATAAAATAATTTTATTAAAGGAAGTGTGGATACTATACTATTTTTAAAAAGATAAAATAATGATCTTCTTATAGTTCAAATATATGTGGATGACATCATATTCGGAGCTACTAATGAAATTCTTTGTCAAGAGTTTGCAAAGTTGATGTAGGATGAATTCAAAATGAGCATGATGGGGGAGTTGAACTTCTTCCTTGGGCTTCAAATCAAATAATCAAAGGAAGGCATTTTCATTAGCCAAACAAAATACATCAAGAAGATGCTGAGGAAGTTTGGAATGAAAAATGAAAAAGAGATCGACACACTAATAAGCCCCTCATGTAAACTAACAAAGATGAAAATGATAAGAATGTGAATGAAAAGCTCTACAAAGGTATGATAGGATCCCTACTCTATTTAACTACAAGTAGGCTTGATAAACTATTTAGTATATGCATGTGTGCTAGATTTTAAGCAAATTCTAAAGAATCTCATTTACTAATTGTTAAATAAAGTTTTAGATATTTAATCTACACACATAACTTAGGACTTTGGTACTCAAAACAATCCTCATCGAATTGATAGGATACATTGATGCTGATTATGGAGGATGTAAATTAGATAGAAAAAGTACTAGAGGTACCTGCCAATTTTTAGAGTTGTACTTGATTCTTTAGTATAGCAAGAAGCAAAACTCCATAGCACCATCAATGACCGAGGCCGAATATGTTGCTCAGAAAGTTGCTGTGCTCAAATACTATGAATTAAGCAATACCTCAAAGATTTTAGAATTAAGCAAAATAATATATCCATTAGGTGTGACAATACTAGTACCATAAATTTAACTAAAAATTCTATTCAATATTCAAGAATAAAGCATATTGAAATTAGACATCACTTCATAAGAAATCATGTTCAAAATAATAACATTATGCTTAAATTTGTATCAATCGAAAATCAACTAGCTGACTTTTTTTCAAAACTTGTAAATGAAGATAGATTTTCAAAAATCGAAGGTGAACTTGGTATATGTGATCCTCTATAAATATATTTAATCTTGAATTTATTACATTTTGTCTCCTTTAGCCATCTTAGACATCCTTAATTCTACTTTAAAAATTCAAGAAAAGTGAGCTTGAAATTCTATTTTTATTCTGATTCTCCTCATATCTCCGAGACATCTCGATTTATACATGAGACCTCTCGGTTGTGTTCCGAGACCTTTCACTTTAAATGCGAGAGCTCTCGATTTTGTGAGACGTCTCATCTTTAAGACGAGAGCTCTCGAATTTTGTAGGGCTCTTTTTTAATCGAACTTCCAAAAGGCCCTCTCTCTCATTCGTTCTTTTTATTCTCTAAGATCTCTCCCTCCAAATTCTTCCAAACTCCCATCCACTCCTCCAAACCTCTTGAATCACTATTTCATTGCCCATTTCGTCCAAATCTAAGACTCTAATGGCTTCAAAGAAGAGAACCACCACCGTCTAAAGATCGTCTGTCACTCCATCGATCGAAGCTAGGACAAAGCGGCAGCGGGACATCTCCCAAGCATCTCCATCCGCCTCTTCTTCATGAGCTCAACTATTCATCACCATGAGAACAATCTCAATGGGTCAAAATGTTGACATTGGATACCTAGACAAGAAAAATTTTTGTATTGGGTCGTGGCTGAGGCAACAAGGTTGGGAGAAGCTGTGCTCTCTTGAGGTAAACATATATCCAGACCTCATTAGAGAATTTTTTAAGAATATTAACTTTGAACAAGCATCAAAGATAGAATCTATTATTAAAGGAGTTCATATTTCTTTGGATGAGAGAAAAATAGGGCAACTCTTAAAAGTACCTAGGCCCGGGGCAAGCTATCTGAGTTTGGGTAATAAAAGTGAAGCTTTAAAGTGTATTTTGGAAAGAAAAAATATGGATGAAAATCAACAATTAGTTTTGAATAATCTCTCAGTGGAAATGAGACTGTTACATTGCATAGTGAGTCATATAATTTTTTCAAAAGTCGGAAGGAATGACTGGGTAGGCAAAAAGAAATTGGTTGTTATGTACTACTTGATATTCGGGACACCTATAAACTTTCCATCCTTGATGCTTCAATAGTTGAAAGACATAGCCAACAAAAGCAAAGCCTATCTGCCTTACGGGATGATTTTCATTCTGATCTTCAAGGATTTTCATGTCAATCTAGATGGTGAAAATTTTAAGAAATTAGCATACATGGACTACATAAATGAGAAAACTTTGAATAGAATGAAATTTGTGAAGAAGGATGATAGATGGATAAGGGCAGAAGAAGAAACCGCTGTTAGGAATGAGCTTGAGGAGCACAAGCCTCCACCTCCTCCACCCTCATTCTCTATAGTTGGACCTTCATTCACCACATCGGGGTCTCCGCATACTCCATAAGAGCCTCAAAGTCAATTTCCTGCACCTCCCTCTATTTTTTATCAAGAAAGTTTAATTGAAAGGGTTGTAGAGTAAGTAGTTAAAAAGATGTCTAAAAAGTTCATTGATCTTCTCTCCAGTGTGAAGCATCAACTATTGGTGAGTATTAAGGAACAAAGGATATCTTCTAAGGGACAAACTGAAATGCTTAGCCAACAAGTTAGCAGTTTATTACAAAGACTTAAAATCCTAGAGAAGGAATAGCATGGATCGTCAGCTCAGATGGAGCTTTTGATAAGTGAGACTGCAAGGATTGGAAGAAGACTAGAGGAGAACATCATCACCTAGTGCATCATTGTTGAAGTCCTCATCAAATCACTACAGGAGATTATGGATTGCATTGGCAACCTTGGATCTCGAACTCCATCCACTTCTCGATCCTCACCATCTCCTTGACCTACACCTCACTTATCATCCTCTAGACCTAGATCTTCCTCTGAACCAATCATAGAGTTCCTCTCCGATGAGGAATAGGTCTAACTCTTTCTACTTATTTTTGTTTGTTGCTCGGTGTACCTTTGGTATATATTAGTATAGATCTCCTTTTTATAAACCAATATACAATTTTGTCATTATAATTTCATCTTTCTAAAATGCAATCAAATTTTCTTAATTATGTTCTTGTCTCCTTGTCATAATTGCTTTCCTCTCTCATATTTGTATGATTTTGATGCTGATAATTAGGGGAAGAAAAATAAGAGAAAAGGTATAAGGGGGACAAAATACATAAAAGAATGAATTCAGGAGAAAATATATACAAAAATAAATTCCTAAATCTCATATTATTTTTTTTTAATATAACACTAATTAATCCCATACAAATCAAAAAAGCATATATTAAGGGGGAGCATTAATACAACAATTGGTATATCATTGGAAATTTAAGTTCTTTCTTTCATTCATTAATACATGATATACATATCGCTTACATTCTCTTTATGACTTGCTTGATGTTTTGTCATCATCAAAAAGAGGAAGATTGTTGACCCTCTAAGTGATGTTGATGATGATCAAATATTAAAGCAAATGATTACTAATATATTTTATTTTAAGTATTCAAATGTCAAAAGAAAGAGAGCTCTTTGACCAAAATAAGGATGATACAAAGTCCAATTCAAATAAAAATCAAATCCTCTTGTTTGGTAGCAAGAATTTTCTTAAAACTATCTTGGGTCAATTTTTGAGACGTCTCCTAAATTTTTTAAGAGCTCTCATGAAGTCTGGCATGCTCAAACAAGGCTCTGGCATGCCCTCGAGAGGTCTCAAGTTAATCTCGAGACATCTTATTCTTAGGAGATAAAAACTTAGTTTCTGCGCTCTGAGAGCAAGAGGTCTCGTAGGATTCTCGAGAGGTCTCATGATTTCGATGAGACATCTCATTTAGAATCGAGAGCTCTCAGTCTCAGAAAAAAATTTTTTCAAAAAGTAGATTTTCAAGCATATGAAAATAAGAAGTCTCCTGGCCAAACTGAGTAGTCTCAAAATCAGACGAAAGATCTCGAGATACCGAGAGGTCTCAAGACACTGCAACAGCTTTTCAACAAACTATTCTAGATTTATTTTTCTCGCTTCCAATGGCTAGTTTCTACTCTCCAATGGTTGGATTTTACTTTTTCTAGACTCCAATTATATCCAGATGAGAGAAAATGCATCAGATATAAAAGAAAAAGGATGTATTTTTTGGATTAACAAGAAATCCAAGAAAAAATGAGAGAAAAGCAACAAACATCTTGTTTTTCATGAGCAATCTTTTTTCACTCAAATTTCTCTCAAGTATTGAAGTGCAATAACTCCCAGCATTCAAAGATGAATTCAACGAACTACAATGAAAACCATTCAGCTCATTTAAAGGAGCATTGTTTGTTATAAATCAATCTATTCTTTTTTTTATGTACTCAATCTCAACAGGGGCTGAAACTCGAGATTTAAGGCTTTACTCCCCATTGATTGGTTTGTATTGATTTGTTTGATTCCTGTAAACATTGTGGCTGGTGAACCTAAAGAAAAACCAATTAAATTTTGAGATAGTAAACCTAAAAAAACTATCTGGTTGTAATCTTGAGGGATTATAATAGAATTTTCAAGAGTCTTGCTTAGAAAGTGGATGTAGGTGCTGGGAGTGCATCGAACCACTATAAAAACTTTTTGGCTGTATGTGTGTGCTCTTGCCTCTTGTATTTCTTAACTCTCACATCTTACTCATAGAGCTTTCAAACATTCACATTGCATATTTCTATTTTAAATTTTCAAAAATCCAATTCACCCCTCCTTAGGTTGTCTAGCTGGGCAACAAAATGAATTCAAGGAAAAAGATTATTTTAAAATTTTATTAGCAATGGAATTAGTGACAGAAGTGCCATCGTAAATAGAATTAGCAATAGGATATGGGTCATCGCTAATAATGCAGGCAACAATTCAAACCCGATTTGAATCTAATTCAAAAATTCTGCCAAATCTATTTAAATTAGGCTTTGAATCCAAATCATACTTAAATTATAAAATTTGATTAATCTTAAATTAGGTCAAATTTAATTAAATTAAACTTAATTTAAATTAATGGAGAAATTGGTTATTAATTTGGGTTCAATTTGAATCCAATTTAAAATCCTATCAACCTTAATTTAATTAGACTATTAATTCAAGTCCTACTTGGATAGTAAAATTTAACTACCTTTAAATTAAGTTAATTTTAATTAAATTTAATCTAATTTAAATAATTAGAAAAAAATAATTTTTAATTTAAATTTGATTCAAATCTAATTCAAATTCGATTCGAATTCAATTTGAAATTCTATCAATTTTAATTTAATTAGACTTTTAATTCAAGTCCTACTTGGATAGTAAAATCTAATCATCTTCAAATTAAGTCAAGACTAATTAAATTTAATCTAATTTAAATCAATTAGAACTTGATCTATGATTACATTTGAATCTAATTCAAATCTGATCCAAATCTGATTCGAATCTAATTCAAAATCCTATCAAATCTAATTTAGTTAGACTTCAAATTCAAATCCTACATAGATTATAAAATCCAATTGATCTTAAATTAAGTCAAGATTAATCTAATTAAAACTGATTTAAATCAATTAGGAGAAAATAATTTTTAATTTGGGTTTAATTTGAATCAAATTTTAATTTGATTCAAATTTGATTAAAAAACCTATCAATCATAATTCAATTGGACTTCAAAGTCCAAGTTTAGGTTCGATCCGAATCCAATTGAAATCGAATTTGAATCCAATTTAAAATCCTATCTAACCTATTTCAATTAAACTTTGAATTCAAGTCCTAATTGGATTTTAAACTAAGTTATCCTAAAATTAAGTTAAGCCTAATTAATTTGACTTGATTTGAATCAATTAAAAGAAAATAATTTTCAATTTAGGTAACATTCGAATCAAATTCAATTTGATTCAAAATCCTATCAAACTTAATTCAATTAGACTTTAAATCCAAATCTTATTTAAAATATTAAAATCTAATTAGCCTTAAATTAATTTAAGTCTAATTAAATTAAATTAAATTAAAATTAATTAGTACTCGATTCATAAATTAATTAAGCCCAAAAATTTGCAATAGTCCAATATTGATTTTTAGCCTCCCAAAAAATGACTTAAGAGGAAAAAAATAAAATATAATTTATAAAAAAATTATAATTATTAGAGATGGCTTTAGCGATCGAGTTCTAGCCATCGCTAATAATTTTGAAAAAAAAAATTATTTTAAGATTAAAACTAAATATTTTTAAAAATTTAATATTATTGACAATAGCAATTTTTTATTAGCGATAAAACATCCATCGGTAATTTCTTTTTTTCTGATAGTATTATCGATGGTGCTATTACCATTGATAATTATTGAATTTTTTTTATTTTTTTAATTTATTATTTAAAAAAATTAATATTATTAGTGATAGTGTTTTGTTATTAGCGACGGTGCATGTCGTTGCTAATAACATTGGCACAAAAACTCGGGTTTTGGCGATCGTATTATCGATGGTATTTTTGCCATTGGTAATAGTCCCTCATAAACTTTTCCCACCCCACCCATGGGAAAAAAATTTTGCTCAAAATTTTTTCCTCCGGGACTTCTCCGCTCCTCGTGCATCCTTCCCCATTCCCTGTTTGTCCTCCTTCCTAATGACCTGACCCCGACGATGCCTTCTCGACAACCTGACACCATCGACGCTCCTTTGCGGCTGCCCCAACCCCACCTCCCCCAAGCCCGCCCTGACCCCGTAGCCCCGTCCTCGCCTTGCTCGCGGTTGCTCCGACCCTATCGACGTCTCCTGCTCCAAGGCCTAGAGTCTGCCACCCTGGCCCCGTCTCTCCTGTGATCACCCTGAACCCGTCGGTGCCTCCTACAATGCTGCTTTAAGCCAGCCTCCCCGGCTTCGCCTCTTCCATGGCTGTCCCCACCCCACTGGCACCTCCAACGCTATGGCACCGAGCCCGCTGCCTCGACCCTTCCTCTCTCGTGGTTGCCCCTACCCCATCGGTGCCTCCAATGCTTCGACCGTGGGCCTGCCACCGCTGCCCTACCTCTCCCGTAGTTGCCCCCACTCCACCGGTGCCTCCAACGTGTGGCCCCAAGCCTGCCACCCTAGCCTTGCCCCTCTCATGGCCATCCCCACCCCGTCGGTACCTCCTAGTCTACAGCCCCAGAGCCTATCGCCCCTATCTTGTCGACCTCCCCATGGCCCCATCTCGACTGGTCTGACCGCACAACCCCTGCCTCACCGACCCTAATCTACAGGCCCGATATTGCAGTCTCTTGCAGCCCCTTCCCTCCCACTATAAGTCCGTCCCTCCCCCTCCCCCTTCCACTGAAGTAGCAACAATAGCGGCGGCATTAGCATCGGCTGATGTTGTCTAGTATTAGTGATGGCATTAATGACAACTAGTTCCATCACTAATTAAATAATATATTAATTAATTAATTAATTAGATGTATGGGATTTGAATCTTGGCATGCAAAATGTTCGAATCGAGAGAAGATATCGGGCAATATTACAAACATGGGGCTGGAGTATGCCCTGCATGCTTGGGCATCGGGTTATAGCTAGCATCAAATACATTTCGCTCTCACATGCTAGACATCATTAATTATGTATTAATTTGAATAAAATTTGCATTGCATGGAATGATAGACCTCTCAGTTGATTGATGTACATATTCTAAGATATTTGTATATTTATTTATTTTTATACGAATAAAATAATTATGTACATTGATCAATTGATTGTCCACTATGGATGGTTTGAAAAATGTAAGTAATTCTATAGATTATTACACTAATCAAACGGTATGCTGAGGGATTGAAAAAAAATTTGAACAGATTTTTTTTTTATTCTCCCTACATGGGAAAACTAAGGAGAAATGCTGCCAAAATTTTTTTCGACCCTTGTTGCATATCGTTTGATTATTGTAATGGACCAATAGAATTAATGCATTTCTTGAATGGGACAGCATCTATCTTTACCTATTAGTTGGTGATAGGATGCATTAATTTACTATATAAGCTATTTTAAATGATAAAATAGTATTTTATAATTATTTTATATTTATGTATATGCAAAATTCTTAGATAATTAGTCATAGATCGTAGTTGGATGGTTTGTCGAGTAGTCGATGGAGAGGTTTCTGCTGAATATTGGGAGGATGTAGAGTACTTTTATGATTTTATTTTTGATAATGTGGCACTCTTACATCAAGGACGAACTCATTGTCCTCGTAACAGATATAGTAATAAAAAAATATTTAATAGAGGTACAATTACTGTCCATTTGTATAAGAGTGAATTTATGCCCAACTATAAGTATTAGTACTTGCACGGCAAAACATGAAAGAAATCAGCAAGGGTTAGAAACGAGTAGGCCATGGACATAGATAGAATGGTCGATATGGTTATGGATGCGGCTAGTCTTGAATTCAATTAGGATATGAAAGATAATCCAGAAGCTAGCAGTGGTGATTTCTATCATATGCTGAAAGATGCTGGTGAACCACTATGGCCAAAATGTGAAACACATACTATACTATTGACTATGTCAAAGTTGTTAAACTTGAAGGCTGAGTTTAATACGATGGTCAATTGTTACGATAGAATGGTAGCAATAATAAAAAAGATACTACTAAAGGATGAGAAGTTTGTTGAGAGCTTCTATGCTTCGAAAAAAATGGTGAAATGGTTGGGCATAGGATATGAGAAAATAGATGCATGCCATAATAGTTGTATACTTTTCTATAAAGAGGACTAATAGAAGAGCTCATGCGGCATATGCGGTGCAAGCCAATTTAAGCCAAGGCAAGAGGGTAGAAATCAGAAGGACATATCATATAAGGTTCTTTGATACATTTCTCTTACTCCTAGACTTCAGAGGCTCTACTTGTCCAAGAGTACTATCGGACAGATGAGGTGGCACAAAGAAGAACCACGTAAGCATCCTAATAATTCTTCAAATAAATTTTATAATCTGATTAAAAATTATAGAATATTAGTGATGGCAAGTTTGGTTGCTAATAATTATTAGCAACGATATTAGCCATCATAAGCCATCACTAATATTTGATAAAATATTTTATTTTATTTTATTTAAAAATTTAAAATTATTAGCAATAGTATTAGAGATGGAATTTTTTGTCACTATTAATTATTAGCGATGGCAATGCCACCATATTATCATTGTTAATATTTTTTAAGAAAAATAATTTAAGTATTAAAAAATTATTAGAAATGGAATTTTTTCATCGTAAAAATCATCACTAATATTTTTGTTAATGACGATGGATTTTGCCATTGCTAATAATGACAATTAGTGATAAGAATTTTTTAGATTAAATTTTATCATGGTATTAGCAACGGCAACGTTATTAGCAATGGCAGATAGACTATTAGCAATGGCGATTAGCCATCACTAATAGTCAGATTTTTTGTAGTGTTAGTTTCAATTTGATCTACCTAGTAATTTCAGGCTTGACCGTAGAGCCATGAATCAAATCTATCTGATTCTTATTAAAGATATGGACTTGACCAACTATAACTATTGTAATTGAATCTAGAGAATCTTTAACCTAATCTAAATTAACACTTGGTTAGATTTGATCAATTGCTCTAGTTAAGTCCATTCTTCAATCTAACCTTAGGTCTAATCCTATTAATGGACCTAATTCATTCTAACCTGCTAACCCAAATTTTATGCTTTTGTCTTAGCATCTTTAATCCATAATTCTAGATCCTAATTAACAATCCTTAATTTTTAATTAAGCTTTAGGCTGATGGTCGGGATTCAGTATTTTAAAAAAGAATTTTAAGTTTTATAAAATATTTTTATAATCTACCACTGTCTACTAAATAAATCAACTGATTTCAGAAATGGATCGGCTCATTTTATAAATAGTTACCAGTTGCGTGATTGAATCTAAATTTATGTACAATAAATAAAATAAAATCATGAATCTATTTTAAATCTAATGTAAATATATTCATGATTAAAATTTAGATTGAAATAAATTTTAAAAATCCTTAACACTGTTTATCTTCATGAATGAGTCCATAAGAGCACCCCTACCACCATAAGAGATCCCCATTAAATGGGAGAAGATGGTTTTTAAACCATTCTTATCTCTTATGATCAAATAGCTTGGTGGCTCATTCAATTTCGATTACTAAGCTAATCGGATATAAAACATATCTAATATTTTAATTTTAGATTTCTAAAGGCATATATATCATATTAAACAACCTAGAGCTCTGATACCAATGATGAAAAATAGTAGGATTTCTAGTATGCATTTCAAAAACTTTTTTCAAAAAATTATAGAAAAATAAAAGACTAATCTAATTAATCTAACATGCTAGTGATCTAATCATTAAATATGTAATTAGGATTGTAATATGATATATATGCATGTTATAAAAATATGAAAACATGAAACAATAGGTAGTAAATCCTATTTACTACTACTACATTACTTGTATTCAAAATACAATACCTTCGCAGTCGATCACCATAATTGAAATCTCAAATAAGGAGATCCTCTTATCACGATGTAGCCACACATAGTGTCTAACCCTTATAAATTGTCCACACTAGGATCTTGATCTCGATCAACTCCATTGGAGTGCTAGCTCCTGGCTAAAATCTTCGACAGCTGACATAGATCAATCTCAATCGATCTTCTTTTTTTGATTTTTTGGATGCTCCAAAAAACTAGCAAAGGAAGTAGGGAGGCAGGGAAAGCTCTCTGAAAAATCTCATGGAGTTGTGATACTCATAGCTTATGATCTCTCTTCCTAAATTCTAGGATGAAATCCTAAGACAGCATACACCCAAACCCTATGCTACACTCTTTGGATTTTTTTTTCTCTCGAGAAAAAATCTTAGATTTTTCTTATGCACTAAGGTGGCTCATGCTGAGAAGAACTCTTGTTCAGATGTCACAGACACCCCCCCTCAATAACCCATTTTATTGTGTTCTAAATAGAGTAGAGAATGCGTGGGATAGGATAGAGATAGGGTTAGTTTGTTTACTTGAATTTAAACTCTATTTAAATTCAAATGCCAATCAACTAGAACCTATCCACTTGGGGTGTGAACAACCTGGGCATGAAGCTTCTTTGTGTATGAAAAACTTCATGAGAATCTGATCTATTATATGAAGGAGTACTATGGTATTGCCACCTCAGCATCTCATATGATTTTAGTTATGCAACATGAATTATTATTTTATTATTTATAATAATTTAAATATTATTTTTAAAAAATAATAAAATAATATTTTTAAAAAATTAAAAAATAATATTTTAAAAATAAAAATAGAAAGGGGATAAAAGATAAAAAATATTTTAAAATTTTATTTTTTAAAAAAAATAAAATATTATAAAAAAGTAATAATATTTTTTAAAAAATATTAATTTATTATTATTTTAAAAAGATAGCATATTATTTTTTAATTTTAAAAATAATAATATATTAATTTATTTTTTAAAAAAAATAATATTTTTATTATTTTTTAAAAAATAATATGTTTTGTGATCTGAATCGATCCATTGGATCAAATAAGATCAAATCTAATAAATTATCCATAAATAGAGTACTATACCTATCGATTTGAAAGCCAAATCTCTATTTTAATAGCCTTTGAAAGTTTGAAAAAAGCATGAGAAGAAGTGAGAGGATGGGGGTGCGATCGGGATCGGCGTTTGCTGAGAGAGAAGAGGAGCTATGGTGGGATGGCAGTAGTAGGCATGGAGAAGATATAAGAACAAGAAGAAAGAAAAAAATAATAATAAGTTATTATTTTATAAAAAAAAGAAAAAGGTAGGAAAAAAAGAAAAAAGAGAGTATTTCTCTCTCTTTCTTCGATGGTAGTGCCAGGGGCAGCGGTACCGACAAGAGGATGTGCGATCAGAATTGCTATTTATCGTAAGAAAAGAAGAGCGGTGGTGGGGCAACGAGGGGTGGGAAGGCACTTGTCGACGCGAAAAAGGTATAAAAAGAAGAGAGGGGGTAAGGGTGCAATCGAGATCGATATTTATCGAGAGAAAAGAAGAGCCGTGGTGGGGCAACAAGAGATGCAGTGGTACCGATGGGTGCGTAGAAGGTATAAGAATAAAAAGAAAAAATATAAAATAAAATATTATTTTATAAAATTAAAAAATATATCATATATAATAAATAAATAATAAAATATTTAAAAAATAAAAAATATTTATTATGAATATTTATTATTAAAAATTTTAATAATTATAGATCGTAATTATTTATTCCGTGTAATGCATGGGTCTTCGACTAGTTCTCATATAAAAGAGTGGGTGCAAGTCAAAGGGTGGTGCATAGGAGAAGTCTAGTCAAACTAGACTTTAAATTCTTATCCAATTAAGTCCCTACCCAAACCAATTTGGCTAGACAAATTAGATTAGAATAAATCTAACTAAATTAGGCTTAAATAAACTCAATTAAATCCTAACCAAATCAATAATTAATTAAGCTTGAGCCCTAATAAAATCAGGGGACAAACTTTCTCAATAATTAGGTCATCTCATAACCCAATCATGTCAACCTCAATTAAATCCAATTCAATTAGACTTGATCCAAAACTCATCACTTAATCAAATTAAGTTAATTAGTAATCAAACCACTAATTGATTCTTATATAAACTCGAAGTTCCAATTCAGTGGATCCTTAGGCAATAGAGTCTTATTTCTATGAAACTCTTGATTAAAGAGTCCCAAACTAGTGGGACTCTTGATCTTAGTATCCCAAACTAGTAGAACTCATAATTATAAAATTCTAAACTAGTGGAACTCTTGATTGTAGAGTTCCAGATAAGTAGGACTCAGAGTCTCAATGCAGTAGGACTCTTGATCATAATCCAAATCTAGTGGAACTCTTGATCATAGAATTCCAGTCTAGTGGAACACATCGACCATCAGATCAGGTAGGAATATCTAATATATGTGACCCAATAGGTTTGAACCTAAGCTAGTAGCCAATTCTTGTACCAATCGATGTGGTCATCTAGCAATAGTACCTGAGTCTGGATAGGTTGAATAGTCGCAATCACAATATTCAGAACCTACTTGAATATGGTTACCACATAATTCATTCCTTTGACCTCTGTATTTAGGATTACTTCGAGTTAAACTATCAACTCTAGAAAAGTGCATCCATATTATGTCTCAATGTAATTAGTCCTATGAGTCATCACAAGAACTATCCTAGCCAAGTTTTTGCTAAATTGAAATATAATTCAACACAACTCCTAAAATCAGGAGTAGTCAATCTCATCTTAACTCACACACTGACTTCATAAGTACTTGATTATGCCTAAAAATCTTCTATTACTAAATTAAAAATTAAGATAGTCCGGCACTAAAATACAATGAGTTACTTGAAAGTCACCATGATGATATCAGGTTGGAGGGACACTTATACCCATATCCTTTTGAAGTAATTCTTGATAGCAGAAAGCTCCAGAGTTGGTCATGTTCAATATAGATATAGTCCTACATCTTGCTACATATTATACTAGTATCTCCATACTCCTTGCTTAAAAGAACAACCAACCCATATGACACGCAACGATCTATACTCGATAAACGTTGTCCTCCTTAGTAAAAATGTATCTTTTGGTCGTAAACAAATTTAAGAACTAAGCGATAAATCATTCTTAATCAATTCTAAATAGTTCTAAAGACTTCATCACAATACAGGAGTTCATTAGAAGATGCAAACAATTTATGATGAAAAAGCTAAAATAATATTTTATTCATTTATAATTTATATACAATTATAAAAGGTAGCTCAACCATCAACAGATTGATGATTGGCTTTGGGACATAATTTTCAATACTTATATCCTCAACTCTCCTCCTTCTCTAAAGACTAAGAATATATCTTTAGTCCTTCTAGTGCTCCTCGACTACATTCGACCGATATCTGCTTATGACACTCACAACAAGAACTATATTAGATCGTGTATATAGCATTGTATACATGAGGCTCCCTATAGTCGAAGCATAATAGATCTTACTCATGCACTGAATCTCTTTAAATGTGTTGGGGCATATCTTCTTGGAGAGATGAATCCCATATCTAAGGGGTAGAAGTCTCCTCTCTAAGTTTCTTTGTTGAACCTCTTCAACATCTTCTCTATGTATATCTTCTATGAGAGATCTATCATCCTCTTAGATCTATCTCTATATACCTTTATCCCCAGAATGTAGGATGTTCTCCAAGATCTTTCATGGATAATTCTTTAGACAACTATATCTTAATCGAATCATTCCCAATCAGGAGGATGTTATCCACATACAATATGAGGAATGCAACAATACTCCCACTGACCTTCTTATAAATATATAGCTCTTCATTCTTGATGAAATCAAATGATTTAATCACATTATTGAAACGAGTATTCCATCTCTAAGATGCTTACTTCAATCCATATATACCTTTGCAGGTTGCATACCTTGTGACCTTCTTTACTGTAGGTGAAATCTAGAGGCTACTCCATATAGATATCTTCCTCAAGATATTCATTCAAAAAAGTTATTTTCACATCCATCTACCAGATCTCATAATCATGGTATGCCATAATTGCAAGCAGCATCTAATAGACTTTAGCATAGCCACATGCAAAAAAGTCTTCCAGTAGTCAATGCCTTCGTGCTGACTATATCCTTTCGCTACTAGCCTTATCTTTTAAATCTTTACCTTTCTATCCGAAACTATTTTCTTTTTATAAATAAATTGCATCTAATAGATACTCTATCTTCTAGTGGATCCACTAAGGTCCATATTTGGTTGAAATATATCGAATCAATTTCTGACTTCATGGCTTCCAACCACTTCTTGCAGTTGATGTCTGACATTACCTTATTGTAGGTTTTGGGATCATCTCCATATTCTCTATCTTCCATAAGGAATATTTGCTCCACATCCTTTGTTAAAATACCTAAATATCTTTCAAAAAGAAGAAAAATCCTACTCGATCTATGAGGTGGAGAAGGAAGTGCATATACTGGCTCATCTTGAATAAATTCTATGGGTTTTAGGACTTATTGCTCTTCAGAGACTTTTTCTTCAAGCTCAATTTTTCTTTCACTACCTTCATCTTAGATAAACTATTTTCTAAGAAGTTAGTATGTTGGCACACAATTATATTATAATCCTCGGAGAAGTAAAAGCAATATCCCAAAGACTATTTAGAATACCCATTAAAATGAGCCCTCTTAGACCTAGCCTCTAACTTTTCTGCCTGTGGTTAGTTGATATGGGCCGAATATCCCCTAATCCTAAGATGACCAAGACTTGTTTCTTATCATACCCTATCTCATACGACATAATAGAAACAGATTTAGAGAAAATCCTATTCAATAGATAAATTAAAGTAAGCAAAGTATTTTTTTAAAGAAAAAAGAAAAATCAGTGAAGCTCATCATGGATCGAACCATATCCAATAAGATTCTTTTTCTATGCTCTAGCACCTCATTAAGTTGAGATATTTTCAAAGGAGTCTATTGCAAGATTATACCATTTTTCTTAAGATAGTCCAAAAACTCCCCCCTAAAGTATTTTCTTTCTCGATCAAATCAAAAAATCTTAAGGAGTCTTTTACTTTGTTTTTCTACTTTATATCTGAATTTCTTTAATTTTTCAAAAGCTGCAGATTTGTGCCTCATAAGATACACATACTCATATCATGAATAGTCATACGTAAAAGTAATAAAGTAAAGATAACTATCCCTGGTTTATACATTAAATGGGCCACACATATCAGTATGTACCATAGCAAGTATTTTAATGATCCTCACTTCTTATCCTATGAAAGATAGTTTGGTCATTTTTTTTCGAAGACGAGATTCACAAACTGGATATGACATATTATTTAACAAGCCAAGAAGCCTATCTTTCTTTAATCTGTTAATCCTTTTCTCTCCAATATGACAAAATCTAAGCTTCCACATATACTTTAAGTTCATCTCATGTCTGAATCTCTTAGAACCCATGGCACTAACTACCTGCTCGGAAACATTCACAAATACATCCATATGCAAGTAATAGAAACTATCAATCATAAAGCTACGTACAACCAATTTATTTCTAAAATAATTAGAATAATAGTCTTTATCAAAATTGAAAAATATAATCATCCTGTGCTAATGAAGAAATAAAAATTAAATTTCTACTAGCAACAAATACATAATAACAGTCTTTAAGTAATAAATAATGACCAGACAATGGTTGTAGAGGATAGGTGCCCATAATAGCAGTAGCAACTTTTGCCCCATTGCCAATTCAAAGGGTCACTTCACCTTTTCTTAGCTCTCTATCTTCCTTCAGATCTTGCATTGAAATACATAAATAAGAACTAGAACCATAGTCTATAACCTAATTAGGGTAGAAAAAATCATAAGGTTAGTTTCAATTACCAGGAGGTTTGACATAACTTCCAAAGGTGTGTCCTTCTTATTCTTCAGGAACTCTAAGTATAGGGGACAATTCCTTTTCCAATAGCTATCAACATTACAATGAAAATACTTTCCTTTATCAACAACCTTCTTCTCAGGAGTTTCCATTGTTAGCTTGCTTTTGATCTTCTGCTTCTTCTTGACCTTCTTCTTCTTCCAATTAGACTTTTTTTTGAAAGAAGTAACCTGCCCCACAGCAAGAACTGTGTCCCTTGAACCATTTAAGACTCCATCAGTAGTTAGCAACATGTTTAACAATTCAGCTTTGGTATAATTAATCTTATTCATATGGTAGTTTATAATAAACTACCCAGACGAATAAGAAAGAGATTTGTAGGATCAAATCAACTTGCATTCCTTATGCATAGTCATGTCGAGCATCTCAAGCTTCTCTAAGTCTTTGATCATTGTTAAATAATGATCAGGAAGGACTGCTCTTTGCGCATCTTAGCATTGAAGAGCATTTTGGATGCTTCATAGCATGCTGATTGGCTTTGCTCACCATACAACTCCGTAGGTTGCATTTGATGCATCGTCAGGCAATCTTAAAAAGTAATATGGATTACCTTCAAAATAGATTGCCATCATCAAATTACCAATAATGTTGATTACCATGTTTGGTACATGCAGATAATGTTGCAACAAAATACTTAAAAATTTTGATTAATATATTTGATATGACAATCAAATTACCGATAAAGTAAAATCAAATTTTCAAAATACCCCTAGATATGTTGCTCTTCTTCTTTCTGATAAGAAACAAAAATTATATATGTATATATAATATAAATATGAACATATTATATATAATAATATATAAATATATAAATATAAATATATTATATCTATTTATATATATGAATAATATTTAAATATATATGTAATATTTATATATAAATAATACATAAATATATTTATATATTTATGTATATTATTATTACATAAATATAAAAATATATAAATATAAATATTATATATATTTATTTATGTATATAATATATGTATATATGTAATATTTATATATAAATATATAATATATTTATGTATATTATTATATAAATATATAAATATATATTTATATATAAGATATAATATATATAGGAGCCATAATTTTTATATATAATAATGTATAAATATGTAAATATATATTTATATAATATATAAATACATATATATTGATATAATATATATATATATATATATATATATATATGTAGATATAGATATATAAAGGAGTCGTGGGTGGGGCTCCCACATGAAGGAGCCGTGGGTGGGGCTAAAGGAGGGATGGTTAGATGATGAATTTTTTTTATTTTTTTAGGGATAATTTTATCTAAAATTTTTGTTACAAGATTGTCAAAGAAGTGGTAATCTGAGTAGCTACTCTTTCGAAGATAATATAGATTGTCTTCTTAGAGGTAATATAGATTGTCAAGACAATCTGGATTGCCACCTCAAAAGCATACCGAACACTATAATCTGATGGATCCATTTTAAATTGCCGGCAATGTAGATAGATTGCCTGCTATCAAATGCAACCTTAAGATAAGTCAGCATGGCCCTGTTAGTCTTCATCTCCTCATGCTGTGTTGAAGTTCATTTGACATCGATGCCATAATATAGCACCTAGGCTTATTGTCATCATTTGTCCATTTTTCCTATGCTTCCCTTTGGTCAACTGTTGGATGGTTTAGTAGCGTGAGGATATCCTAGTCAAGAACTAACTTATCTTCTTGGAACTAAAAACTATTTTTAGGTTCTTGAGCTAATTTTTATAATTAGTTTTGATTAGTCGGTTGGTTTTCAAGAATGCAAGCTAGAGGGTCAGAAGCTAACTTTTTTATTCCGCAGAGAGTAAAGATTCAAAATTGGACTTCTATATTTGCTTTGAAAGATTTATTTTAGGATCTTTTTTAAAAACAAATATACCTACCACTATTTTCTTGAGTCTCTTACACTCCTCAGGTAGATAAACAGAAACACTTCGCAACTAGAATTTCAAGTGGGTACTATAGTCTCATCAATTTGCTGCACCATCTCATCTGATAGTTATTGGTGACACACAAATTAGTGAGCAAACAACTCTTATCCAATGCTTCTCAAGCAAGTTGCTGTGATCTTCGATCTCTAAGTTATGTAGGTCTCACCTGATAATTATTGGCATTATTCTTTAGTTAAGTCAAGCCCATAATTCAAACGCGTAAGTAAAGACGTCATTAGATCATTCTTAACAATTATTGGGCCCAACCCCATCTTTACCCACAGCATCTTAGGCTAATAGAATGGTTGTGCCTTTTCGATACAACTAATCATTGTAACTAACTGAGATAGTCAACACCAGTAAGACACCCACACATCCATAATGGTAGAAGATCTTCAATTTAATATTAATGAGGAGATTAAATTCAAATCTCAATTTTTTTAACTACTTATATCTAATGCAAATAAAATCTGCTAAACATAAATCAAAACTAGTGATGATCATGGATCTAAGAAAGGATTCGAGCTCAAGCCACTAAGCCAAAATTGGGGTCTATGAGTCAAAAGTACAAGCACACATACATCAACCAATTTGATCATTTTCAATTCCTTGATTCAATCCTGAGCAGGTCCTTGATCTTAACATGACTAACATCTTGATGCAGCCTTAACTAATTGCTTGACTCAATCCATGCTAGTTGTTTGCTGTAGACTTGTAACCGATCAACCATTGACGTGCAACCAACCATATAATACAACCCATAAAATATAATTAATTACAATCCATTAGATTAGATCAGCAATATTCATAGGTCTCCAAATTACGTAAATCTCCTGATACTTGTAGGTAGGGATGGCATCGGAACGGGTTTCTAACTATCCAAACCAAAACCCAAATATCCAATAAACTACCCAAACCCAACCCAAAAACTATCGGGACTAAGTTTTTTTGCCTAAACCCATCTTAATTATGTATCAGGCAATTCAGGTTTATCCAGCCTGAACCCAATTAAGTTGCATTGAGCATTTGTTTTTATTTTTGTCAATTCTAAAGTCATACCACTGTTCCATAATTCATATCTGCCTTAAAACAAATAAAATTTAATAATACTTAGTTCTATATTCAATCAAAATACAATTCAAACTATCTTAAACAAATAAAATTCAACAATACTTAGTTCAATTGTACTTAGTTTTATATTTAATCAAAATAAAATTTAAATACAATACAAATTTAATAGATCAAGACATTCAATAATAAGAGAATAAGGAGAAAGTGAGGAATGAATGAATAAGTTAGAATTTAGTAACTAGTAGATAATAATTGATAAAATATATTTAATACAATATATATTAAAATACTAAAATAGTTTGGGCAGGGTTTGGATCAGGTATCGAGTTGGGTGCATAACTATCCAATTCTAAGCTAAACCTAAAGTTAAACATTTAGATTTTACCCAAATCTGGCCCAAACCCAGTCAACACATTGACTACCTGACCCAATCGGGTTGGGTCAGATTAGGTATCCCTGGATTTGGATTTTGTTACCATCTCTACTTGTAGGCACCTAAAAATTAAATAATTTAAAATTATATGATTCACGCGCTCGATACATCACAGAGATAAGTAAAAGGGTCACAATCCCATGATCAGCACCCCATGTATCTCATATATGAAAAATAATAAATGATATATACGAGTATTAATCATTTAACACTAATTCGAATATTGTTAAACGACCCATAAATTATTCAATTCATGATCCTATTTGCTTGTGATCAATCATCATAACAAAGATCACAAAAAGAAGAGAGAATGATCTAGAATACCCAAATCTATTAAATCTAATCTTAATATGTATGAGGGTGGCTCTGATACCTTTATTAGAATAGAGGTTGTTATATGCAATGAAAGGAATTATGAAATTAATTTTTAATTAAATATGCAAGATCTCATCTCAAAATAACCCAGATCCCTGATAGTTTTTAAGATTAAGATTAATAAAGAAAGTGAGGTTAAATCATCACCTTTATGCAGGTAGATCTACACTGCAACCTAATGATCATGGTGGTCTTCATGAATTTTTTTGAAGTTGCATAAGTGTCTGGCCTTTATAGATGTCCACACGAGGCTCTAATCTATTCAAGGATATCTGATCCCACTAGGATGCTAGCTCTCTTGCAGAGATCCTTCTTCTGACGACAATTTTTTTTCCTTATTGCTAAAAATCCTTCTCAACAATTCCAGCCTTTCTCCTCTTTGCAAGATCACATTTCATACGGGAATGGATCTAGGATTTTTTTCTCAACCTTTCTTGATTTTCTTCTTAAGAAAATCCAGTAGTCCCTCTCTAACTTTTCTTTTTAGCATGTGCCCACCCTTGGGCATAAAACAATTTCCACATAAGGTTGGACATGGGACATCCAACAACTTGGGTGTGCAACAAGAGGGGGCGAGCTCTCTATCTTGGGTGTGAGATCTGATCTCTTTTATAATTATGAACTTCTTCATATTAGAGTCCTAGTGCATCAAGTCTTTGATATATCAAACCCTTTGATCAATCCAGGACTTAAGCGAGAAGGACTCTCTTGGGCATGAATGCATCTAGCCATGGACTCTCTTGGGCATGATAGAATCATGCATGAGGAGATAGAGGCATGAGGATTTTGGATGTTAGCCTTAGGGCATCGCAACTCTTGGCACACATCCTCCATTTTTGGTGTGAGAAAACTTTGGAGCACCAATACTTGGATGCGAGGAGTCCTTCTGAGTATCAATCATATTGACAAATTAAACTTTGATGGATCTACTTTTGATCATTCAAAGTTTGTTAAAGTCCTATTGCTTTGGGATTTGATTGTGTCAACTCTTTGACATGTCAAAACTTTGGCATGTCAAATTTTTGACTTAGATTTAAATTGAGTCCTATCAAATTAAATCCAACCATATAATCAAATATAACCTCTTACATGCGTGATCCCATAGGTTTTATTCTATCTAGTAGTAAGATATATTATGATCTCCATTCTCAATATCATTGGAACTTTTTTCATAGATCGAAACAATTCAAACTCATTCCAATAAGAATTATCAACCATCAAGATAATTCTTATGAGTCTCGCATCCACCAGTGATGTCTAGCTGCATATAGTGGCATTCTAGCAGAATGGAATGAATGAATTTCTAGGTATAGTTAACATATGATACAGTCCTATCGCAAGTTCTGACTAGATGGAGGATATGGAATTATTTATCAAACCCCATTATCCATCATATATCTAATTTATTCGACTCGAGTTTTTGATGTGAAAATGGCAGAAATCATTTTCCACTATTCATACTATCTTGGCCAAGATCTTCTGAATGCAATCTCATAAATCATATAGAACCAATTTCCTTATCTACCAAGGATGATAGATTTCATATAGGCAAATACTTTATTTCCATAATAAACCTACTTCAACCAATATACATTGTAAAGACCCATATGGCTAAGACAAAGTGTATGTATAGTCAAACTACAATAAATCCATTATGAATAACGGAGGCACTATAGATCAAAGGATCTGTCAGACTACTACTACATCGAGTAAGTCACTGGTGAGTAAGTAGACATCCAAGTAACTTTTTATATCAGTTATACTCGGTACTCTTATTCACTAACAACTATCTGTACTCTCACTTCAATGTTCCCATATTATAGACTCGAGACTCGTCTATCCTAAAAGATAAATGACCCATGCACCAATCTCATTAGATCAATCACCATCCCTATGATGATCTATTGATCGAGAGTATTTAGGAGTTAATCAACAATGACACATGCCTTAAATTCTCAACTCTTGAGAATATGTATCATCATCTTATTAATTCCTTAGATGATTCATAGATATATATACAATATAAATAAAAATAAAAATCTAATTTCATAAATAATGAAAAAAGTTAAATACAAAATTATGTCCTAAAATAAATACTTGTATCGGCCTAATTGGTTTCTAGAGCATACAGCTAACAGTGATAAGCTACACAGCATCCTCTAGGCCTACGACACCACTCATTAGACTCTCACTTAAGAAACTCCTTCAACCAAATCTATAGCACTGAAGCATATCATTTCTTATAAATCAGACTACCTTCTCATTGGGTAGATTCTAGTGATAAGCAAAGAAACCTTGAAGATCTTTAAGCCAACCTGGATCTCTTCAAAGAAACTAGAGAATGAATTCATATTTAGCTAGTAGCTTACCATCAACGAGTGGCTCAATACCATAACTCTCAAGTGAAAAATAAATTCTTCCACCTGGAGACCTAGTGCTCAAAGAGCCGAAGTGACTTATCCAACAAGGTGTGAGCTCGCATAATTAGGATGGACCATCCAAATTTTTGAGGTAGTATTCCCCAAAACCTATCATTTGGAATATTTGGATGAGACACCACTTCCTTAGTATGGAATTCTATCAATCTCCGATCCTACTATAATAAGATATATTACTAAAACTCATGTACCTAGCCTCTTAATGAAATTATCTTCTTTATGTAAGAATTTCTCTCATAAGTGCTTCAGGTTTAGAATACTGCTCAAAAGTTAGCCAAAGGTTGGACGTGTTATGCAATGACTGCTGATGAGTGCAACCTAGTATCGACCACACAAGCATGCTTTAAGATACTATCCTCATGGGCTTAACAATCTGAGCCAGGCAGCTGTGCTTACAAATCCTCAACATCTAACCAACCTCCACAAGCTTAACAACCAAAGCTAGGCCACACTGCCTGCAATGTCTTAGTGTCTAACCAGCCTCTATAGGCCTAATGACCCTAACTAGGCCACCACACTTGTAAAGCCTTGGCAATCGATGCATATAAGAGGAACTTTTGTTCGAATAATCCCTTACCTATGCAAATGGCGTAACCCCAGCACCTTAGGCCATCGTGCCTAAAAGCCTTGATGACTGATGCATACAGGAAGGACGATCCAAATAGCCTCCTAACCTATGTAGATGAAACAACTCAAGCACCTCACACCATCGCATCTAAAAGCCTCAACAACTGATGCATATAGGAAGGATGGTCTAAATAACCTCCTGACCTATGCATCCGATACAACTCGAGCATCTCAAGCCACCTAAAAGCCTCAGCAAATGATGCTTACACACATACGACAAGACCCGAGCATCATAGGTCACCATGCCTAAAGCCTTAGCAACTAATCTAGACAAGCAATATAGCTCAAATACTTTGAGCTATCACATCTAAGTCTCAAGGAACACTTGCCTACACAAGCAAGATGACCTAAGTACCTTGGCCATTATGCTATAACAAGCCTCAGCAACTAGCTAGCTTAGAAATGGTGCAGTTGTAATTCACTAACCGAGATAGGTGGTTCGAATGGAGCATGATTCTGCACTTGTGCCAAACATCTGGTAGCTCATCGACCTCTTTAGGACCAAATAGCTCAAATTGAAGCATCCACTAGATGATGGATAACTCATCTCTTAAGACATAAATGGCTCAGAAGTCAAGTGCTTCAAGCAAATAAACACCAAGTCCACACCTTAGTGTACTCTTGCTAGCACTAGGAGGCAAAGCCCTCAACAATCTCAATGAAGCCAACTATCAAGACCAAGACTGAGGGGCAAAGCTCCGGAGACTACCTTAATAGGAAGTATTACAAAGTTAAGTAAGGGACAATTAAAGCAATCATACAATGCCATATATTAGAGTACAACATATAGAAAATGGATTTTCTACTCATCAATTTCAATTACAAGGTTTTAGGTCAATTATCGAGCATTGTTACATACAAGAAAACAAAAAAGAGTAGTTAGCAGATGTTGCACCTCATTTCCACCCTCGACACCAAGTAGCTCGAGAATGGCCAAACAATCACATTCAAAAAGGAGTCTACTCTTTGCCTTGAGCTTCCTATCCTTTAAGCCATGAAGGAGATTTCGTCGAGCTCCAAAAGATTTGGCCATCTCTCTCTCTAATTAAGTTGAGGGTTCATACTCCATCGCATGCATAGCTCTCTTCTCGGTCTTGGCTCATTGATGAACCATTTATGATTCCTTTAATAAAGTGCATAACCTTTGATATGCCTTTTCTTAATAGAACTCTTCCATCCTAAGTGACCATCTTGGAATGAAGGGACGTGATCCATACCCCTGAGATGAAGGTGGAAGTTGCACGACCTCCATAGGATGCTGCAAAAATAGGGCCTTTAGCAGCTGAGAAGAGACAAGTGCCAAGAAAATCTTAGCTCCCGAAGTCTCCACTTGAGCTCTCATTTGCATTCAGCATTGCAATTACTTGGTTCACAGCCTCTAGTGACTCAACCGGCCCTATGATAAGTATCTTGGCAAGAGTGGTCTCTAGAATCTTTAAGGAGTTAAAGTTGATGGCAACTAGGCCTAATCTTACTTCCCCATCTTGCCTTATCATAGAGAAACTAGCCTTTCCTTGGCCAGATTTCTTCTTCTTCCGAAAGATTACACCTAGAAGCTATTCCATATTGAATCCCATTCCTACATAACAAGTAGATAATTAAATCCCAAGAAAAAGCTAATATTAATTTAATAACTCAGTGATGATGAAAGATATCAGAAGTCTTAGGCCAATCTTCAAAGCCTCCTCATATAAGGCCACTTTACCCTCCCAAGGAGACATCACCCTACTAGAAGGGTCGAGCAATTCTAAGAGATACTGCTAAGGAATGAAATACTTAGAGTAGATTTATTTGTACTTAACCTCATCCAGGATGCTCTTAATTGCATTTGAACCTTGGTTGACTTTAGACAAAGCCTCGCTAGACCCATAAAAGCTTGATTAGGAGATCCCTGATCAACAGCCTCTTGGTTTGCAAACCTTTCCTCGATAGATCCCATCAAAGAACAGAATACAAAAGAAAAATTAAGGAGAAGAAAGAACCAAGGCCAAATATAAGAAGTCAAAAGGACTTGAGAACCTACCAGAGACCTAAGGAGGACCATGGACTCTGATGGGACCATAATGAATATCAAAAGTCAGGTAGTGAGGGCGGACAATAGCAAATGATGAACTAGAATCTTCCCCATTATCTGGCTTCGGTAAATAAGATACCAAAAGTAGCAGTTTTACCCTCTTCAAACTTTATATAGGACTTCAGAGGGTCTAGAATAGTGCATCCATTTGAACATATGGATCGATCATTGGACATGTGCTGGCCTGACATTTGACACTTAATCATCACTAGGCTCGCAAGTGGCAAAATGTCCAACCATTGCCCCAAAATGCTTGCTAGTTGTGATGCCACTTTGAGAAGTGGAGATGCTGGCATGTCTTGTATTGATGCAATATCTATAAGCTTCTAGTGGTAGCTTTAAGATGTAGCTGAGGTAATACAACTTATTGTACTACCACCTAGCTTGGCTACCACAATTGGCTGAATAGCTTGGTTTATGACTTCATGGCTACATACCATAACTTGGCATATAGTGCCATAATTAATCATTTAGGTTGGCTTTTCTACTTTTATCACCTGAGCTCTCAAAAAGTATCTCAACCTCAAAAGTAGGAAGTAAGTGATACACCTCAAATTTGACTCAATTAATATGGTACTACTGACCAATTGAAGCCTGACATGAACCAACCATGAAGCCTTTCACCTCAGTCAGTCTATTCCCACCATATAGTTGTACCAAAGGGGCATGAAGATGCCCAAATTTTTCTCCAATTGGCAACCATTAGCCCATGATAGTAGAACTCTCTCTCAAACATTGACATCTAAATTTCATCATATTCATATCTTTTGGATGTGCAAGTGGTTAACCTCAACGATCTCCATTGAATATCTCAAGACCTTAATTGTGATGGACTCTGATCCTAGCCTATATAAACCATTCACTGGGGTGCCTTCCAAGTAAGTTCATTGAGTTCGAACTAGGCCAAGTGAAGTGAAATTTCTTCTTTCAAACATCCCATTGAGTCTAAGTCCCTCTGACATCCTAATGGAATAGAGACTACTTCTCTCTCTCCTTCTTCCTCATGGTAAAGACTCATGATCTTCTTCACTTTGGCCTTTTTGCTTTATCTTTTTTTCTTTCTCTTTACCTTCTTCTACTCAAAACCTCCTTTGTTTTACTTAGGTAGTCTTACCTAGGCATTGGAGGATCCCCCATTAGGAAACCCCAGCAAGTAGACTTCCTATATTTGTGGTGTTTCAAGGTCGATCCAGATGTTGGAGCGAAGATCCAACCATTGACAATCACTTTAACATCTATAACAAACTATCTGGATCCCTTGATCACCTTATTTAGCTCTCTAACTCATCTTCTAGCCCATCAATTTGAGCAAAATCAATCTCAGTGGCAATAAGTTTGATTACTAACAAATTTTAGTTAACACCCTAGATTGGATTCAAAACTTTAATAAGTCCTACTTTAGACAGAGATATAACATAGAAATCTGACATGATCAATTTTATTATATTTATTATATTTTACTATTTATAAAACTATATTTGTATATAGTATATTAGTAAAGATTTGATTAAATAAATAGAACCTTAACTAGAAGAAGAAATATAGTTTTATCTCAAATTATTAAGAATAAATTAGAAGAATAATCCTTCAACTTTAGCCCAATTTTACTTATACCCTCTCAATTTTAAAAAGTGTTAAATTAGCTCTTTAAGTTTTTGAAATATTTTAAAATGGTCCTACCATTCACTTACCAATAAATAGTGTTCGCTTGTCATTTTAGTAGACAAAAATGTCCACCACTCATATGGAAGAGATCGTCAGTGAGTAAGAGGTGGAGGTAAAGAAAGATGCCTTAGAGAGAGAGGATGGGATCGTCGAGGTCGACATGGAGGGAGAGGATGGTATGAAAGGCCTTATAGGCAAGATTGGAGGAAGAATAGGAGGAGGAGGATGAGGAGAAGGAAGAGAAAGAGAGAGAAGGAGGTGTCATAGATAAAAAAGAAATAGAGGTGGAAGGAGCCACCATAGAGGGAAAGGGCATATGGATAGCATAGAGAAGGAGAGGTGAGAAGAAAGAAGAAAGGGAAGGATGGAAAGCCAATGAGAAGGGATAGACATGGAGAAAGCCATCATGGAGGAAAAGGACTCATTGGTAGATTTGGAGGAGGAGAAGAATGAGGAAGAGAAGTGGATAAGGAAGAAGGAAAGAAGATCAGAGGAAGATTGATGGTAAGAAATGGATGGAGATAGAAAAAAGCACCATGGAGAGGAAGGACTCATAGGTAGCCTTGAAGAAAGTGGATGACTAAGAAGAGAAGATGATGAGGAGAAAAAGAAAGGGAAAAGGATGGGTCGCCAATAAGGAGTGGAGATGGAGGAAGCCGCCATGGAGGAAAAAGGCATATAGGCGGCTTGGAGGAGAAAAATAATGAGAAATGGATGAAAAAGAAGGAGAGAAGGAAAAAACAAAGATTGCCAGTGAAGAATAGTTAAAGGTGGAGGGAGCCATCATGGAGGTAAAAAGCTCATAAAGGAGCTTGGAGGAGAAAAAGTGGGTAAGGAGAAAGAGGAGGAGAGAGAAGGAGGGGTTACTAGTGAGAAATTGGTAGAGGTAGAGAGAACCACCATAAAGGAGGAGAAGTGGATAAAAGGAAAGAAAAGAAGGGAGAAAGAGGGATATCGATAATAGAGGAGAGGATTAATTAGAGAGAGGGAGGAGAGAGAAGGTGGGGATAAAGATATTTTGATAATTTTATAAAATTAAGATATTATGTAATGATCATATGATATCATTTCATTAATGAAGATAAATGGTATGACCATTTTACAATATCTCAAAAATTTGAAGGACCGGTTTGACACTTTTTAAATTCAAAAGGATATAAATAAAATTGGACTGAAGTTAAAAGATCTATTCCTATAATTTACTCAATTATTAAATATATTTTTCAAGTTTTGTCCAATATTGAAAATTTAATAGCTACTGACTTGTCATGGATCTTTAATTTGAATATTCAAAGCTTTATTAAGGATATTGCTATTTAGAAGTTTCTATTATGGTTTTAAACTAGTTTTAATGTATTAAGTCAAACATAAATCAAGCAACCAAATTAGGATGACGTTTAGTGACCTATATAATAATATATTCTCAATAATCAATAGTTACAAATTTCATGCATTATAGATGATTGATTTATGCCTTTTAGTAGTTCATACTTTTTGCATTCTTTTGTTAATCATTTCTTCACTTACCCTATATACAGCTAAGTAACACAAGTGATGAAAAATATTTTATATTCTCATATTTATTTAAATACAAAAGTATATGATGATTTTATGTCACATAATTATGATTATTATGTTTAATGATGATGGTAATGAACTTGATTTTTCTATTTATCATATGATACTTAAAATATTGAGGAAAACTGACTTTAGGAATGTGTATTATTCATTTTATGTCCGGACTTTAATGTGATAAAATTTTTGGTTCTATCAGGGATTATTTTTTTGGTGTGTAGTTGCTATAAATTATGAATTATTTTTTAGAATTTAGTTGCTATAAATTGCTAGTTATTTTAATAATTTAGTGAAAGTTTTGATTTTTGTTGGAAAATATATATGTTGTATTTAGTTGTCTTTGACTTCATGTAGAGGGAAAATCACAAACCAAACAATAAAATTATTGAGGGCACTTTCTTAGCTTTCATCTCTCACTTTACCCTTATGTTAAATTAGATGTGATAAATTCCTAGCATTTTAACATTTATACCCTTAGAAAAAAAAAGATAGCTTTAATTATTAGAAAAGCTTATTCTTAAAGCAAAATTTGAGCTTTTATTTATTACTTTTTCTATTGATAGAGAGATTATATTATATTTTCTTAGATCATTTTTAGAATTAAGAGATTTTGTAGTATCCAATGAAGATACAAATAAGGAGTACGATAGAGATGTCACATAAAAATCAAAAATTACACCAAGCAAAGTGTGAAACTCCATATAAGTATACTATGACAACTAAAAAGCAATAGATAAATAACTTACAAAAGAAAAACAAGGTTTGTGTTTGACTTATATATTTTGTTGCCATATAAAAATGATGAATTTAGGAGGTGAGAGATTAGGGTTGTTGCTCTAATCTACAAATTTGGTATCCAAATTGTTGGGGATAAATCCCACTCCTACCGAAGTCAAGTTCGGTGCTCAGCCTGATGCGGCCAGTAGCCATGGAAGAGCTTCAGCGGATGGATCTTGGTCGAACTCTTACAGCCGACCGAACTCTTAGCGGCCGAGCTCCTTCGGACTCCCAGCGGCCAAGCTTTAGCCGAACTCCTCGACCGTCGAGCTTCAGTCAGACTGTAAGAGCCGAACTCTCTCCGCATCATTCTAGCCAGACGCCTGTAGGAGCCGAACTCCCTCCAAGCTTCCTCTTCGATTGGATTTCTTCAGGAGCTGAACTTCTCCCAGACATCCTCTTCAATCGACCAAACTCCTCTGTGGTCGAGCTCCTCCTGAGCTTCCCCTTCGACTGAACTCTCCTACAAGTCCAAACTCCTTTGGATGAACTATCATCATCAGTCTGCAACAGGCGACAAGATCGGACGACATAGCCGCCACTACTGGCGACACCACTCTCTCCGTAACCAGTCTCATGCAGCTCATGACCTGCCAGTATGGCTGTCACTATCCACCTGACAATGTCTTCCTCTCCATATCGAACTCCATGCAGCCCCAACGGCTCACTACCAGACGGTATGGCCGCCACCATCAATTAAGCTCCGTCTATAAAGGATCCTCTAGATATGCTAACTCTAAGCTCTGAATCTCTAAGCTCTAAACTCTCCTCTTCTTCTCTAAGCTCAGTAAAACTCATTCTCGAGCACTCCATTTCTGTTGGCCAGAGCTGACTTGATCGTCGGATGATCCTATCGAAGCCCCCCCCCCACCGACTCTAGATGGGACTTTGTTTTGTAGATCCCCAGCGGCGACCTCATCGGCCTCCACTCCAGCGGATTTCGACGATGACCAGTTTCTGCGTCAATAGATTGGCGCTAGAAGGAGGGCACCCCAAACCTTCGAGGTTCCCTTATTCTTAAAGGAGTGCTTGGTGATGATTTTCCTCTCTCCGGAGGTCTCTCTTCTTTCTTACTAGTGTTCTTTTCCGAAGAGAAAATGCCTTCAGAAGAGCTTCGACTCGACGATCGGCATCCTGTGCACTAGGTCCATCTACTTCCATTGCAGTCCCAGCAGCCCAGGCTCCACCCGAAGCCACCACAGATGTAGAGCAGTTCAACCTGTTGGTCGGGTTTACGGCTCCATCGAGATGATGCAAGCCGTGCGACAACCTCTGGTGGAGACTTTGCCAGCAAATCCACCATGAGGATGCGAGGAACCGACCTTAAGGGAGAGCATTTGGGCATACTAATCACACTTAGGAAGGAGAAATGGAGAGCAGAAGTTCTTCCACAGAAGGTTTCATAAGGAGGTGGGATGAAGTTCGGCCACGTCCACGACCTTCCCGCGCAAGCGAGATCGAACTCCCCCTCGAAGCTCATCATCGGAATGAAGTTCGGCATAAGCAAGGCCAAACTTTCTCTCAAACCTCATCATTAGAATGAAGTTCGGCGTAAGTGAGGCCGAACTCCTCCTCGTGTATGCCACCAAGGAAGCCCCGACAGAAGAGCGCGAAGAAGCCCTCCTCCCAAAAATGCTCCTCAAACTCAAATTCTCATCGAAGTTGAGAGCCAGTTGCTAAGACCAAAAGGGTTACAGTCTCCCCCAAACAGGTATAATCATGGTAAGTACTGCCTCTACCATCGCGACCGCATCCACGACACTGAGGAATGCATCCAGCTGCGAGATGAAATTGAGGAGCTCGTTAGAAAGAGGTGGCTGAGTAAATTCCTTCGACGCCAATCGAAAGATCAGCCAAGGGTGCTACCATAGCCAGAAATGGCAAGGAGAAGATCGGCCAAGGACACTGCCGTAACCAGAAACGATAAGGTCGACCACCTCACGATGTCATCAACATTACCTCTGAGAGGAGCTTGGTATATCGACGATCCATCATCTTCCAGCATCAAAGCCAAGAGAAGCATGCTCCAAATTAAGGAGGCCGGCAGGAGATGGAGGAGGTCGTCCGGTCCAAAGCTTATCGACCAAAGAAATGCAGAGGAACAATGCTACCACGATCCTAAAACATGAAGAATTTGGAGACGCGCTGTCGGTAACTTTCTTTCAATAAAATTCCTTTCTTTCAATAATATTATTTCTGGATGCAAAAACTATGCGATGACAGAGAAGAAGCAGTCAATAATTGCCATGTTAGGAATAGAAGGAGAACCTCATCCTAACACGAGCAGGTCGAAGAGAGATAAGATCTCTTTCGAGCGACCGTTGACAACCTCAGTGAGAGATAAGATCTCTCTCGAGCAACCAAGTCAACCTCGTCTAGAGATAAGATTTCTTCCGAGCGACCGAGTCAACCTCGGCTAGAGATAAGATCTCTCCTAAGTGAAGGTCTCATTCATAAAGGACGAGATGGAGGGAGAGGCCCTGACAGTGGCCCTTATGTGCCCCCACAGCCCGTTAGGAATAGGAGGAGAACCTCATCCTAATGCGAGCAACAACCTCGGCTAGAGATAAGATCTCTCCTGAGCGACTGAGTCAACCTCGACTAGAGATAAGATCTCTCCCGAGTGATCATTGACAACCTCGGCTAGAGATAAGATCTCTTTCGAGTGACCGAGTCAATCTCGACTAGAGATAAGATCTCCTCCGAGCGATGGCCTCGTTCACAAAGGATGAGATGGGAGGAGAGGCCCTGACAGTGGCCCTTATGTGCCCCCACATCCCATTAGGAATAAGGAGGAGAACCTCATCCTAACGCGAGCAACAACCTCGGACTAGAGATAAGATCTGTTTCGAGAGAAGGCCTCATTCACAAAGGACGAGATGGAGGGAGAGGCCCTGACAGCAGTCCTTATGTGCCCTCACAGTCCGTTAGGAACAGGAGGAGAACCTCGTCCTAACACGAGCAACCAACCTCGGCTAGAGATAAGATCTCTCCCGAGCGACCGTTGACAACCTCGGCTAGAGATAAGATCTCTCCCGAGCGACCGTGGATAACCTCGGTTAGGAATCAGAGATAGGAGAACCTCGTCCTAAGCGATCGTTGCACCAACCTCGGCTAGAGATAAGATCTCTCCCGAGCGACGTTGAGTCAACCTCGGCTAGAGATAAGATCTCTCCCGAGCGAAGGCCTCATTCATAAAGGATGAGATGGAGGGAGAGGCCCTGACAAGTGGCCCTTATGTGCCCCCACAGCCCGTTAGGAATAGGAGGAGAACCTCGTCCTAACACGAGCACCAACCTCGGCTAAGAGATAAGATCTCTCCCGAGCGATCGAGTCAACCTCGGCTAGAGATAAGATCTCTCCCGAGCGACCGTTGACAACCTCGGCTAGAGATAAGATCTCTCCCGAGCGACCGAGTCAACCTCGGCTAGAGATAAGATCTCTCCCGAGCGACCGAGTCAACCTCGACTAGAGATAAGATCTTTTCCGAGTGAAGGCTCATTCACAAATGAAATGAGGGAAAAGGTCCTGATAGCAGCCCTTATGTGCCCCATAGCCCATTAGGAACAGGAGGAGAACCTCGTCCTAATGCGAGCACCAACCTCGGCTAGAGATAAGATCTCTCCCGAGCGACCGTTGACAACCTCGGCTAGAGATAAGATCTCTCCCAAGCGACCGTGAAGCGACCTCGGTTAGGAACAACCTCGATCCTAAAGATAAGATCTCTTGAGAGAGAGATCTCCCGACCGAGCGACAACCTCGGACTAGAGATAAGATCTCTCTCGAGCGATCGTGTCAACCTCGGATCAGAGATAAGATCTCTTCCGAGCGATCGAGTCAACCTCGGACTAGAGATAAGATCTCTCCCGAGCGACCGTAGACAACCTCGGCTAGAGACAAAGATCTCTCCCGAGTGATCATTGACAACCTCAATTAGAAATAAGATCTCTCTCGAGCGACCGTGTCAATCTCGGCTCAGAGATAAGATCTCTTCCGAGCGACCGAGTCAACCTCGACTAGAGATAAGATCTCTTTCGAGTGACCATGGACAACCTCGACCAGAGATAAGATCTCTCTCGAGCGATCGTGGACAATCTCGACCAGAGATAAGATCTCTCCCAAGTGAAGGCCTCGTTCACAAAAGACGAGATGGAAGGAGAGGCCCTGACAGCGGCCCTTATGTGCCCCCATAGCCCGTTAGGAACAGGAGGAGAACCTCGTCCTAATGCGAGCAACAACCTCGGCTAGAGATAAGGTCTCTCCCGAGCGACCGAATCAATCTCGACCAAAGATAAGATCTCTCGCGAGCGACCATTGACAACCTCGGTCAGAGATAAGATCTCTCTCGAGCGACCAAGTCAACCTCGGCTAGACATAAGATCTCCCTCGAGTGCCCGCATTAACCCCGGGCGTAGGAGATAAGATCTCCCCCGAGCGACCGTGTCAACCTCGGCTGGAGAGCTTCAACTTCGACCTCAACTAGAGATAGGATCTCTTCCGAGCGATCGTGTCAACCTCGGTTGGAGAGCTTCAACTTCAACCTCGGCCAGAGATAAGATCTCTCTTGAGCGGTCGAGACAATCTCGGCTAGAGATTAGATCAGAGACAACCTCATCCTAAGATCAGATCTCTCTCGAGTGCCCATATTAACCTCGACTGTTGGACACAATATCACCCCCGAGGAGCTCAACCTCCGACCTCGATCGCAGCGGATGAGGCCTACCTCTACCTCAGTTGGAGATGAGATCCCCCCCGGGCCTCAACTTCGACATCAACTTTGGTTGGAGATGAAATCTCCCCTTCGAGCTTCGACCTGAACCAGCACGGAGCCCAGAAGAGGACTTCGGCAGTCATCTTTTTTGCACTTCCTTTCCTCGAGTTTCGAACTCAAAAGTGGAGAGACTATTATTGGGGATAAATCCCACTCCTAGCAAAGTCAAGTTCGATGCCCAGCCTGATGCGATCAGTAGCCACAGAAGAGCTTCAGTGGATAGGTCTTGGCCGAACTCTTATAATCGGCCAAACTCTTAGCGGCCGAGCTTCTTCGAACTGCTTAGCGGTCGAGCTCCTTCGGACTCTCAGTGGTCGAACTTTAGCCGAACTCCTCAATCGTCGAGCTTTAGTTAGACTCCCGCAAGAGCCGAACTCTCTCCACATCATTCCAGCCAGGCACCTGTGGGAGCCAAACTTCCTCCAAGCTTCCTCTTCGATCGAATTTCTTTAGGAGCCGAACTTCCTTCAGCCGACCGAACTCCTCTATAGCCGAGCTCCTCCCGAGCTTCCCCTTCGGCCAAACTTTTCTACAAGTCCAAACTTCTCTGGATGAACTATCGCCATCAGTCTGCAACAGACGATGAGATCGAACGACATGGCCGCCACTACTGGTGACACCACTCTCTCCATAACCAGCCCCATGCGGCTCATGACCTATCAGTATGGCTGTCACTATCCACCTGACGATACCTTCCTCTCCATACCGAACTTCATGCAGCCTCAACGGCTCGCTACCAGACGGTATGGCCACCACCATCAATTAAGCTCCACCTATAAAGGACCCTCCAGATACGCTAACTCTAAGCTCCGAATCTCTAAGCTCTAAGCTCTCCTCTTCTTCTCTAAGCTCAATGGAACTCATTCTCGAGCACTTCATTCCTGTTGGCCAGAGCTGACTTGATCGTCGGAGAGTCCTATCGAAGCCACCCCCCCACCGACTCCGGACGGAACTTTACTTTGCAAGTCCCCGACGGCGACCTCATCGGCCTCCACTCCAGTAGATTTCGATGACGATCAGTTTCTACGTCAACACAAACTAATCTAACCCTATCCTAACCTTGACCGGCCAATTAATATTTTGAGCATGGTCCAACATTAGACATTAAAAATATCGAGCTATGTCTAAGATTCAACCTAATCCTATTTAAATAGTTACTCATTTTACTTATAAAATATTTGTTTTTGTTTATATGTACTGTTGATGCTAAAATCCGACTGTCAGTCGGAGCAACTGGAGCAGTGGCACGTCCTTTTGAAAAAATATCCTGTAAAGAAATACTTGCTGGAGTTGGCTCCGACAAAGATCTTTTGATGTTTAAGTTAGTCTCAGACAACAGAAGAGAAAGAGTAAAGAGAGAATGTTTGTATACCTCTGGGGATCCCCTTACTAGCTTTTTTATATATGAGAGTTAGCAAACCATTTAAGAAAAATTGTCTAGTTGATTAGAGCATGATCTAAGACCGAAATCTATAGGATTAAGTGGTTAGACTTGCCTCATTTATTTGAAGCTAGCTTGAGCATTGTAGTCACTTTTGAATTTGAATTGAAGGTACACGTAGGATCAGCTAGCTTCAATTAAGGATATTTAGGAGTTGGCTTACTGGTGTAAATATCGAAGCTAGGAGTTAAGCCTATAATGTTGGTTAGCTTGGGGGCTAGGACACTCGAAGTTTATCCATCATTGAAGTTTGAAGTTGGCCTACCCAGTTGTTAGTTGTGGAGATTGGAATTGGTTAATGGTAGTTGAATCGAAGACCAGGATAAGGATTGATCGATATTAGAAGGACTAAGTTATATACATAACATCCTATTGGTTCAAAAGAAATCTATTTTCAGCATCATTATTATGGCAATCCTACATCTATTACTATCCTGATTCGTACATCTTTCTACTGATCCATAGCTTCGGTCTGGGTGATGAATAATCTCCCAATACATCCTCCCTACTCTCGAGTTCGGCACAAGCGAAGGGAGTATATGAGTTCCTAAATAGCCGAAGATGCTTTTCCATGACCGCTGGAGCGGTGATTACAGTTCCCGAAAGAGGCAAAAAATGGCATCATAGGCAATCATAACCATGGAAAGTGGAGCAGTTAGCGAAATTCAAAAAGTGGTGGCATGCTTCAATTCTGGTGCAAAATATTAATAAGCTGACTGATGTCTTCTCCAAACCAATTAAAGCTTGTCAGGTATTGACCTTCAAATGGTTGGAGGGGATTTGATATTGTCCTATTATCCTGCTTAAAAAAAGGGCTTCATCTTTTGTCTTCTCTTTAATGTCTCTAGGATTTTCTTAGTGGTCTACCTTCCTCTTCTCCAATTGGTCTCCTTACTCGAGATCCTCTCCAGTCCCTTCTCAGTCCTCTAATCATTAAAAATATCGACCATTGATTCAGATCTTATTAAACTAGACTTGTCATAGTCATAACAATTATGACTAACCTAGTGGCATGGGTTAGCTCGGATTATTGACCACCTCTAATCAGAACTAAGTCAACAGATATGGCCAGGTAAGTGAGATCGGTGGAAGAGATATGCCATTAACTCATACAAGAATGCATTCAGATCGAGTAGCTCTCAATTAAAAATCAGTCGGTCGTATCTACTAAACTTACCTTAGACACCAAATTATTGAGCCAGAATCAACTGGATTAGCCTACAATTCAGACTCTAACCTCTGAGTCTAATTAGGTCTTACTTGATCATGACTCGATCTTGACCTAGACTTAATCCTATTAGGCTGGTAAATTTAAGCATTGTTGATCCCATCTAACCAACTCTTGATTCGATTTGATCAACCGCTTAGACCTAATTGAGCTACCCAAGCCCGAACCCAATATTATGAATATATCTTAGATCTAAAATTCTCAATTTTAGACCTAATTTATATTCGATAATCTTAATTTTTAATTAAGTAGGGTTCATAAACAAAATATGCATAATAAATCCTAGGGTTTCAGGATCTAGGATTTTATAGAAAGTAAGTTTTGGATTTCTGATTAAGGACAAACACGCAGCACCCCTATACGTCATAAGAACACCCCATCGGATGGAAGAAAAGGGCCTTTAAATCCTTCTTCATTCTTATGACTGGACAGCTAAGAGGAATGCCATAATCAGGAACATGTAATACTACAAAATAGTTTTAAATCTATATCATATATCTCATATACAAATTAGATCTAATCAAGGCATATTTTGCATACATCTCATGTATCGAATCATGCATATTTTCAGATCTAAATTATCTCATAATAATCTAAAAAATTAGATTTAAATTGATGTTATCAAAATAAACTATAATCTAGACAACTATGTAGAACTATTCTACAACTAGTCTAGACATGCATCAATCATATCTCATATGATGTTTAGAATTAAATAATTTTTATTTGCTATTTTTTAGATATTATTATAATAATTATAATATCAAAAAATAATAAATAAATAGATCTAAAATATGATTTAATTAAATTAAATTATAAACATGCAAGACTATTCTATAGAACTATTTTATTTTAGAACTAGTCATGCATATTTTCTAATCTTAGATCTAAATCATTTAATTTTAATTTTTCTGATTTTAAATCTAATCACATCTCATGTGACATCTAAAATTATTTATTTTTTAATTAGAATAAATTTAAAATCAGATCTAAATACTTTAAAATCTTGGCTCTGATATCAGTTGAAGGAAAATCCTGATTTTTTGGACCATGTTCGTTCAGATCTGATCGAATTAAGAGATATATTTTAAAAATTATTTTTTTTAATCTAAATTACATTTAAGATATTTTAGATCTGATTTTTATTATTCTAATAATTAAAATAAAATCTAAATAAATTAAATTAAATTTAATTTATCTTAATGTAGGGTAATCCTATTACCCATTAATGATCCTGTAAGCGGCGGAAGGTTCTGGCTCTAGCCATGCAAGTGCCTAGCCTCTATCGATATTCACTCAAGCTGGATCTAGAGATCCTCTTCTTCTCTATCACATCTCCAAAAATATCTTTCGAAGATCAGCAGTTGTCCTTTGCAGCAGCGCAGCCTTCTAACTTTCGGTCGTCTTTCTCTCATCTGGATCGCACCAACTAAAATCCCAAACTACTTTGGGTGTGGAGAGGAGAGGGAGAAGATGGGATTGGCATGGAGGAGGAAGAGAGAGGCAGCCTTGGAGCATGGGAATTGTGTTATCTCTTTGAGTTGGGCGCAGGGTCTTATTTATAGACTATGCGTGATCCAACTCCTCTTCTTCCCAACTAATCACAACTCTTTATGAAATCAGATTTAAATCTGATTGATGGAAATAGAGTTCTTTAGATTCATCCTTAGATGGCACCTAAGACTAGTCAAACTTGGTTCTTAGGAGGAGTCTATTTGGAATCCAAAAAGGAGATGGAGTCTCTATCCAACAGGGACTCCTGGGCGCCTCCTGCTTGGCCACATGCCACCCTTAGCGTGCACCCTCCTCCTTGCCAACTTCTGGCAGGGGGACAAGCCCCCACCAGCTCTCCAATAGGTGCATGACACATGGACAGAAGTTAAAGTATCAATTGTCAACATTTGATCAGTCAAAGGTCAACTTTTGACCAAAGTCAAAGGACGAGAAATGGTAGGTGACTAAAAATGGCAGGTATTATCTTACAAAATAAGATAACCCTTTTCTAACCTAGATAGGCTCTAGTCAAACCAAGTGAAGGCCTCTGATCAAGAACAAACTCCTTTGGCTCAATCAGGACAACTGTTTATGATAGTAAAAGAAGAACGTTAGGTTCAATCGAGTGCTAGCACGATTTTCTTGAACCTAATTGAATCTCATTCAGATCAATTGAACTGGATCAGTTTAATTGATGATCACTAGATTCAAATCCTTATTTGTGTGATCTAGTTAGATTCAGTTCTGTATGGTAATGAGATATGTCATGATCTCTATCATCGACATCATCGAAACTCCTTTCGATGGATCAGAACTCTTCTGATTCGAATAGCTAGAATGATCGATCATCTAAAATATTCTAATTGCTCCCAAAATCCATCAGTGACACCTAGTAGTATATGGTAGCAATCCATCAGAGCTAAATGCGAACCTCTTGGTGCAGCTACCTGTGTGATTAAGTTCTTCTATCTTGAGCTCCGATCAGATTAGGGTTTAGGTGAACTCGTCAAACCCTAGTTTCTGTCATATGATGTAATCATTCGATTCAAGTCTGATGTGAAAATCTAAATAGAAACTCTTTCTATTATTTCACTCTACCATGGCCATGGGCTTCTAGACTTGATTCTCATGATCATCATAGGGCTGCTCCTCTACCACCGAGGTAGATAAATTCCATCTTGATGCAATCCGATTCCTACAATAAACATGCTATAGCCAACATACACCTCAAAATTCTGAATGGCTAGGAGACCGAGTTATGGTGTAGTCAAACTATAACACCCTCAAGGTGAATTATCAATGCACCTCAGGTCAAAGAACCAGACACACCACTGTAACATCGAGTCAGTTATTGACGAGAAGGTAGACTTCCTAATGACTACTCGAGGTGGTCACACTCAGTGCCCTCGTTCTCTAATGAGTATCTATACTCTCGCTCCGGTGCTCCACACTGTAGACTCAAGACTCATCTACTAAAGAGAAGTGATTATACACCAACCTTCCAGATCAATCACCATCCTTATGATGATCCTATGGTCGGAAGCATTTTATGAGTTAATAATGATTATTCATGTCTTAAATTTTCAACTCTTGAAAATATGAATTATCATTACCATTAACTCAAAGGATGTATCACAGACACTAAATATACATATGTGATAAAAAATAACCCATTTTATTGATTATAGTCAAAATTATAATTTTGTCCCTAGAAGTGTATTACAAGTGTCAGCCAATTCTGGCTTCTAGGGCACATATATCTAACAGCAGGTCTATGTACCCTGCTCCTTCCTCCGACTTCTTTTTTATCTCTCCTTTTCCATGTTCATTTTTTTTCTACCTTTCGCATTTTTTTATGGCTGATTTTAGAACTCTCAATAAAAGCTGGTCTTCTGAGCCATCTCCCTCAAGGAAAGTCCATTCTATTTTAGGCCTAGAGCATAGTGCCACACCATTATTCTACCTTAACATTATAGGATCCAAGTTGGGACCAATGGATTTGAGCCACATCCATGCTCAATACAAAATCCTTAACTATTTTGAATTAGAACTTTTCAAACCCAATAATAGAATCGGTAATCCTCCTCCGAAAAGGATCGGTCTATACAAAAAGGCCTTTAAGACTAGAGTTAGGTTACCCGTTCACCCCTTTATGGTAGAACTTTTTCACTTCTTCGATATTTTCTTATGTTTGATCATTCTCAATTCCTTTCGTTTTATCATCGATTTTATCATTTTTTGTTCTTTAGTTGAGTCTAATATACTATTCCCTTATTTCGATCCTTTTATGCCTTTAAGAGATGTATCGATGATTGGTGGTACGTTTCTCACCCAAGAGGAGCTAAGGTTATACTAAAAGGGGCTCCATCTTTGATCCATAATTGGAAGGACCAGTTCTTCTTTATTTTAAGGACTTTTATTGAGGAATGGAGGCTTCCTTACTGGGATCGGCCAAGGGACTCTATCTCATAGGTTCCAAAGCTTGGGGATGAGGATCTAAAATGCTCTGCAACTTTGAGAGGATATAAAATTCATCAACTAAAGAAATTGTTGTCGAAGTAGGCTCTCTCAATCTGACTGATCTCAAAGGTGATTTACTCAATTCTTTTTTTCAAATCAACTAATCTTTCTCATTTTTCTTGTTTATGGATCCTGATCCTTATTTTTTGTTATAGAGATGAGGCCCGAAGAACTTGCCAAGCTAAAGGAGAGTGTGGTGAAGAAGAGAAAGGCTCCTTCTTCACCTAGTGCCAAAGCCCACAAGAAGCTAAAGACTCTGGATGAGATTCAGAAGAAAGTATCGGCTCCTAATCCTAGTCAACTAAGGGTCATTCCTGCTCCTCTGATCCAATCCCTGCCTCCGAAGCATGCTGCTCTTTCGATCCTCTAGGGCTATTTTGTTCCAGTGGGGCCGAATTATTTAGGAGGATCGGGAGAAGGGAGGCAAGGCTCGGTTGTGGGGGGGGCAGAGTCGATATTTTTAATGATCAGAGGATTATCCACGGTGCTTTCTGGGGGATGCTTTTTAGTTCCGACCTAAAGATGGTTAAGGAAGAGAGTTTCGCCAAGAAGTAAAAGCGGTTGGTCACTTCTTTAATTCGGGTATACCTCTCCTTTATTCTATTCTCCTTCTTCTCTCTTCCCTCATTTTTCTTTTTTTTTTAACTAGTCTCCTCTCTCTCTGAATATAAATAGGCTATTACGCTGCTACCATCATTAACTAAACAACAAACATTGAGGATGAATTGACTGCAGCATAAAACAAGTGTGAGAAAGCCGAAGCTTCTGATGTTGAGGTGAAAGCCGAAGCTGCCAAAGCCAAATCCAAGGCGGAGGCTGCTGAGGCCAAAGTGGCTCATCTAAGAGAGGCACTGAAGGATGCTGAAGCTTTAAAGGTGAGGGTGGAGGCAGATCTTAAGAAGAAGTAATGGAAAGCTCGATTAAAGGCTGCCAAAATTGAAAAGAAAATGGAGGATCGAGTTGCCAAGGGTTGATGGGCAGTCATGGTGGCCTTTCGAGCTTTTGAAGAGTTCTCCCAAAAGAAAGTTGACTTCGGCCAAGAAGCCTTTATTCACTACTACAAAAAGAGCTTACGGCAGCGCATACTATGATAACGATTTTCAAAATTATTGTAATAAAGTCTACGGCAATGATTATAAAGAACCACTACTATAGGTCCGACCTATGACAGCGGTTACAAAAAACCGCTATCATAGTCTGATCTATGGCAGCAGTTTTTTGTAACTGTTGCCATAGGTCCGATCTATAGCAATGGTTTCTTATAACTGCTACCATATGTCGAATCTATAGCAGCAATTTCTTGTAACCGCTATTATACATCGATCTATGATAGCGATTATTTATAACCACTGTAATATATATATATATATATTTTAAATAATATATAATTTTAAAATTTAATATCCATCTTCATCATTTATTATCTAAATAATTATCATTAGAGTATCTCGCAAAAGATCACCTTGATCTGATGGTCCTAGCTTCATCGATCAAAAAAATTTGATTTTGACGATCATGAACAACGATACGATGATCTGATAGATGGAGACCTCCGATAGGTCTGAAAACCTGCAATAATTATCTCAATTATGTTTGTAGCATACTATCAAAGTTTTACTTCAATTGAATATCGTTATCTTGATCAATTTAGTATAGATTAATTTCGACCATTAAATGATAAATGAGTGATCAAAGGACCAAATGGTATCCGATTATCAGATAATTTTTTTTATAAATGATCTTAGCTACTATTTTAATTATTTTTTATGATGGTGATTATAAAATTCAACTCGTGAGACTAAGAACGATCTAAAATTATACGTCGAGATCGAGCTAACTGGGGGAGGACCTGAGTCGGATGTCTTAGGCATGAAGTCAGCTGTCTCAGGCATGGAGTCGGCTTGGCTTCTGAGCGAGCTGGCTCGATGGGTGCAAACAAAATTTAATATATCTCTTTAAGGTTCCAACTTTAAGCCCTAAAGTACCGCCATCATCTACTTCGTTCTTCTTTTGGGTTTCTGGATTAATACCCAGATTTGCGCAAGAGATCGAATCTACGACTATTTCTCATCTTTAATTATTTATGAATGTAATTCATGTTATAGAACTTTGGATGTTTATATCTTGTTACTTTTGTTTATTACATTGCATAATGATAGATCCATCAATTGATTAGTGTACATAATCTCTGGCATCCATATAATTATATGTAATTGTATGGATGAGAGAATTATGTGCAATGATCAATTGATTATTCAATTTGGATGGTTTAAAAATTACAGATAATTCTATAGGTAGTTGCAGTAATCAAATGGTATGCTAAGAATTTTGAATAAAATTTTGGATAGTATTTTTCTTTTATTCTTCCTACATGAAAGAACTAAGGAAAAATGCTGCCAAAATTTTATTCAATCCCTATTGCATATCATTTGATTACTATATTGAATCTATAAAAATAATGCAATTTTTAAATGAGATAGAACCTATCTTTATCTATTAGTTGGTGATAGGATGCATTTATTGCATATTTATTTATAATACATTAGTATATAATTTAAGTTTCATAAATGATTTAATTATAGTATCATCATTTTTAAAATGGATAAGGGGTGGATAAAGTTTAGTAGGCTCTCGTCAGAATATAAGGTTGGATTTTAAAATTTTTTTGATTTTACTATAGAAAAATTTGGGGACCATGGATTGATCCAATGTCCTTGTAAAAAGTGTATGAGTGGACCATTGCTATCTCGTCAAGATGTAAATGATCACCTCACTATTTATGGCTTTAAAGTCGATTATGAAATTTGTTGGGACCAACATGATGAGGGCAGACTGCAAGAAGGCGATCAACATGATAGGGGAGTAGAACAATGGTTCGTGATATTTTTTCATTTGTTGGCCATAATGACGGTGCATCTACGTCCATGCCTGATCCTGTGGTTGGTGGAATGACAAACAGTGAGGATGTAGAGAAGGTCCGTAAGTTGATGAAGGATGTTAATATTCTATTGTATTTTAGATGTGAAAAGATGGCGAAGCTAGAATTTTTAATCCAGTTGTATCATGCAAAATGTTCCAAGTAATAATAGAGTGAATTACATATTAGAGCTTTTAGGGTATATTCTTTCGAACGATGCATAAAATTTGAAGAATAATTATGAGGCATCGAAGATTATTGAATAGCTGAACTTTGCTTATACCAAGATACATGCATGTTCCAATGATTGCATGCTCTATTGGGAGGGGATGTCAACCAAAACGAGTGCATAAGGTGCGGTGTGTTAAGATGAAAATAGAATAAAGATGACACATCGACTTGTGTACCTTAAAAGTTGATGTGGTATTTTTCTTTAATTTCGAGACTACAAAAGTTATTTATATCGATAAGAATATCGAAGGACATAAGATGGCATGAAGAGAACCAAACAAAAGATGATGAATTGAGACATTCAGTCGATGGAGAGGCATGATAGAAGTTTAATGAATTACATCCTGACTTCGCACATGAGATACGTAATGTGAGGTTAGGCTTGTTGTGCGATGGTTTCAACCCGTTCAAGCATATAAATACCATCCATAGTATATGGCCAGTATTTATTCATGTTTACAACCTTCCACGATGGATGTATATGAAAAAATTCTTTGCTTTCATGATAGTGCTCATCTCCGAACCGATGGAGGTAGGTAATGATATTGATGTTTATTTGCAGTCTCTTATTATCGAGCTGAAATAGTTATAGAGCATTCAAGGTATTCAACTTTTGATGCTTTGCTGAATGAGTCATTCTCCATACGCGTAGCACTTTTGTGGATAATAAATGACTTTCCAACCTATGCCTTAATGTCGAGTTGGAGCATCAAAGGTGAGCTAGCATGCCCGATTTATGGAAAAAATACCTGGTCTAGAAGATTGACACATCGAAGGAGCTTTAGCTATATGGAGTATCGACGTTCTCTCCATTAAAACCATCCATACATAAGAGATGCACGCTCCTTCGATGGCACTATTAAAAAAGGTGAGGCACCTAGTCGGATGTTTGGAAGTAATGTACTTAGAGAGTTGGATGGTCTCAGTATTGAATTTGGAAAAGATGATTCGATTGATAGTAAAATGAAGAAGCATCGATCAAAGGAAGATGATGCACACTTTAATTAGAGAAAAAAGAGTATATTCTTTGACTTGCCATATCGGGAGACAAACTTATTGTGCCATTATTTAGATGTAATGCATATTGAAAAGAATGTGTGCGAGCTCCTATTGATAATGATCTTAAATATCAAAGATAAGACTAAGAATGACTTGAATTCTCGATTTGACTTGAAAGAATGGGGTATTAGGAAATCACTCCATCTAGAGTTGGCAGGGGGAGAACAGTGGAGGCTTCCTCAACATGCTATGTTATGAATGCCTTCGAACAGTCCATATTTCTTCATATGTTAGAGAACATAAAGATCCCTGATAGATACTCAAGCAACATATCAAAGCATGTGAATAGTAAGAATGTCAAACTTAGGAGATTGAAGACTCATGATTATCATGTGCTGATGTAGGAATTGATCCCAATAGCTATTCATCGCGTGTTGCCAAAAAATATCAAAATGGCTATTATTCATCTTTGCAATTTTTATAGAGATATTTGTGCAAAGAGGTTGCTTAAGAAAGACGTGAAGAAAATGAAGGCAAGGATGGTGACTATATTATATTATCTGGAGAAGATATTTTCACCATCATTTTTCATGGTTATGATGCATCTTACCATGCACCTTGCGGAGAAAGTTACACTTAGAGGCCCAGTGTTCTGTCGATAGATGTATCCTACTAAGAGAAATATTCAAACTCTAAAATTTTATGTAAAAAATATGAATCACCTAGAGGAATCCATAGCAGAAGGTTATTTGGGTCAAGAGTGATTTTTGTACCATGTACTTAAATTTAAATAAGCTTGAGACACGTTGTAATCGGCTAATGAAGAATCAAGATGATCAGTATGAGCCAATTGAGCCTGCATTTGAGTCCATTCCACAGCCAGACGGACTTTTTACTTCATACCACCTCACAAATTTAAGCATTGAGAAAAGTGATAAGGCACACAGCTAAGTGCTCTTCAACTGTGATGTCATTAAGCCATAGATAAGGTGAGTCACTCAGCCTTATTTATTTTATAATAATTTAAAAAAATATCTAATTATATCTAAATTTATTTTTTTTACATGCAACAAACACAAGAAGGTCATAAGAGTAAAATATGGCACTCTAAGTATGTGGGAGAAAGAGAAAATGCACAGCAAAGAATTTTCTAAATGATTCAAAGATCATGTAAGCGATTATATATTTTTGTCTTGTATAACTTATTTAAACATGTTTACTAATTAGGTGTCATCTCCTTAATTATGTGTGGAGATTGCTACTCAGTGATATGAGTCCTGAAGTGTGTGCTCTTTCAATGGATCCTAATCGTACCATGCGTGAGTATAAACAGCTCATCATTAATGGCTATAGATTTAATATTCACAGTACGTTCATAAATATGGCAATACAAAATAGTGGCATCATGTTGAATGCCACCACTAGATGTTATGCTAGCTCGAGGGATTCACAGCCTCATACAGAGGATTTGAATTATTATGGCATAGTGGAGAAGATAGTCATCTTGGACTATTATTCTAAAGAAAGGATTGCATTAATGAAGTATGATTGGTTTGACAACTTATCACAGTCTGGGATAAAGACTGATAAGTGTGGTTTTACTCTCATTAACATGCAATGCCATCTCCGCACTGAAGAACTGTATATACTTGCCTCCCAAGCTAGTCAAGTCTTCTACGTTAGTGATCTCTTAGAGCCTCAATGAAATATTGTTATGAAGATGGTGCCTAGGCATATTTTTGATGATACTGAAGTTGATGATGATGTTGGACCATGCATGCAAAGTGCTCCTCTAAGACAAAATTTATCTGGTACTATCGAGGTCCCAGACACATTTGTTAGAAGCAATGGTGATGTCTATATTGTAGATGCTACTAAATGATGACTTCAACATTCTGGTATAAATTATTAGAATATATTTATTGATGTATTGCTAATATTATTATTCAAAATGTTAAATTTGTTGCCTAGAGATTGCAACCCCCGTCCCTCGAATGACTATGCAAAGCTCCACATCTGAGCCATATCGATAGGGCGTGCCATGTCATACCATGGGCCGTGCCATGCCGGTAGGCCTTATCATGCCTTGGGCCATGTCATGTCATGCCATGCCTTGGGCCGTGCCATGTCGGTAGGCTGTGCCGTGCCGTGCCATGTCGGTAGATCATGCCATTCCGTGTCGGTAGGCCATGCTGTGCCATGCCGTGTCAGTAGTTCATGCCTTGGGCCGTGTCATGCTGGTAGGCCGTGCCGTGGGTCGTGCCGACTGCTAAGAGAATCCTCGGCCGCTAAGAGAACCCCCATCTTGTTGCTTTTGTTTTTTGCATTGCATAGTGATAGATCCGTTAATTGATTAGTGTACATAATTTTTGGCATACGTATATTTATATGTAATTGTACGGATGGTACCTAGGCATATCTTTGATTATTATTCAACATGTTATATTGGTTAATGTTCATTAATATTGTAGATCACGATGGCACAAAAATATCATCTAGCTTTCACCCCTGCCTCTCGATGGATTACGTGGAGTTCAGCATCTGAGGAGCAGTCAGAGCATACTCCATCTACCTCCGTATCGATAACTCAGGGACCTCCACCATCGGCATCTACTCCACCGACAACATCTAGTACTCCATCGGCATCTAAGCCTCTACCATCACCCACATCTCCGATACATGCTACTCCATCAACATCTGAGTGTACGTTTTTATTTTATTATTTATTTATTTTTTATATAGTATTTATAAACTTATATATTTTTATAACATATTTTTATTGCAAGTGCATCATCCAGTAGGACATTTTGCAATCCCACATGTATGGCACATGTGTGGAACCACTAGCATCAAGTGATGATACAGTATGATCCGGAAGGAAGGTCGGTAGGAGAGACCGCATGGGAGATGCATTCCTTTTTTGGTGTGCTTGTGAGGCGGTCAGACATTATTTTCATAGAGCCCAGACACTGGCGATTGATGGATGATACTATTAAAGACCAAATGTGGGAGGAGATATGGATAAGTGCATCTTAATTATATTTACACATTTTATATGTTTACACTATGTTTGATTAGAATAATTTTGTAACTGACTTTTGATAACTTTGTGTAGAGGATGTATGACTTTTCTGATTATGAGAGGGCTTGAGATGCCCGACTGAAGAAGATCGAAAAGTTATACCGAAGTTACAAGATCAAGCTTTACAGAGGATGGCTCGAGCACTGACGAGACACTCTAGAGAAGCTTGTTCCTTAGATACAGGACTGTCCTCCAAGTCAATGGGAGAGGATGATTACACATTGGAGGAGCCAAGAGTTCAAGATAAAATTACTAACTTTTAAATTATTCAATATGCTTAAAGTTATATTTAAATATTTTTTAAATATTTATTATTTATTTATATACTTGTTAGGCTACCTTCCATCATAATCGGGAGAACCGGATAGCCCAGGAGTATACACACACTCTCAACCATGAGTTTATGACCAGACATGTGTATAGAGAGATAATGAATTCTAAATCTTACTAGATAAATTAAATTGATATTTTTTCATGCTTCTGATAAACTGATCCATTGTTATAGCTGATGAGAGATGAAGTGATGTCCAGCCATAGCGAGATCTTTCGATCCAGCTATATGGATAAGAAGGACAGGCCGATGAATGCCGTGATGGAAAGGATTTTTATAAGTATTAAATATATTAGTATATATGATTAGTATTATAGCATTTCTTATAAAATTTTATTTGCATTTATAATTATAGGATCAGTTAGATAAGCTCGCAAGCGAGGGCCCGAATATCTCTGGCCCCCATGATCATCTATCTCAGATCTTAGGGTCTGAGCACTCTGGGAGGATCCGATGCAGGTCCGAACATACGCCGACCAGCTATTGGTCAAAGGCGAGCATCTCTTCATAGACTTCTGGTGTCGTCAGTCGAGAGAAGCTTGAGGCAGCATTAGCATGAGCAGATCATGCTACGATGCGAGCAGATCGGGCTGAGGAGCGCACATCTCATCTAGAGGACATAGTGAGAGACATGTTGTCGATGCTCAGCATGCATTTTGAAGATGCCTTCATGGGCTTTGAGGATATGTTGGTGCACATTCCAACTCCAGCTCGTGCTCCATCTTCTAGGGATGATGACGATGTAGATTTAGGAGACTTTTGATATATTTTTTTAAAAAAATATTATAATAAATTTTATTTGATAATAAAATTTTAGTATTTTAGAAATATTTTTATATTTATAATATTTTTTATGTTATATATCTCTACATTTTCAGGTAAAGTATATAAAAAATTAAAAATTTTATATTTTTAATTATTCAAAAGCTACGGCAATGATTTTACAATCGCTATCATAGGCAATGTGTCAACCGCTGCATTAGACCTATGGCAGCAGTTATGTAACCACTTTTATAGACAAACCTATGGCAACGATTCCATAATCGCTGCCATAGACTGGTCTATCACAGCGGTTCTATAACCGCTACCATAAACAAGCTTGCCATAGGCGTCTATGGCAGTAGTTTCCATAAACACTGCAACAATCACTGTCATAGACCTACGGTGATGGCTGCAATGACAGCGGTTAGCTAACCACTATCATATCCTATAGCAGTGGTTTTTTGGGCTATGGCAACAGTTACAAATCGCTGCCGTAGCCCATTTCTGTAGTAGTGATTGCTAGTTGAGATGTCTATCATCAGAGAATAGCAGCACATTTTTTGGAGCTAGACTTGGGCTTCTTGGACAAGGAAGACAATGGAGAAGATGAAGAAGCCAAAGATGGAGCTGGAGGAGGTTCGACCGATGGTGAGGCCAATCAAGAAGAAGGTCTAGTGCCACTCACTGAAAAGAACCCACTGAATAACCACTGCCATAGCCCATTTCTGTAGTAGTGATTATTGGTTGAGATGTCTATTATCAGAGGATAGCAGCACATTTTTTGGAGCTGGACTTGGGCTTCTTGGACAAGAAAGACAATGGAGAAGATGAACAAGCCAAAAGTGGAGCTGGAGGAGGTTCGATCGGTGGTGAGGCCAATCAAGAAGAAGGTCTAGTGCCACTCGCTAAAAAGAACCCACTAAAGAATATCTTGAGCCTACTCCAGCATCGAGGAAAGTGTTCGAACTCACCCCAATTGAGGTCATTCCAATTTAGCAGCCTGGAATAGTTAAAGTAGAGGAGTCGACTATGGCTGTCCCAGGTTCTTCCTCCAATCCTCACACTGAGGTCGATGATATTTAAACTTACACTTTTTTCATTTCTTTTTCTTATTAATTAATGAAAATTTTTATATCAATGAAAGGATGACATTTACCTCTATGTTTTATGGCTTGTGTTTCTATTCTCCTTAGTTGGTTTGGTATGAATGTTATGATCATGAGTTCATCCGATATTGCACTAGGCATTTGCCTAGTGCTTTTTTTCTTAAGGGCTTGACTTGATAAGGTTGAGGAGGATCTACACCAAGCCAGGTGGGATATTGCCAAAGTGCAAAAGAAGCTTCAGAAAATAGAGAAGAATCATGACAAAGCTTCTTTTGATAAATAAGAAATCCAACAAAGCAGGTCAAGCATGTGAATAAAGAATAATATGTTGCGGAGAAGCACTAATGGATTAAAGAATGTAATAGATGGGCCGAAGAAAGGAATAGCTTTTTGAAGTCGATTGCCAATAAGAAGTGGAAGATAGCTGCGGCATCGGCCATCTGCAATGAGAAACTACATGGGGCTTAAGAAGAGATAACTAAGATAAAGTATGCTTGAGGGAGCTCAACCCATTAGATTGACAAACTTCAACATGACCTCCATTCAACCAAAAATAAGATTGAAGAGTTGAAACGAGTGGTGGATGCTAGGAGGCTAAGTATTGATGATCATTGGAGTGAATTGATCTTGACTTGGAATACAATCGTCAATCTTTCTAAAGCCTTGAGCAAAGATAGATTTGAGCTAACCAAACTTTACATCAAATAGGTAGAGAGTGCAACAGCCATGAAGCAAGCCGAAGATACAACGAAGCATTTGTGAATATGCTTGTTTTGACTTTGTATGCTGCTACTCTTAAAGTGGTGGATGTATCGGCCATAGTGCTAGATATCAGCTTTGAAGAATAGGAGCAGTTAGTGAAATGATTTCTTTCCAAAGTTGGCTCTCAGATAGGCATGCTTAGATGTACTAAGAAAGGATTAGGTTCTAGGCATACCGAAACTCCATCAACTGAAGCTAGACCCAAGTGATGTATTTTTACTTCTTTTCTTTTCTTTTCCTGTGTACACTATTTGTCGCTCCTATAACCATTTTATCAATGAAATGAATTCATTTGAAAATTCTCTTGTATTTTAAACTTTTGCATTTTCATGTTCATGTTACTCGATATTGATAATGTTCGATCCTTAAATCATTGAAGCTCACGAAGATCTATCGGTCACTCCCAGTCTTCATCATGAAAGTATATGGAAGCTAGCCTTGTAGACTCTTTTAGGTCGGCTCTTGTTAATTGTCATTGTTGGAATCAGGAATTTTGATAGATTAATTAGTCTATCGAAGTTAGCTGTCAAAGTTGATGGGCTGAGGGTCCTTTATGGTTATCCCTCTGGAGGTCCGTATAGGTTAACCTCCACTTCTCTCATGACTAAGGTCTTCAAAATTGACTTGCGGAAGAGCAAGTTCAGCCGTTGGAGGTCCGAATAGGTTACCCTCCACTACTTAGCCATTGAGGTCATCTGCCCATATTGTTTCTCGAACAACTAAGGTCTTCATGGATGTTGACTTACTGAAAAATAAGTTCGGCCTTCAGGGGTCCACATAGGTTACCCTCCACTGCTTAGCTGCTGAGGTCTTCAGTCCATGTCATTGCTTTTTGAATGAGTAAGGTCTTCAAGAGCACTGAGTTGCTGAAAAGCAAGGCCGAAGGTTCTAAATAGGTTATCCCCCACTACTTAGTCATTAAGATCCTTCGTTAAAAATTGAAAGGAGAATAGAATGCACTACTACAGTAAAGGGCTATGGCAACGGTTCACAACCATAACCGTAGTCCAAAAAACTATTGCCATAGACTACGGTAGCGGTTAGTTAACCACTGCCACTACTGCCACTATCATTATTGCCGTAGGTCTATGACAGCGGTTACAGTAACCACTGCTACAGAAGACTTATGGCGGTGGTTACGTAATCGTTGCTATAGATCCTATGGCAGCGGTTCATAATTCGCTGCCATAGGCAACCTATGATAGCACTTTCTTGAACCACTATCATAGACACCTATGGTAGTGGTTCATGAACCACCGCCATAAAATTATCTGACAGCGGTTGACATGCCTACGGCAGTAGTTTTGCAACCACTACCATAGATTTTAAAAAATAAAAAATATAATTTTTTAATTTTTACTTTTTTATCTGATAAATATAATTCAATATATAACATAAGAAATATTATAAATATAAGAATATTTCTGAAATGCTTAAATTTTATTACTGAATAAAATTTATTATAATATTTTTAAAAAAAATATCAAAAGTTTGCTAAATCTACATCTAAGTTATCATTATCAGGAGAAGATGGAGCACGAGCTAGAGGAGCTGGAGGAGCTAGAGCTAGAGGTGGAGGGGCTGGAGCTGAAACGTCGGCCAATATGTCCTCAAAGCTCATGAAGTCAGCTCTAAAATACATGCTAAGCCTCGTCAACATAGCGGTCATGATGTTCTATAGCTGAGTAGCCTGCGCTAATGTCTCGTCAAGCTACTCCCAACTAATGACACCGAAAGCATGCAAAGAGATGCTCACCTCAGATCAGTAGCTCATCGACATATGTCCGGGCCTACATCGAATCCTTTCAGAGTGCTCATGCCCCAAGACCTGAGATAAGTGGTCATGGGGGCCAAAGGTGTCTAGGCTCTTACTCACGAGTGCATCTAACTACTCCTGTAACTATAAATTAAAATAAAATATCATAAAAAATATTATAATACTAATCATACTAATATCTTATTTATTATTTACAAAAATTCTTCCAATCGTGGTGTTCATCGACATGCCCTTCTTGTCCGTACGATTGGATCAGAAGATGACGCTATGAATGGACATCACTCCATCTCTTATCTGCTATAACAATGGATCAATTTATTAGAAACATACAAAAAAAATATTAATTTAATTTATAAACTAAGATTTAGAATCCATTATCTCTCTATGTACATGACTGGCCATAGATTTAAGTGTGTACCCCTGAGCTGCCCGATTCTTTCGATTTTGATGGAAGGCAGACTAAAAAGTATTTAAATAAATAATAAATATTTAAAAAATATTTAAATATAATTTTAAATATATTAAAAAATTTAAAAATTAATATTTAAATCTGAAACTCCTGGTTTCTTCAATGCCTAACCATCTCCTCCCACTGACTCAGGGGATAGTCCTGAATCTAAGGAACAAGCTCCTCTAGAGTGTCCCATTGGTGCTTGAGCCATCCTCTATAGAGCTTGATCTTGTAGTCCCAATACAACTTTCTAATCTTCTTCAGTCGGGCATCCGAGCCCTCTCATGATATGAAAAGTTGTACCTCCTCTACACAAAGTTATCATAAATCAGTTACGAAATTATTCTAATCAAATATAATATAAAGAACTCAAATGCCTAAATATAATTAATATATATTTATCCATATCTCCTCCCACATCTAGTTCCTAATACCAGCGTCTATCAATTGCTAGTTTATGGGCAGTACCGGAATGATGTTGGACTACCTCACAAGCACTTCAAAAAAGAAATGCATCTCTCGTGTAGTCTTCCTTACTGGTCTTCCCTCTGTATCGTACTCTACCATCACCTATTGCTGGCGGTTCCACCTATACGACATGCATGTGGGATCATAAAATGTCCTACTGGATGATACACCTATAATGAAAATATATTATATAAATATATAAAAGTATACAATAATTATATAAATAAATAAATAATATAATAAAATATGGATGCCAGTAGAGACTCATCGATGGGTGGAACATGTGCCAGAGAGGCTAATGGTGGAGGCTCAGATAATGGTGGAGAAGTAGATGCGGATGGAGAAGTAGATGCCGATGGTCCCTAGGCAGTCGATGCGGAGGTGGATAGAATATGCTCCATCCATAACTCAGATGTAGAGCTCTGCATAGCTCATCGAGGAACTGAGGTGAAAGCTAGATGGCATTTCGGTTTCATCATAATCTACAACGTTAATGAACATTAAGGAAGGCTCAGATTCATTATTTAATTATGTATTGCAATGTTACTTTCGATATCCGCTACAACTAAATCAAATTAGCTGCGAATGGTTGTCCGCTAAATAGTCACTGGCCATCCAAGGCCACCTTGCCATTTGAAATTATTAAAATATTTACAAAAGAAGAGAAAAAATAAGAAAGCTCATATCACTAAAATCATACTAAGAATTAACCATTTTTCATCCAAAATCATCACAGTCTCTTTATAAAAAACTAATTTTTTAAAATAAAATATTATAAAAAATAATAATAAAAATTAATATAGGATAAGTCAACTTGAAGGCTTATCAGCCTAATTGAATATATATATACACATAATTTTTTTTATTATTATTAAATTTAATATTTTAAAATATAATACTATGTTAAGAATATATTTTAATTTATGAATATATTAACTTATGAATATACTTTAATTTATAAATATAATAATAAATATTTTATGAATAATATAATAAATTTAATATTATATTTATTAAGCATAAAAAATCACATCAATTAACATGCTTGCAATCCAAGTCATATAATATATATGCTTAGAAAAATAAATCAATAAAAAATTTAAGAAATATAAATCAATAAATTAATTAATAAATTAATTAATAAAAAAAATTAATAAAAATAGTGAGGCCAAAGGATATCGATGGTGGGGCAGGGTGCAAGGCCAAAGGAGGCCGACGATGGGGCGGGCCGACGGTGTGGCCCGGCTAAAGGGGGCGATGGGGTGAGGTGCAGGGTCGAAGCTGAGGAGGTAGGGCCAAAGGGGGCTGACGGTGGGGCAGGCTAGCGATGAGGCAGGCTAGCGGTAGGGTGGGGTGCAGGGTTGAGATCGAGGGAGGCAGGGCCTGCATCAGTGCTAGAGGGAAGGGGACGACGGAGCTAAGGGAGGGGGCGGCAGTGGAGGGAGGGAGTCGAGGTGGGGCAGAGGGAGGGAAGTTGCCTAGGGAGCCGAGGGAGGGATCGAGGGAGTCAAAGTCGATGGTAGGGCTGAGGGAGGGGGTGGCAAGCCAACGGACGGGCCGGCACGGGGTGGTAGCTAGGGCATGGATAGCCAAGATGAGAAGAGAGAAAGAGAGAGAGTGAGTGAGGCAGGCGAGGAGGCGACCGACGATGGGGCAGGCCGGTAGAGAGGCAAGTCGGCACTGGGGAGGATAGCTAAGGTTCAGGTAAAGAGGAGAGAGAGAAAGAGAGTAGAGATCAAAAAGATGAAAAAAATCGACACATAGTAAAAATTTAATGCCAGATCTATGACAGTGATTTTAAAATCACTGCCATAGGTCTATAGTAGTGGTTAGCTAAAATTGCTACCATAGGTCTATAGTAGCGATTATCAATCACTGCAATAGATCTATAGCAGCGATTTTTGCCAACCGCTACTATAAATACAAATATGAATTTTTTATATTTTTTCATGAATATAGTATAATTTTAAAATTTAAAATTCATCTTCACCATTCATTATCTGGATAATTATCATTAGAATGTCATCATGAAATACCACCTTGATCCAATAGCCCTAGTTATATCGATCGATAAAATTTGATTTCGACGGCTACGAACGACCACATGATGATCTAATATATAAAGACCATCGATTGATCCAAAAACTTATAATGATAATCTTGATGATATTTGTAGCATACTATCAAAATCTCACTTTAATTAGATATCATTATTATGATCAATCTAGTACTAGATGATTTTGGCCATTAAATGAAAATGTGTGATCAAAAGGCTAAACAAGTATCCAATTAAATGATAATTTTTTAGATAATTGATCTTTACTACTAATTTAATTATTTGTATGGTAGTGATCATAAAATTCAAACCATATCTATATGAACTATCCACATTAAATATATCTTACAAAAGCACAAGTATAATTATATAAAGCCTTTAAGAACAAGTACCAAGAGAAATATGGTTTTGGATCGTTCATATATACGTGGTTTGAATTTTATGATCACCACTATATAAATGATCAAAGTAGTATTTAAGATTATTTATCTAAAAAATTACCTCATAACCGGACATTGTTTAGCTTTTTTATTATCGTTTTCATTTGACATCCAAAATCATCTCGTGCTAGATTGACCAAGATAATAATGTCTGATTAAAGTGACATTTTGATAGTGTGCTATAAACATTATCGAGATCATCATTGCAAGTTTTTGGATCAATCGATAGTTTTTATTTGTCATATCATTATGCGGTCATTCGTGACCATCGAAATCATATTTTATCAATCGATATAGCTAAAGCTATTAGATCGAGGCGGTCTTTTATGATGATACTCTAATGATAATTATTTAGATAATGAACGATGAAGATGAATTTTAAATTCTAAAATTATACTATATTTAAAAAAATATAAAAATTCATATTTGCATCTATAGCAGTGGTTGGAAAAAACCGCTGCTATAGATTGATCTATAGCAGCAGTTATTTATAACTGCTCCTATAGGAGCAATCTATAATAGTGGTTCCGCAAAACCACTGCCACAGGTTTGAGCATATAGCGGTAGTTGACTAACCGCTGTAATAAATCGAATCTTTGACAGCAATTAATGGTAACCATTGCTATATATTGGATCTAAGGCAGTGATTATAGCTAACTATTGCCATAAATTTTATCTATACCAGTGATTTTATGTAACCACTGCTATTTATCACATATGGCAGCGATTTTGCATAACTACTACCATAGGTCTGATCTATGGTAGTGGTTAGTTATAACCATTGTCTTAGATTCTATGGAAGTGGTTTTTGAAACTGCTACAATAGTATGCACTGTCGTAGCCCCATTCTATGGTAGTGATGGTCTTAAAAGCATGGACATATTTTATTAAAGAATAATTTGTACATCATTGATAATTTGTGCGAAGATTTTTAGAATACCAAGGTCTTCATAAAGATGTCCTATCTAATTATCGTAGATGATAGGTTCCAAGCCCGATAATTTCTTCTACTTGATAGGGCCCTTCCCATTTAGAAGACAATTTTCCAGGTTCTATAAGTTAGGAGACTTCGACTTGATATAGGACTAGATCGCCCGCCTTAAACTCTTTATTTTTAATGCGAAAGTTATAATATCTACCACTATAGTAAAGGGCTACAACAGTGGTTAAGTAACCGCTACCATAGCCCATGGTAGTGAAACTACTACCGTAGCCCAAAAGACCACTACCATAGGCTACAACAACAGTTACTTAACCACTGCCACTTTCGCCTTCGCTGTAGGTCTATAGCAGTAATTTTTACAGCAGTTACAATAACCACTACCATATGTCATATATTGCAATGGTTAAGCAACCACTGTGATAGCTGATCTATGGCAGTGGTTAATCAACCGCTGCTATAGCCTCTATTACAGTGGTTATACAACCGCTACAATAGGATCTATGGCAGCAGTTATGTAACCACTGATATAGCTTGTCTATGGCTATGGCTATGTAATCGCTATCATAGCTTGTCTATGGCAGCAATTGCACAACCGCTGCTATAGACCCCATAACAGTGGTTATACAACTGCTGTAATAAATCTAATGCATCAATTGACATGAAATCTATGGCAGTGGTTGGCATGCCTACGACAATAGTTGTCAATCACTATCGTAGATTTTAAATAATAAAAAATATATAATTTTTTTTAATTTTTAATTTTTTTAATCTGATCAATGCAGTTTAACATATAGCACAAGAATATATATAAAATACTCAAATTTTATTATTGAATAAAAATTATTATAATATTTTTCAAAAAAATACATCAAAAGTTTATATTTAAATCTAAATCATAATCATCAGAAAGAGATGGAGCACGAGCTAGAGGAACTGGAGCTAGAACTATAGGGGCTGGAACTAAAGCGCTAGCCAATAGATCCTCAAGGCTCATGAAGTCAACTCCAAAACGTGCGGAGAGCCTCATCATCATAGCAGTCACAATGCTCTATAGTTAAGCAGCTCACTCCATAGCCTAAGCTACCTACATCAACGCCTCCTCAAGCTGCTCCTAACTGACAATCCTGAAAGCATGTGAAGAGATGTTTGCTTTAGACTAGTAGCTCATCGACATATGTTTGGGCCTACATCGAATCCTCCTAGAGTGCTCAGGATCCAAGACCTGAGATAGATGGTCATGAGGATCAGAGGCATCCGGGTCCTCACTTGCGAGCACGTCTAATTACTCCTGTAATTGCAAATTCAAATAGAATATCATAAGAAACACTATAATACTAATCATAATAATCTATTTATTACTTATAAAAATTCTTTTGATCACGGTGTTCATCAGCCTACCCTTCTTGTCCATACAGTTGGATCGAAAGATGGTGCTATAAATGGGGATCACTCCCTCTCTCGTCAGCTATAACAATAGATCAGCTTATTAGAAATATTAAAAAAATATCAATTTAATTTGTAAACTAAGATTTAGAATTCATTACCTCTCTATATACACAACTGGCTATAGACTCATGGTCGAAAGTGTGTATACTCTTGAGCTATCCGATTCTTCCGATTCTAATGGAAGGTAGTCTAAAAAATATTTAAATCATAAGTATTTAAAAAATATTTAAATATAATTTTAAGTGTACTGAAAAATTTAAAAGTTAGAAATTAAACCTAGAACTCCAACCTCGTCCAATGTCTAAACATCCCATTCCACTGACTCGAGGGACAGTCCTGTATCCAAGGAATAAGCTCCTCCAGAGTATCCCATCGATGCTCGAGCTATTTTCTGTAGAGTTTAATCTTATAGTTTTGGTATAGCTCTCCAATCTTCTTCAGTCGAGCATCTCGAGCCCTCTTATGATATAAAAAATCGTAGCTCCTCTGCACAAAGTTATCAGAAGTTAATTACAAAATTATTTTAATCAAATATAGTGCAAGCATATCAAATGCATAAATATAATTAAGATACACTTATCTATATCTCCTTCCATACCTGATCCCTGACACTAATGTTCATCTATCGCTAGTTTATGGATAGTACCGAAATGATGTTGGACCACCTCACAAGCACTCCGAAGAAGGAATGCATCTCCCATGCAACCTTCCCAATTGGTCTTTCCTCCTGATCATACTCCACCATAACTTGATGCTTGTAGTTTTACACATATGGCATATGTGTGGGATCGCAAAATATCCTTCTGGATGATGCACCTGTAATAAAAATACATTCTATAAATATATAAGAGTGTACAATAACTATATAAATAAATAAATAAATAATTGATACAATAAAAATATACTCTCATCGGCCATGAGATCGTATGACATAGATGCTAGTGGAGACTCATCAGTGGATGAAGCATGTGCTGGAGATGTGGCTGACGGTGGAGGCTTAGATGCTGGTGGAGTAGATGTCGATGGTACCTGGGCAACTGATATAGAGGTGGATGGAGTATGTACTGGTAGCAGCTCAGATGCTGAGCTCCGCATAGCCTATCGAAGGATGGAAGTGAAAGCTAGATGGCATTTCGGTACCATCGTGACCTACAACATTAATGAACATTAACCAATATAACATGTTGAATAATAATTTATATTAGTAGAGTATCAATAAATAAACTCTAATATTTATACCAAAATGTTAAACTCATCATCTAGTTTATCTACAATATAGACATCACCATTGCTCCTAATAAATGTATCTAGGACCTCAACAATACCAAATAAGTTTTGTCTTAAAGGAGTACTTTGTATGCATGGTCCAACATCGTCATCAACCTCAGTATCTAAATATTTAGATGGCCTAACCACCATCTTAACCAATAAGCTGTAATTGCTATTTTACATTAATTGATAATAATTTAGGTTATATTTGGTAACCAGCAATCCATCCAAATTACTAGTAATTTAAAAGAGCTCTACTAGATTACCATGTTAGGTATACTTTTTAAGTTGATAATCCAAATATCAGGTAATCTAGATTACATCTTATGAGGTAATCTAAATTACCAAGAGAAGGGGTGACTATCCAAATTACTAAATATTTGATAATTTGATAATTACATATTTAGATGAAAATGTACTCATAAAAATAATATAATATTATATTATATTATAATAATATTATATAATATAATATTATATATTATAATATATAATATATAAAATTAATATTACCAATATAATATATATAATATAATAATAATGTTATAATAATCTAATAGTATTATATAATATAATAATATAATATAATATAATAATAACATATTATAATAATATAATATTATATTATATCAAATTATATTATATTATAATAATATATTTTAATTTATTATAACTATAAATATATATATAAGAATATAATATATTACATATAATATATATCATAATATATAATATATATCTATATTATAAATAAAATAATCATATAATATATATATAATATAATAATTATATATTAGAATAATATAGTAATATAAAATAAAATAATATATGCTAATATAATAAGAATATATTATAATAATATTATATTATACAATATTATACTATATTTAATAATGTATTTTATTATATATATTATAAATATAAATACATATTTGAATATAATCTATTATATATAATATTTTATATAATTATGTTATTAATAATAATATATTATAATAATATTATAACACATATAGTATAAGATAATATAATAGTAACATATTATAATATATCATAATAATATAATAATATAATATCATATTATAAGATATATATTATAATTTATTATAACCATAAATATATATTAGAATATAACATATTATATGTAATATATATTATAATATATAATATATATTTCTATTATAAATAAAATATATAATATAATAGTATTATATTATTAATAATATAATAATATTATATAAACATAATATTTTTAATAATATTATAGCATGATATTATATTATGTATTAGTATTATAATATAATAATAATTATATATTATAATAATATGGTAATTTAAAATTTTAATAATATATGCTAATATAATAAGAATATATATAATAATATTATATTATATTATATTATAATAATATGTTATAACATATATTATAAATATAATATACATATATTTGATTTATAATATATTATATAAGAATATTTATTATAATATTTGATAAATAATATATATTTATATTATAAATATAATATGATATAATATTATATGATGTTATATTATAATAATGTTATAGCATAATATTATATTTATATAATTATTATGATAATCATAATATTATTATTTATTATATACTATTAATTATAATAATATTTTATAATATAATATTATTTTATATTATAATAATATTATAGCATAATATTATATTATATAATAGTATTATAATATAATAATAATATATTATAATAATATAATAATTTAATAATTTAATAATATATGCTAATATAAGAAGAAAATATTATAATAATAATATGTTATATAATATTTATATTATATTATAATAATTCATTATAGTATATATTATAAATATAAATATATATATTTTGAATATAATATATTATATAGGAATATTTATTATAAAATTTGATAAATAATATATATTTATATTATGAATATAATATGATATAATATTATATGATGTTATATTATAATAATATTATAGCATAAATTTATAATATATAATATTATGATAATAATTATATTTTATTATATATTATAATAATATAATAAGATAATAATATTATAATTATTATTATATTATATTATATTATACTATATTATATTATATATTATATTATATTATATGATAATAGTATATTATAATAATATATTATAAATATAAATATATATTCAAATATAATATATTATATAATATATATTTATAATATTTATTTATATTTTATGCATAGGATGTGATTTTTAATAAATTTGATTTGAGGATATTTTGAAAATTCGATGTTACATTACCAGTAATCTGATTATCATACCAAATAGATCAATAAGATTTCTAATAATTTTACTACAATATTATCTTAATATACCAAACATAGTAATCAATATTACCGACAATCTATTCAAATTACAGGTAATCTAAATTATCAGATAATTTAAATTACCAAATGCAATCTTATATTATTTAAATTCTAGCACGTAAACCCTGCTGATTAATAATATATTTATATTGTTTAAACTCTTATACTTAAATACCTAATACAAAACCCTAGCTATCTAAGCTTCCCTATTCAGCCACTGCAAGCCGCCTCGACGTCTGAGGATGGAAAAACATAGAAAAAACAAATGAAAAAAAATTTAAAGGTAAGACCTTTTCTTATAAAGATTGATCAATTTTTTTCTTTTCATGTCTTTTTCTTTTTCATTTCTTTCTCGTTTTCAGAGATCCGTGGGAAAGAAGAGAACTTAAGGGAGATCAGAGGGTTTCTTAGGTTTCGATTGGGGTTTTTTCTCAAGCATATGGGACTCTGTGCGACTTGTAGCCATGTGAGCAGGAGAGGATGGCGACGAGGAGGTTGAGGGCAATGGTGGGGAGGGGGCCCTCGCATCAGACGGCGAAAGCGGCGAGGAGACAGAGGGCATGAGAGAGGGAGCTGCAAAAGTGGAGAAGGGTGAGAAAGAATGGGGGCACTTCGAAAGGAGGAGGAGGCAGGGGAGGGGTGGGGGGAGATCGCGTGTCCACATGATAGGGGTGGGAATATAAAGCCCCATAACCATCGGAAAAAAAATAATGGCTTCTGGAGCTCATTATTTTTTCACTATAGGATTGGCCACATCCTATAGATTTTTTATCCCATAATTCAATCTTCTAAACAGTGGCCAAGAAAAAAAAAGGGATTTTAATGCATAGGATTTTCAAATCCTATAGGATTTGGGCTAATCCTATCCTTTCCAAACAGGCCCTAAGGAGATGAAAGTGGCCAAGCTACATGGGAGGTCTTCCATAGTAAAAGGAGAATGATAAATTCAGTTTCATAATAATTGTGCATGTATTATTATACACACATGAATAGTTTAAGGATGAAGAGAAAAAGAGGAAAATAGGAAGAAAGGAGGTGATGGACGAATGAGAAAAACCTAATGATTCTCCTGGAAACAATTCAGGTTTTGTATTGGGGTAGATTAAAGACAGTTCTGAGCCAAGGGACACATTCATCCTATCTATAGTTATTGGACCCATGACTACTGAGATTTCAAATGTTTTAAGCCCTTTATCTTGGAGTTAGGATTTTCCATGAATCTATTTGCATCTGTCATGACAAGATCATTACATTAAAGAAAATACTTTGTTTGCCCTGTCTAACCTTGTCTTGTTCTCTTTTATAATTCTTTCTTCAATATTGTCCTTCTACCATCTATTTCACCACCTATTCCTAATAAAATAAATACATAAAATTCATGAGTATTTTTTTAAAATTGTGAATTGATATGAAGTGGAATACAATATTGATCATTATTATAAATATAAGGTTGTAACCCTACAAACAAGATGGAAGCTATGATATATACAAGGTCTTAATGGAAGTCTCATACAAACAATAGGTGATACACACACATATATATACACATATATATGTAAGACCATATATCATCCTCAAAATCATATGTATGGAGCTAATTGGGGAGTGTGTGGAACCAAGCAACGGCATGACTCCTCATAAACAAATTGGCAATCTTTAACATAATGGAAATATATGGTATCGATGATGAATTATCTCAATAATAATGTCAAAGGAAATGATAATCACCGGTGCATGCTTTACTCATTTAAAAAAGACTGGATTGCTAGTAATTTTTATATAGGACTCAAACTACACTAAATACCAAAATGGCAAACTCAAAGTCTAATTTAACACATATTCTATGGCATTGTTGCATTGCAGGGATATAAAATATTTAAGGGTCAGTTTGGATAATTCTATGTATTTGCCATGGAGTCTCTCTTGCATCATCTTAAGGAATGGGTGTACCAAAGAACTTGTTAGCACAAGTCAAATGGTAGGGGTATGATATATACATGGGCATGCCATCACCATCAAATTAGTTGAAAATATATTAATCGAAGGGAGAATAGAGAATAGCATAGGTCTAGATTTCTTGATCTTCAAGGACTTTTTCCATCATCATATCAATGTTTGAAGAAGATTGATCCGGAAAGAAATAGGGATATAGCATGGGACAATAGTAATAAGAATTTTAAATTATAGTTACCCTTAATATAGAAACTATTAGTTGATCAAAAACTAAGATAAAATAAAATTTATTGATTTGGATTGTCGAGTATAAGTTCCACTTATATATGCTAAAATATCATAATTATCTACTATAATAATTGCCACCATATCTAGCTTATACTTTTGATGGTTTCAATAAACGATATCAATTGTCCTCTACTATATATTTTCATTAACACAATTGTTCTGTCAGGCCGATGATTATGTCTTTTCAATTTTGATCTATTTAGATATCTTATATTAGCCATCTCTCATTACTTTAGTCTATAATATAGTCTTTTGTACTTTAGAAATATCTTGGAAACCAATTCGATTGCGCCTATCTATAGTTGGCCATCCAATTTTATATGCCTTATATTGATCTAGGGCCTACTCATTAACTTCATAGATGAATGCTACCTCTTCGGTCTGTACCACTGTAGATAAGATTTATCATAGCCAGATCCTACCTAACTAAGGAAGGGTTACATGATTTTTATCTGCTTTTATTTTATTTATCCTTGTCCACATGGCACTTACTCATGCACCTAAGTTGTTGAGATTGAACATGGATGTTATGCAATCCAGCATAATTACAAAACCACAAGCCAAGAAGGACTATATTCATAGAATTATCGGGAATAGCTTCAAAGTGGGCCGGCCGAATCCTATAACAAAAAACTTAGCAAGTTCTTTTTTTTTCCCCTCCCTGTAGGAATCACCTAGAAAAGATCTGGTTGTTTTGGGTTGGGCCAAATATTATATCCTATAATACTAGAAATCCCATTTCTAGTTCTAAAAATTCAATAGGATTATCCAAATAGCATTTAAAAGATGAAAAGCAGTTACCATGACAAATCTTCTGGTCAGCTTAGCATTGGCAAGTGAGTACCAAAGTGCTAATAGAGAGGATAACTTGATGCGGAATAGAGACTAGAGTGATGGCTATAGGATTACCCTTTATCCCATCCTTGGTTGCCCACACAATAACAACACGTCAAGGTCATCTTTAATGGTTCACTTAATCAAGATTCAGCTGGTGTTGGATTCAACTTTAGAGATCACTAGGGCCAACTTTTCATTGCCATTGCTATTTCATTATAACCTACCTCAGCTCAATTAGTTTACTTGCCAACGAAGATATAAAGGCTTCCTTTTCCTATTTTAATGCTGGAAATATATGGATTCAAAGCAAGTTTTGTATTGTGGGTACATGGATCCATGAGAAATCCATTGAAGTTGTATATCCCTTTCTCAAAAACATTAAATATTTGAAATCTTGAGTGTAAAATTTCTGCTACACATATGTGATCCATGAAAGGAATTAACTTGCAGACTTTGAATCTAATTTGGCCTCCTCTAGTGCCCCTCTAGGCCTACAAACCTGCATTGCTAACCTCCCAAAAGAGCTGAACTTATTAGTCCAGGCCGATACAAGTGGTTGTTATTTTCCTAAAACGTAATCCTTTGCTATTACTTGTAAAACGGCATGCTATTCGATATAGACCAAAAATACCGGCCTAGAATCTAAAACAAACATAAATTAAATAAAGCAATAGTAGTGAAAGAAAAGAGAGAGGAAATAAATAAATTTATTTTTTTAAAAAAATAAAGATCGAAGCAATAAGTTTGGCTCTTATTTCACAAAGAAGCCTTAACAAAAACTCTCTCGCCTGTCTTCACGTAGCTCTCCAACCTTCTTAATAAAATCTCACTCTCTCCCATTACAATGCAAAGACATCACCATCTCCTATTTAAAAAAATAAAGAAAATATATAAACTAATATATAAAATAAATATTTGTTAAATAGATAAACTAATAAATAAAATAAATATCTATTTACCTTTGCAAAATTTTATCTTGATAACAAATACAATAATTAAATATACCAAAGCAAATTCCATAAAATAATAGCAATATAAAATATTTTACTATATCAATCTTTTCATATTAAAATATCAATAAAAAATATTATGAAAAGTTAATAAAATATAATTTTAAATAATGCATGTAGTCAATCTTGTTATTATTATTGTCTCACACATTATTATTATATTATATATATTAAATTTATTATATGATCAGCATAATATAGTTCTTGGACATTATTATGATAATTATTATCTAAAATTATCTGCAAAGAGTAGACCTAGTTATAAATCATTTTATAAGATTTGCTCTAAGACATTTAGATGCATAAAAATTATAGAACGAAAGAGTTACTAACTTATAAAGTTAGCATTAAGATTGTAGAAATTTTTATTATCTAACCTTATATCAATATATGACCATGAGGGACATGATAGGGTTAGAGACTTCCACAAGAGATATTGTCTTTTGTTGTGTTTGAAATGTACATTATAATATTATAATTGTGGTATTGTTCATCATTTTATAAAAAATATATTTGATTGAAGAAGGTATAAAGCAGATAAGATACATATAACTATAAATACATACATATTTTCACAAAAAAAAAAAAATTAAAGTACATATCGGTTTGGTTCAAGTTAAATTGGATTACCTGAACTAGTCTAATCAGGTGGTTTGTCTGGTTCAGCTCTCCGCTTGACTGGAATCTGGCCCGCTCGTTGGTATAAGTTGTTAGGGTTTCGGCTGCCCTACTTCTTTCGCTCTCATCACCGCCCTCCACCGCCGCCGCCACCTCTTCGGCAACTTCGCGATGGCAAATCCTCCAGCCAAGAACGCCCCAAAGCTTCCAGTCCCAGGCCGCCGGAACATCCTCATCACTAGTGCCCTCCCCTACGTCAACAACGTCCCACACCTCGGCAACATCATCGGCTGTAATTTCTCTCCATATTTCTTGATTTTTTAGCTTTTTCCGTTTTTTTTCAATGAATATTTGTTTTTTTCTTGAATTTTTGTTGCTATCATTGGAAAGATGAGAGCTTTTTGATTCCTTGCAGGTGTTCTGAGTGCCGATGTGTTTGCTCGTTACTGCCGGCTTCGGGGCTACAATGCTATTTATATTTGTGGGACGGATGAGTATGGGACGGCCACAGAGACCAAGGCTATGGAGGACAATTGCTCACCGAAAGAGATATGTGATAAGTTAGTGCCTACCAACATTCAACCATGAATTTAGTTATATTGTTTTATACCTTATACTGAAATTTATAATGTAGAGCTGTAAATCTATTCAGTTTATAATGGTCTGTGGTATTTGAATGTGTTATAGATTTTAGATATTAAATGCTATCTGAATTTTGAGTCAGAAAGAAAGGAAATATAACTTTTTCTTTTAATTTATGTGCATGTACCTCTGAATCAGTCTTAAGTTGCATTCTAGAAATTGCGTCCACCTTGCTTTGACTAAAGAGCTGGTCGTAGCAGAAATATAGAAAGTTGACATAGAAAGTACATGATTAGATTTTGTTCAACTTGGCGAAGGTCCAGTTAATGCAATTGGCATTTCAATGTTGGGTGGTCAAGGTAGGAGTTTCACTAAAGGAGCTAGAGGGAGTGGTTTTAGATACATAAGTTTAGATATGGTGTTCGTAAAGCTTCTCCAAACAAGCTTGGTCCAAAATGTTTGCTTGACATGATGATTTGTGGTAACCATGTGATGTATAAGGGTAACGAGGAATCATGCTCATTATTGCTGGCAAGAGTCAAAATTATATCTAAGTAGCCTTGTTTCTGTAATTGGCATTTGTTTAGTCTCCTCTCCCTTGTGCCTTAGGAAGCTTTGAAGTTAATTAGATTAAAGATTCATCTAATGTGTCGGTGGCAGGTTAGATGTAGGGCAAAATCATGACATGATGATTCTGTTACAGACATAACAAGAGGTGCTAAAACACTAGCAAAGGCAGTGTATAAGAGCATTGATTGCTACAAGACAAGCATCCTTGTGAAGCTTTATATGGCATGAAAAGGAATCTAGGATAGATCTTCTTAGGTACAATTTTGACAATGTAAATTATAAATTTTGATCATAATATACCTAAAGCAGATTTGCCTAGGCATAACTAGTTAGCTCTATAGTTGAGAGCTTATATCAAAATGTTATTATTTCAGCATAAGACTCTTAAATGTAGAATTACCATGGCATTCATGTCCATCCTTATGTCTCAGTAGTAGTCTTGTCCAAAAATATTAAAGGCTCGAGGGACATTGAGATGCCAAGATTTCTTGGAGCCTAGGTGCAAGGTCTGTGTCTTAGCAAAGTAAGTTGGAAATATAAGAAATGATAAAATTCATGTTTTACCCAACAAGAAAAATGGTGGTCACAATTTCTTGTACCTCTTATAAGGAGGAAGAAGAAGAGGACTAACCTATGAAGAATCTATGAGTTGAAACTGCAATTTATGAAGCAAGAAGTAGGGATTAGGAGGACAAAGAAGTGGAGTATTTAATAGTGTGAACAAGTCCATAGTTGAAACCGTAATCCTCTGCTTCTATAGTCTTTCACCCTTTATTCTTGGCGTACAAGTCCTTTTTCTTTGCTTCTTAATTTCTTAGCATTACTTGATCAATAATGTTGGACTTTGGCTTTTAGTGGGTCTGGCGCTAGAGGTGTGCCTTGTTGTGTGCTAGGGTTCATGTAGAAGAAACAAGCATGGAGTGCCTTTGGGCAACTTGTGTTAGGAAAACGCCTTGAATTCAACCCACAAGAAGCCTACAGCGAAGACTGCAGTGAGGAGAAGCCCAGGAAGGCACCCAAGGTCCAGAGCAAGCCTTGGGCCGGCTTGCAGGAGAGGGGCCCACGAGCTGGGTGCGGCCTAGCCAACCACGCGGGCCAGGTTGCTGCAATGCATGGCCTAGGCTAATGTGCACGTGGGTGCATGGCCCAGGTGGGCATGTGGCCCAGCATGCTGTTGGGCCCGGCACGCGAGCGGGCATGCGTAGGCCGGCCACGAGCGCGGCCCAGCTGGCTTGCGGGCGCGCAGCTTGTGGTGGCTTCATGCAGTCCATGCCTAGTTTCCGTGTGTTTCGCATGGTCTACGGTGGACCACAAGCTGTTCCCCGCATTTCTCGCAATCTACAGGTGGTCAATGGGTTGTTTATCGCGCGATTGTGCAATCTGAGGGTTGGCGGTGCTTGTAGTGAAGATTTGGACAGTTGAGGACTCTGTGGATGCGGTCAGAGTCCTGTTGGACCTGTATTGGGAGACAGAGTCCTGTTAGGACTCCCATGAACAGCCGGAATGCGAGGATTCTCAATTTATTTAAAGTGGCAGAGCTATAGATCTCAGATAGTGATAGCAACAAGGCAGCAGCAGACCTGAGAGACTGAAGAGCGCCAATAGAGAGCTGAAGCAGAAGACTTCAGGTAGAATGCCAGGCAGCAGACAGCGGTTGTTTCAGAAGGTCTCTTATAGATAAAGAGTTTTGTGAGGGAGTGCTTATTAAGAGAGTGGGATTGGCGTATAAGGGTTGAGGGTGTGATTTTCTTCTCGTAAATTCTTTTTTTCATAGTGAAGCTTTGCATATCCCGTGGAGGTAGACCTTAGTCTAGTCCACGTACTTGATTGTGTTTTATTTTTATCTCTTCTTTCTTCTGATCGCAATACTCTGGTACAAGATTCCTAATAATTGGTATCAAAGCTAGGCGGTACCAGAGCGCAGGTTGTGGTAGTGGTGATCAAGATTGAAGAAGATGAAGAAGTTAGGCTTAATTAAGGTGGAGATCAATCGATAGGAAGGAAAGAGCAATTTTTCCTTGTGGCAAGTGAGGGTGAAGGACGTGCTCATCTAATAGGGGTTGTTTGATGCTCTCTTATGTGAGGAGATGCCAACTACCATGAAGGTGTAGGATTGGAGGTGGCTCTAGATGCAGGCGGTGAGTACAATCCGCTTGTACCTAGTGGATGATGTGGTGATTCATGTGCCTGGCAAGATTTTTCCAATGACGATGTGGTTGAAGCTCGAAGAGATGTACATAGCGAAGTCACTCACCAACACGCTCTTCCTATAGAAATAATTCTATTAGCTGTAGATGATCGAGGAATAGAGCATGCAGGAGCATTTCAGCAATTTTTAGGAGATCCTCACCAACCTCCTTAGTGTTGGCGAGAAAGTTGAGGATAAGATCAGGCGTTGGTCTTGCTATCATCGCTTCCTCTTTCTTTTGAATTCTTGGTGATTGCTCTAGTAGAAAAGAGCACCATCAAGATGGAAGAGGTGACTTTTGTACTATAAAACGAGATTCTCAGGTAGGAGAATCGAGCCTCGAGTTTAGATGGCAACTCGGTCCTAATGATGTTTGGAGGTGATGGCGGTAGAGGACGGAGCGGCAGGAGATCGCAAGGTGGGTGGTTCAAGTCCAAGACAAGAGATTTGAGCAAGATTAAATGCTACCGATGCGATAAGTTGGGGTATCATGTCAGAGATTGCTCGCAACTTAGAGATCGGATGATGGCTACTGCAGCGACGACCAGTAGTGAGTCAGAGGATGATGCCTTATTGATATCTGATGAGGTATCTACTTCTTTTCAATAGTGGATTTTAGATTCTGTATGCATCCATCATATTTGTTGTAGAGAGTTGTTTGACTTTCTGAAGAGCAGTGAGGGTACTGTTCATTTGCCGGATAGGTCAAACTGTGCGATCAAAGACATCGGAACGATCGGCTGGAGGACACATGATGGTGTATTGAGGAGATTGGAGGAGGTCCAATATATATTTAATTTCAGGCGGAATCTTATATCACTAAGCAGACTGGATTCAAACGATTATAGGTTGGTAGCTGATGATAAAATCCTAAAGGTCTTGCACGATGATAGAGTTATTCTGAAGGGGAAGAAGAAGAAGACGAGAGGACATTACTATCTGGCAGGAAGCCCAGTATAATATGGAGCTTCAGAAGCTAGTGGGAGCCTAGTGCGAGGTGGACTCCAGATGCAGGTGGATCGAGTATGAGATGCAAGACTTGGAAGGACGACATGTGACATCGTAAGGTGAAGTTCCTATTATTGTAGGAGGCTATCTCGAGCAAATCTTAGGTCAGGTGGAGCACAGCATATGATGAATATGGGATCGAGCGGCCTGGCTCGACTCTCATATTTGTCCATCCATGATTAGCAGGCGTATGCCCCAGGGCATGGAGGTGAGATCATCCAGAAAGCTGTTAAAGATAGGCGGAGGCTGAATGTCGAGTCGAGGTGGAGATTGTTAAGAAAAACATCTCAAATTCAATCCACAAGAAGCTCAGGAAGGCACCAAAGGCTCGGAGGAAGCCTTGGGCCGGCCTACAAGAGTGGGACTCGCGAGCTCGGTGCGGTCCAACCAGCCATGCGGGCCAAGCAACTGTAGCATGTGGCCCAGGCCAGCGCACATGTGGGCACATGGCCCAGGCAGGCATGTAGCTGAGTGCACACGGGCCGGCCATGAGCGTGGCCCAGCGGGTGCATGGGCCGTGGTGGCTTCATGCGGTCCATGCGAGGCATGGACCAAGATTGGTTTCTCTGTATGTTTCGCACGGTCTACGGTGGACCACAAGTTGTTTATCAGCGTTTCTCATTGTCTACGGGTGGTTTATGGGTTGTTTATCGCACGATTGCATGATCCGAGGGTTGGCGGCACTTGCGGTGAAGATCTGGATGGCTAAGGACTTTGTGGATGCAGTCAAAGTCCTGTTGGATCTGTATTGGGAGATAGAATCCTGTTAGGACTTCCATGAACAGCCGGTACATGAGAATTCTCAATCTATTTAAAGTGGCAGAGCTATTGGTCTAAGGCAGTGGTAGCAGCTGACCTGAGAGACTGAAGAGCGCCAATAGAGGACTGAAGTAGAAGGCTTCAGGCAGACTGCCAGACAGCAGACGGTCATTTCAAGAGGTCTTCTATAGAGAGAGAATTTTGTGAGGGAGTGCTTCTTATTGAAAGAGAGGGATTGGTGTACAAGGATTGAGGGTGTGATCTTTTCTTGTAAATTTTTTTCTTGCATAGTGAAGTTTTGCATGCCCCATGAAGGTAGACCTTGGTTTAGTTCACGTACTTGATTGTGTCTTATTTTTATCTCTTCTTTCTTCCTACTGCAATACTTTAGTACAAGATCCCTAACAACTTGTTAAGGGGGCGGCACCTGGTGGGAGCTAAAGTGCTATAGATGGGCCTTGTGCCTTGGGAGTGCCTTAGCGAACTTTTCATGTGGGTCCTATCCATATTTGTGATTTTTGGGTTACATAAAAGAAGGATGAAGAAGCTGGTTGGGTCAATATTATAGGTCTACTTTTGGAATTTCTGTTGTGCATGAGTAATTCATTCACTTGGATGTTAGCTTTCTGTATTTAGAAATTGCCCTTTGCTAAAAATTTCATGGAGTAAGCTGGGTATGTGTTGTGGTGGTGTTAAATCTATCGTATGGAGTCAAAAGCTAAAGTTGATCATGCTTGTATTCATCATTATGCTTAACTTGTTATGATCATAACTCATTTTTAATTATATTCTGCACATTTAATATTTTTATATTCGAAGTGAATTTCTTCTTTCAATGGGCCAAGTACCTAAACTGGAATAATCTTTTAGGATCACAATTTCATGCAATTGGACCCTTAGGCTTTGCTTAGAACTGGGATAAAGGGTGTTTATCCCTAGTTTATCCGATAAATCTTGCCAAATGCTAGATTTTGGGGTCAGGATAAGTTATATCCAACAGTTCGATCAATGCCTTTGCTATCCCATATTAACCAAGTTTAACTTATATCAAAGGAACCATGGTACTAGTTTAAACTTGGTTAACTTGGTTTAAACTCTCGTATCCATGCCCTTATGAGGATAAATGACCGATTTTGCCCTCTGCTATATAATACTAATAATGTTATGCTATCATTATATTGTACTAATAATATTACCTAAATAATATATAATATATGCTATAATGGCATTATCTTATATGGTACATTATATGCTGCACTATAATATATTATATTATGTTAACTGTTAAGTTATATTATCTATGAAAGTATTTCACAATATAGTATTATAAAATTTTGTATTTATTATAATATTATACCATATTCTATCGAATATACTATTGTGTATATTAGAAATATATTATATCATTATATAATATAATTCATATTGTATCATTATATGATTGATATATATTATACCATTCTGTGATATTGTGCACTGTATTGTATATAATATTATATTATATGATACGTTGTATAACATTATAATCATATTGTCGTATCATAAAATGTTATGATATTGAATAATAGAGATTGGAAGGACATACTTGTCCAATTTCATGAATACGTGCCTTTTCCCCAATTATCCTCCAGTAACATCCAAACAACATTCGTTATCCCTGGTCAACATCCAAACTCTTTTCACAAACCACGTTTTGGGTACTTTTAGTCCATACTTTGTGATTAGAACCTTCAATTTTATTGGACATGGAAGTTTTAAGTTTCACAGGGAGTTTCAGGTTTGATAAATTTTATCAAGCTTCATGTGCATTTGACTAATAAAGATTGTTCTTCTTTTTTCTAAAAAAGAACACAGATTGTTGATAAGACCTTAAAGTTTGTTGGAAATCATATAGTTTTAAAATGGCTACTATTATTAAGTTTCGCATTTAGGTTCAAAAGATCTCTATGGTTATGTAACAATGCTTTTGGAAAAATCATAACAGGAAATGAAAGAAGCCTAATGTCCTAAGCTCGCAAAGTCAAATAGAAACAACACAAAGGATCAATGATAGAGTCATAGAGATACCAATTTGGTGGGTGATCGAGGGGGCAGAGTATTAAATAATCCAAATTCATTGAATGATGAATAAACCAGGTAAATTGTTTGAAATGGAAACCTGAAACTTGTGGAAACTAGCTTGATGATACCAAACAAAATTTTATGGAGCTCACATTATCAAATTGCATAGTGAAGCAAAGAACTCGGCTAGCTATTTGCACAGTACATGACACATGAGTGTCAAGTGTTCAGGTGTCCTGAAGAATCAGACATGGCAATTCTGAAAGAAAGGGGATATGGGGACAGTGCTAATAAATAAATAAATAAATAATATAAATATAAATAAATAAATAAAAATTGATTTACTAAGTGAGCTTGGATGTAAAATAGGTATTTTGGTTTAATAATATCCCATTCTACCTCAATCCTTTAGAAAGTTTTTGGTACCAACAATAAAAATGGAAGAGACTTATACAGTTTAGTCGTACAAAATGCCATGTGTTGGGCATGGTGGGATCTTTAAAACACTTGCTTCGAGGCATTTCTTGGGCCTCCTATTAGTTTGACATCACTTAGGAAAAAAGTTTAAACCCTTTGCAAGGTATGAGAACTGGTTCAGCTTCTATTCCCCCATCCTCTCAAGCTGAGAAGAAAATGGAGGGGTAAAGTCAAAAAGAGGAGACTAGGGAAGAAAGGAAGTTCTTGCTGCTTTGAGGTAATGAAAAAGGGTGGTAAAGAAGGTACACTGCTCCATTCTTGCCTATTCTTTTTCTTCTTCTTTCTTTCCTTTTTCTTTTTTCCTTATTCCTTTCTTTTGTAGGTTAATCGGGCCTTAAAGAGATGAGAACCAGGTCCTTATCTCTCTTTTATTTTTTTCTTTTTTTAAGAAATCCGTCGTTGCTTCTGTCACAGCAAGATTGGGTGCAGATGCTCTTTCATCTAATTTGAGAGTCCATTGGTTAGGATTTCGGGTGAGGCATGGATGCCTAGGAGTGTGTCCCCAGCATATCACAGCATATCCCAGTGTCGTGTCATGTCCCCATGGGACATGGCAGAAACCCCTAACCCTGTGTCCAGCTGACGCTGGTTAGACCAGCACTTGAAACCATTGCTATGTGAAGGAACACCTTTTTGTGGTTGAAACTTGCTTAGTCCACCCAAACTGTCTTCTTTGAAAATGAATCTAGACATCTTAGTTCCAGAGTACTGCAATCCATGTTTATGCACAACTCAGTTCATGTATGATATGCTAGTAGGGTTGTGCATTCTGCTGGGCTAGGTTATGAGTTTTACCTTACCCAACTCGTATTTAAGACAAGTTCGGCTAAGAAATAGTTGGATCAGACTGAGCTTGTAAAAAGAAAATGCTTTTGCTGGTAGATGCTGAGCTTGATAACCCGATTTTGCTTGGCCCACATATGAATGAGGTACCCATGGTGGTGAAAAAATAATCAATGCATTTGTTTAGGTTGTAGCATAACAAGGAGGAAGCTTGCTTAAACTTGCATTAAAATATAAAAATAATAGAACGCATGCAATATTTTTTTTAATAAATAGATAAAAAAAGTATTTTAGCAATTAGTGATGGATTATTTCTATGCTGAAAATAGGCTTGTTTTGCCTAAGTTATTACTTTTGCCAGCTGTTTACACTACATTTATACCAATAGTTATGATATGATGACCAATCAATAACAGGCCTTGAAAGACCATCCAGCATAGATTGGGTAATATTAGATCTTCAGAAGGTATATCTTTTGTAGACCGAATTAGAGGTTTTGGAAGGATGTCCATCTTCAATCAAATATCCAGGTACAAATTGAGAACTAATCAGTAGGCTGAATTACTCAGCCAGTTGGCCGAAATACATAGACAATAGGCTAAGTTATGCTCAGTTAGTAGACCAAAGTACTTAGACAACATGATGAAATGCATAGTTACTTGGTCAATTACTATTAGAAGAATGCCAACCTTAGATCAAGTATCAGAAAAATAGGCTGAAGTACCAAGAATGCAGGTTGATACATCAAAAGTACAAGCTAGTATGCTAAGGGTGCAGGCCGATACGTCCATCGGCCTAGGTGCAGGCTGATATGCTGAGAGTGTAGGTCAAGATCCGTAGATTCAGTACCGGGACCCATACTGATCGACGACCGGTTAGGCTCAGTATGGGGTGAACCAGATGGTTTGGTCCGGTTCAACAAATTGAGGTAAACTATTTTTTTCCAATTTGTATCTTGATACAGGTTGGTACCCTTTGGTTTGGTGCAATATAGGAGTGGTATTCCTCGGTATGGGGTGGTACAGCTCGACATGGATGGTTTGCGGGTGGTTTCAAAAATTAGGACCGAATTGACCTGGCCCCGCACTGTTTCGGCTTGATACGGGGTGAACTGAGTGGTTTGGTCCAGTTCAACAAACTATGGTGCAGGTTGATATGCTAAAGGTGCAAGCTGATATGTCTATCAGCCTAGGTGCAAGCCATGCTAAGAGTGCAGGTTGATATGCCAAGAGTGCAGGATGATTCACCAAGGGTGCAAGCCAATACACTTATCGACCTAGGTGTAGGCTAATACATTAAGAGTGCATGCCAAGTAACTGGAATGTGTACCTGAAGGGTGAGAGGTATCGGCCTAGCATGAAGCCTTAATGGGGCAAAGTATTAGGATGGTGGGTAGTCAACTGTTACCACTATACATAATAGGGGAGAAGCGGTCATGGTACATACCATGAGTGGGAGTAGTGGTCCATGTGGCACATAGTGGAAAGGATAAGTATCCAAAATGAATAATGGTACCCATCTCTCTACTACTCATGACGTGAAAAGAGGATAACACTACCCACCAAGTGTGGCAGTACTGGTCCATCTGGCACGCTATAGCATAGACAAGTGTCCAAAAAGGGTAATGATTCCCATCTTTCTACTACCCATGATGTGAGAAGAAAGGAATCACTACCTACTTTGGCAATAGAGGCCCATGTGGTACACAATAACGAAGACAAGTGTTCAAAGCCAAGTAGTAGCATCCATCCTACTAGTTGAAAGTGCTTATAAATATCAGGTTGTAACCATGGAAGAGGACCTTTTCCAGAACAATGAAACTTCTTTTATATAATCTTCATTACTTTGCATTAGTTTCTTTTGTAGTAGATTTGTAGTGGTAGGTAGCATCCCATGATCTTTGAAATCCTTCAAGTTTCAAGGTGGTCAAATCCAATTTTATCCTCTTCAAATTCCGGACCAATAGCACACCACGAAAGTCTTCTCTCACTGTCAACTGCTTGGCATCTCTATTTTTGGCCAGAAAATTAGGGAAACACCCACTCGAGCATAACTAATTAGAATCTGGTTGAAGCTTAGGCTGCATGTTGGCTGAGCTTGGGCTGTTCTCTTGCAAGACAACCTTAAGCCCCAAGACAACCTTTATTCCAGTCCAACCCGATTTATATGCACCTCGAACTTGCCACTTGGACTGGCCCAAACAAATCAACTGGCAACACTGACAAAGCCTGGCCTGTTGCTTTCTGCTACTATTGCCCTTTGAAGAAGAATCAATTTTTTAAGTGAAGGCCTCAACTACGTTGACCTTTATCAGAATTGTGGTTTTTACTTTTTGCTTCTGATTTTATTTGTTTTTTTGATGACGTTTTATTGGAACTTAACATATAGCATGTACCATACAATGTTATAGTGCAAGTTTACTAAATTGATAGTTGTTGTTGGTTCTTATAATATCAATCTAATGCGCCAAACATATTGAAGGCCTTTAAATGAAATTAATTACAAGTTCTGCTTGCCTGGTTACTTTAACATTTAAAGATGTGCTTGATGTTCTGATTTTCATCTTGATTGTTGTATAATTGACTTGTCCAGAAATATGAAAGGAACTCTTATGAAGAGAAAGGAGCTTGTACTAAATAGTAGTATAATGCGACATTGTACTAATGTGATGCTGTCACCATAAATTGTTAATGGCATATAAACCTTGAAACATGTGTGAAGTATCATCGCCAAATATGCATTTGTATATCAAGCATCATACCATGTTACACTGGTTTCATGCTATTTATATTGTATCTAGTACCGGTTTTTGAAACTGATAATAATCTAAGTATGATACTAATTAGCATGCTTACTTTATATAACTTGGCCTTTCTTCCCCAGGTGTTACATTTCCTCTGTATAGTCAAAATTTTTCTACTGATGATACACACCACAATAGGTAAAATGTTAAAAAAAGAGTCAAAAGATACATTAGATCAGTTTAGAATTGTTTGACAATTTACATGGTTTCTTATTAGAAACTGCTCAATTTTGGAAGATACAATAGCTATCAACTGACTTTCATACCATGATTGTTAGTCTATGTTCACTGTTCACTCAGTAACAAAGGATAAGAACGAGGACTAATTAAAATCGTACCTGGTTTCCATGTTTCTTGCTGCTGACATGTAGGATTTTTGATCTCTATTGGGAATGCTTATTTACTATTGAAGTGCTTTTGTTGTATTCATTCTTTATTTGTCCTTTATGGCAAAGCATATATGATATTTATGAAATTTACTAAGCAAATTTTCATTTAAAACAGGGGACCGAGTTTACATATGAAGCCTCCATGTTTAGCCTGCCGGACTTGCCCAATACGTACAATTATGCCTCATTAAAATTTACCTGTCTGCTCTCCATTATCCATGCTTGATCTGCATCCGCAACCGGCAACGCCATGCTTGTGCTTGCACAATTAGCCTGCATGCTATGCCATCTTTGTGTTTGAGTAAATTACCCTTCTTTGAATCTTGAACAATAGCATGATTAAAACTTGAACCACTGCCAAAGTGGGGTGAGATGCCAACCATCATGCCATTTGGTTGTTGGCCTATAAAAATGCAATCTTTTTCATTATTTTTTGCTGAACAAAGTTCATATATATCAGTGTGTGTATATACTTACTCAATGCCATGAACTTGTATTGTTGAAATATGTTATATTGTTTTCTCAATTTTCAGTTGCATTTAATAATTAAAAAAAAAACTGTTAGAATTTGCTTATGAAATGAAAAGAAGGAAAAGAAAATGAAACATAAAAGAAAGTTCACTATGTTTATTTAAGACTAATCTTGCGCTTTTGCTACCCTTGAAAATGTGGTTCCGGCCTATGCAGATACCATGCAATTCACAGGGACATTTATAAATGGTTTGACATAAGCTTCGATGAGTTTGGACGCACATCCACACCACAGCAGACTGAAGTATGCCAATCAATATTTCACAAATTGATGGAGAATAACTGGCTATCTGAAAACACCATGCAGCAAGTATGGTGATAGCTTCCACATAAGCATAAATTCTTTCTGTTCATATGTTGCCTGCATCTGTCTTTTTCTTGTTTTGTAGGTATTGATACGCTCTAGCTTTGATTAAAATGTAGCTTTACTGTGATACATGCAAACGCTTCCTAGCTGATCGCTTGGTGGAGGGAACATGTCCTACATTGGATTGTAACTATGAGTCTGCACGAGGAGACCAGTGTGAAAAATGTGGGAAATTGTTAAATCCAACTGAACTGAAAGATCCTAAGTGCAAGGTAAGTTTCATCTATCAATATTTTTATTGCATTTCTTTCCTTCGACTCTTAAAATTTGTATCTCTTACTAGATTTTGCATCCTAGAAGTGTTAATTTTTGTTTGAAAATATCTACACCATTCCTTACCCAAGCTTATTGTCCTTATAGGTGTGTCGAACTACTCCACGCATTCGTGATACAGACCACTTGTTTCTGGAGCTCCCTTTGCTAAGGGATAAACTAGAAGAGTATATCAACAATATGTCAGTAGCTGGATCCTGGAGCCAAAATGCTATCCAAGCAACACATGCATGGCTGAAGGAGGGATTGAAACCTCGCTGTATCACAAGGGATCTTAAATGGGGCGTTCCTGTTCCACATGAGAAGTATACAGATAAGGTGAGACAAAATAAGGTGCCCATGTTGAACATTTTGAGAAGATGTTTCTATCAGGGAGGTAGATATTCATCTGATTCATTAAGAAATTATGCTAGAATAATACTGGAGTCCATTTTTATATTGAAGTATGAATGATTAATGATTCATGGTGATATTGTCTCCAGGTATTCTATGTCTGGTTTGATGCCCCGATTGGATATATCTCAATTACGGCGTGCTACACCATGGACTGGGAGAAGTGGTGGAAAAATCCTGAAAATGTGGAGTTGTATCAGTTCATGGGCAAGGATAATGTGCCATTTCACACAGTAAGAATAGTTTTTAGGTCTCCACTTTTTTTCTTTCTTTTTCTTGTGATCAATAGTTGCATTTCACATTCTTGTAGTGGACTTAAAGAAAGACATTTTTGACAGTTCACCATATTGCTTATTTGATATTCACTTTACCTGCAATATTCGAAATCATATCTCTCCTTCAGATACTAGATTATGGTTTAAGAATGTCCGTCTAATTGGATACAGTTTCATATTTTTTAATAATTCAAATCAGTAGAACATTTTTTTTAATAATGCAAATTGCTAGAACAATCATTCCTAAAATCACATATTGTAGGAGTGCCCCAACCGGTTGGTCTAAGGGCCAGTATTCTGTCAACCGGATCTCATAAACTCATGTATTAATAGTGCATTTGTATATTGATTCTTCCATGTGCACATGAGAAGGTTGATACATGTGGTGTAACATGAGTGCGCCAGTTGAACATGGTGCATCTTTCATTCATAAACAACCTCTTATTGTATCTCTGGTGCGCCCTCACTTTTTGTCAAATTCTCTTCAACCATTATGAATATTACATTTCTTATCTAATATCTATTCTGCACTACCTCTTAAACATCCAAATAGTTTATTTAGCAAGCTTGCTTCATTGCTGAGGCAGATCATAAAGGATTAAATTAAAATGTTTTTTTAACTTTCAAATTATAATAATGATAATATATATAACACATACAGAATCACTCCCCATCATGGTCCTAATTTAGTACTGGATCAATTCTTCTTTTCATTGCACAATTAACTGAAACTATGTGATTTATTCTTCTGTATAAACTTGCACTTTCATGACTTAACACCAAAAGTGGCATGTGACTTGAAATAAGTTAATCTCAACAATGATGAGTAAATGTCATTATGCCAAAAAATGTCATTATGTTCTGTCTGTAGCTTTTTTTTTTTTGGTAATATACGTGCTTTCCAAAATAATGGACACATATCAATAATTAACTCTAGCTGGTAATTTATATTTCATGAGTGTTACTATTTATTTCTTTTTACTGAATCTTAAACTGTCAATTCTAGGTTATGTTTCCTTCTACACTTCTTGGAACCGGTGAAAGGTGGACGATGATGAAGACTATAAGTGTCACAGAATATTTAAATTATGAATCAGGTATTTTAAGTAACTATTTGCTTTGGGTTAATTATAGTTGTTCCAAAACAAGGGAAATGTATTCTTAACTATGCTATGGAATGTTGCAAAGCCTATTCTTTTTCTTAGGATCAATATGTGCTTCCTTACCAAAGAAAAGAAGAATTTTTGGTTGGTTCCTTGCCACCATAGGCGTATAGGAGCCTAAATGTCTATTAACCAATATATACATTCCTGACCGTCTGCTGAAAGTGAAGGAAAATCCTGATTTTCTGGATTAGGTTCGTTCAGATCTGATCGGATCAAGAGATATATTTCAAAAATTTTTCTCTTTGATCATAATCAGATCTGGGATGTTTCAGATCTGATCCTTATTATTCTAATAATAAAAAATAAAATCTAAATTAAATCAAATTTAATTTATCTTGATGTAGGGTAATTCTATTATCCGTTGATGATTCTGTAAGCAGCGGAAGGTTCTGGATCTAGCCACGCAAGTGCTTGGCCTCTACCGGTATCCACTCAGGTTGGATCTGGAGATCCTCTTCTTCTCTATCACGTCTCCAAAAATTAGATCTGGAGGATCTTCAAAACACCTTTTGAAGATCAGCAGTTGTCCTTTGCAGCAGTGCAGCCTTCTAGCTTTTTGTCGCTTTTCTCTCGTCTGGATAGCACCAAGATCCCAAACTCCTTTTGGGCGTGGAGAGGAGAGGGAAGTGGACTTGGCGTGGAGGAGGAGAGGAGAGGCGGCCTTGGGGCGTGGGAATTTCAATTTCTTTTCCAATACTCTTTGAGTTGGGCGCAGGATCTTATTTATAGACTATGCGTGATCCAACTCCTCTTCTTTCCAATCAATCATAACTCTTTGTGAAATCAGATCTAAATCTGATTGGTGGGAATAAAGTCCCTTTGATTCCTCCTTAGATGGCGCCTAAGACCAGTCAAATTTGGTTCTTAGGAGAAGTCTAATCGGAATCCAAAAGGGAGATGGAGTCCCTGTCCAACAGGGACTCCTGGGCGCCTCCAGCTTGGACACACGCCAAGGGTGGCATGCGCCCTCCTCCTTGCCAGGTTCTGGTAGGAGGGCAAGCCCCCACCAGCTCTCCAATAGGTGCGTGACACGTGGATAGAAGTCAAAGTGTCAATGGTCAACATTTGACCAGTCAAAGGTCAACTTTTGACCAAAGTCAAAGGACGAGAAATGGTAGGTGACCAAAAATGACAGGTATTGTCTTACAAAATAAGACAACCCTTCTCTGACTTGGACAGGCTCCAGTCAGACCAGGTGAAGGCCTCTGATCGAGCACAAATTTCTTTGGCTCAGTCAGGACAACTATTTATGATAGTAAAAGAACGTTAGGTTCAATCGAGTGCTAGCACGATTTTCTTGAACCTAATTGAATCTCATTCAGATCAATTGAACTGGATTAGTTCAATTGATGATCATAAGATTCAAACCCTTGTTTGTGTGACCCAGTTAGGTTCAGTTTTGTATGATAATTGGATATGTCATGATCTCTATCATCGACATTATCGAAACTCCTTTCGATAGATCAGAACTCTTCTGATTCGAACAGCTAGAATGATTGATCATCTAAATCATTCTATCTAAATCATTCTAATTGCTTCAAAAATCTACCAGTGACACCTAGCAGTATATGATGGCAACCCATCAGAGCTGAATGCGAACCTCTTGGTGCAGCTACCTGTGTGATTAAGGTCTTCTATCTTGAGCCCCGATCAGATTAGGGTTAAGGTGAACTCGTCAAACCCTAGTCTGTGTCATATGATGTAATCATTCGATTCAAGTCCGATGTGAAAACCTAAATAGAAATTCTTTCCATTATTTCACTTTGCCATGGCCATGGGCTTCTGGACTTGATTCTCATGATCATCATAGGGCTGCTCCACCATCGAGGTGGATAGATTCCATCTTGATGCAATCCAGTTCCTATAATGAACATGCTATAGCCAACATACACCTCAAGGTTCCGGATGGCTAGGAGACCGAGTTATGGTGTAGTCAAACTATAACACCCTCAAGGTGAACTTTCGATGCACCTCAGGTCAAAGAACCAAGACACACCATTGCAGTATCGAGTCAGTCATTAATGAGAAGGTAGACTTCCTAATGACTACTCGAGGTGGTCACGCTCAGTGCCTTCATTCTCTAACGAGTACCTGTACTCACGCTCCGGTGTCTCCACACCGTAGACTCAAGACTCATCTACTAAAGAGCATAGCGTATGGTACAAAATCCTTTCCGGATAACTAACCATTCTCGTAGAAGAAATAATAATGGTCGGAAGCATTTTATGTGTTATAAGATTATTACTTCGTCTTAAATTGTTCAAACTATTGGAAAATATGAATTATATTATCTTTAATCAAAGGATGTTATCACACCACGACACTAAATAACTTGTAAGCAACTAGAAATAATCCATTTATTGATTAATAGTATATATATAGACCCCATAGAAGTGTATAATAGTGTCAGCCAATTCTGTTTTCTAGGTAATAATACTAACAATCCTCACTTGTCCTAAAGCAATTGGCTCCAAATCTAAGGTCCTCGTCTTCCAAGGTGAGTCGATCTTCCTCTGGCCCCCCAATGGCTTTGTAAGCAGTTGCCATTACTTGTGGAGTCGACCTCTGACCTCGACGTAACACTTTCTTCGAGATTTATCGGGATGAGGCTCGTATCTGCTGCTTAATGCTGTGCTTGAATTCTCTGGTGCGACCTCGGCTTCTTAGCAAGGATATGGCGCCATTGTTTTCGCAGTACAGAGGAATGAACATCTGATGGCATTAATCCGATTTCTACACAAAAACTTCGTACCAGAATTGCTTCTTCGTGGCCTCTGATGCAGCGCCATACTACTTCTCCTCCATGGTGGAATCTGCTCCCTCACGGTTTGCTTGAAACTCTTCCAGTACAGCACCACATTGCACACAACAGACTTTTTCATGATGTCGACTTTCGGATCATCTACAATCGGACATGAAATCTGAGTCTGTGTATGCCCTGGACTTTTTGGAGTTCTTCGTTACAAAGACAACATTAATAATATATAGATATAGAATATATATAATACAGAAGTTCAGTGTTCTTCACTTGGATTTTGACTGATATCTGCTTGTAGAATCACAGCATAGGGCTATATCATCGTGGTACATAGCATGGCATACACGAGGCTCCCTATTGTAAAGCCATAGGGATTTGCTACATGCGTTCTATTTCTCAGGTGTGCTAGGGCAATCTTCTTGGAAGATGAATTACCCATCGCTGAAGCTATTAATCCTCTTAGAGTTTTTTCATACTAAACCTCTTAGTACTTCCTCTATGTACATCTTCTGTGAAAGTCCTAGCATCCTATTTGGTCTAATCCCTATAGACCTTAATTGCTTAGAATTAAAGATGTTTCAAATAGATTATATATAGAGAATTCCTGGACAACCATATTTTGGACTTTCGTCAACATGAGAATATCATTTCCAATAGAAGTGTCATCCACGTCATAGAGGAAGAAATAGCGCTTTACCCACATGACCTTTTTGAAGACGGTTCTTCTCGTTTTTGATGAAACCACGTTTTGATTTACATCATGAAATGAGGTTCACAGCTCCGAGGATGCTTGCTTAAGTTCCATAATAAATGGAATTTGCAGTTTTGAAAACATATCAGTATCACAGGTGAAAACCTAGCTGTTCCATATGATATCTTTCTTAAGGAATACATTTAAGAACGCACGTTTTTCACGTCCATACCACAATTGGTATTCATAATCGAATAGGCTGGCAACGGCAAGCAAGTGCGGATGGGATTTAGATAGGCCGCTGGAAAAAAAGGTATCCTGATGCTTAATCTTTCCGTTGACTATAACTTTTTGCCACTGTCTAGCCTTGAGTGTCCTCCACATTCCCATCTGCACAATCTTTTCTTTAAGATCATTTACACGCATAGGTACTATATTCTGGTGGATCTACAAGGTTCAGACTTGGTTTGAGTGCATGAGTCAATTTCTGTGTAATGCCTCTTGCCATTTTCGCAATCGATATCCGATATCGCCCCTGTTGTAGGTTTTGAGATCATCACCATGACGCACCATTATCTACGGGAACTTTTCTCTACTTCCTTTGAAATATACTAAGTTCTTTCAGGGAGGACGGAAAACTCTTTCCGATTACGAGGTGGAGGAGGTAAGGTTCTTTATTGGTTTAACCTGATTTGGTTCTAATTGGTCCTTAGCTCGTTGTACTTGTGAGACTTTCTCATCTCTTTAAATGCTTTCCATGCCGCTGTCTTGAATAAACTGTTTTCTGCAAAAAAGATAGCATGTTTGATCCCAATCACATTGTGGTCTTCTGGAATGTAGTATTAGTATGCCTAATGACTCTTTTTAGGATATTCTATGAACGAGCTTGCAGGACCTAAACTCTAACTTGTCCGACGTTGTGTTTTTGACATGAGCCGGACAAACCCACCAAATTCTGAGATGACTCGATTGGTTTCTACCCGTGCCATAATCTCATACGGTGTGGTAGAAACGATCTTAGAGGGGATCCTATTCAGTAGATACATTGAAATTAACAAATAATGTCCCCAAAGAAAATTAGGAATTCTGTGAGCTAGCATGGATCGGACTTAATCCATAGAGTCGATTTTCGTTCTGAATTCTGTTTGAGTTGAGGTGTTTCCTGGTGGAGTCCATTGAGAACTATGCCATTTTATTTGCGATATGTTCTAAGGATTCAGCTCGGTTTACCTCCTTGATCTGATCGAAGACACCTTAATGGATTTTTCGAAGTTTTGTTTTTTTTACTTCCATACTGAATTGTTTCTTAACTTTTCGAAAGTTTAGACTTATGTCTCATAAGCATATACAATACCCACTACTTTAGAAGATCATCGTAAGTAATGAAGTAGACAAATTGCCTCTAGCGGCACATAAATAGGCCGCACATCAGTATGTACTAGGGCAAGGAGATCTGTCGGCTTTCCTCATGTCCACCGAAAAGGGAGTTTAGTCATTTTGCTTGAAGACAAGATCTAAGTTGGATATGTTGGAATGTCAACGAACTCAATAGCCCATTTTCTCCATTGTTGATCTATCTTCTGCTATATGACCTAATCTCAGGTGCATCGATATTTGTCGTTTGGACTATCCTAGGTTCGTTTGGCATCCACGTTTTGCTCGTAGTTTAGAACAATACATCATATGTAGTGATAAAGACGCGTTTATAAGAAAATCATGTTGCAATTTTTATTTCTTTCAAAAGAATGTTACATAGTCCCCTTAAGAAGGTAATCACACGCCTTCTAGTGTAAGCAGAAATAGAAACAAATTCTGCTAGCGGCAGGCACAATAAACAGTTTTCCAAAACTAAGTCTAAATCAGATTGGTAATCGAAAGAGGGTATGTTCCCACCAAGCCATTGCAGGGCAACTCTTGCTCCATTACGATGCGTAGGATCAATGTCTCCATCCCTCAGCTCCTGCTATCCCAAGATCCTGTATGAGTACACAGATGAGCACAGAACCAAGAGTCAGCACCCAACTGGATGCAGAAGAAACCGTAAGGTTTAGACTCAATAACGAGCATACTCAGAAGGATTTCTTTTCTTCAGGGTGGCCAGGGTAAGTAGGCAGTTCCGCTTCAGTGCCGCGCTGATGTAATGGAAACATTTTCTTTGACAGGCCTTCTTCTCGGCTCTGCTTATTCTTTCTTCCTTTCATCTTCTGCTTTTCGCAGATTTTTTTTTTTCCAGAATTTCTTTTGAAAGAATTCATTCAGCAGAATTTTGTTTAGAATCTTATCATAGAAGCTCAGGCGGTGGACCAGTATGTTCAATTAATTCGGATAGGATTTTGAAATTTATGCATGTGGAATTCCATGATGAATTGCCCATATGCATCAGTCAAGGATTACAAAATAACTCGTTTCTGCAGATCCAAGTCTAATTCACACAGAGCTTCTCAAGCTCTTTCAGGGTCTTGTTTCATTCAGATAGTGATCTTGGACTGCCTGCCCATCAAACTTAGCCTTAAAAAGTTTGTTTCTGATTTGATACTTGCTTGCGCACTCTGTTAACCAAATATTCTGCAGGTGAGCTAACAATTTGGTGAGCAGTCCCCGATATCTTCATGTTCGGCATTGGAGCTCATCAGACATTGAGCCAACATGTAAATCTGCCTCTATTATTTGTCTATCCACTCTTCAGAGCCTTCTTCTTTGTTCAGTGAATGGACGGGCTTTAGTAAGGTGGGAGGTCTGGTCCAATATCATGGTTAACTTCTCGGAACAAAACGACTTTGGAGTTTCTAAGCAATCTTTATAATTGGTTCGGTAGTCCCTATGTTGTCCAAAGATACGTGCTAATGGGTTGGATGCAGATAATTTTCTGTAGAGTCAAAAATTCTAAGTTTAGATACTGTATTCTGATTTGACTAATTTGTTTAGGATTTTATTTTTTAAGTAAAGTTACACCACTATTTTCTGATTTACATTTCCTCTGTAGAGATGCGAAATCTTTCACACGATTATGATTTTAGTGGGGGTGCGTCTCACCAACTGACGTCATATCTCACTTAACAGTTATTGGTGATCGGTTTGCAATGAGTTGAACAACTCTTGTTCATTTGTTCTCTAATCATGGTCAACCCAAACTTGGTCCTCTATTTATTAAAGTCAGAACACTGCCCATTTGCAAGGTCAGACCAGCCATTTCGTCAGCGTATTTGGGAAATTGAGCCCAACTCACCCTCCAGCTCAAGCATCCATGCCTTATAGACATGGTTGTCTTTTCCGGTGCAACTGAGCCATTGTAATCCAGCAAGAACAATCAACCGGGGAAGGCCCGCACATCTACAATGGTGAGCACCTCAACTTAATCTTTTCTTAGGGAGAATTATTTCAGGTCTCATTAAACTAGACTTGTATAGTCATAACAATTATGACCTAACTTGGCAGGGTTAGCTCGGTTATTAAGCACCTCAAATAAATGAGTCAACAATTGGCAGGTAGTGAGACGGTGGAGGAATATACATTAACTCGTACAAGAAGATTAGGTCGAGTAGCCAAATTAAATCAGTCGATGTATATGCAAACTTCCTTAGCCCCAATTGTTGAGTTCAGAACCATTGGGTTGCCTACAATCCAGACTCTAGCCTCTGAGCCTAATTAGTCTTGCTTGATCGTAACTCGGATCTTGACCAGACTTAATCTTTAATCTATTAGCTGGTAATTTAAGCATTTTTGATCCATCTAACAACTCTTGATTCGGTTGATCAGCCGCTTGCCTATTGAGCTACCAAGCCCCGAACCCAGTATTTGATATGTTCTTAGGATTTGGAAATTACAATTTTAGACCTAATTAATATCCATAATCTTAATTTTTAATTAAGTAGGGTTCATAAACAAATATGCACATAAATCCTAGGTTTCAGGATCTTTTTAGGGGTGTTTTTGGGTTTCTTTTAAGAGAACGGGGTACTTTCTAACACGTCATAAGAACCCCAGGATGGAAAGAGAGGGCCTTTAAACGCCTTCTTCGTTCTTTAATGATCGGACGGCAGAGGAATGCTTAATCAGCGAACATGTAATACTAAAAACAGTTTTAGATCTATATATTCTCATATACAATTAGATCTAATCATGGCATATTTTGCATATATTCAAGGTAATCGATCATGCATGTTTTCAGATATAAATTATTTTCATATATTAAAAAAATTTAGATTTAAAATGATCTTATCAAAATAAACCTAATTCTAGATACTATGTAGAACTATCCCAATAGTCTACCACACATGCATCAATCATCTTCATATGATGTTAAAATTAAATAATTTTTATTTGCTATTTTCAGATATTATTTAACATTAATAATATCAGAAAATAGTAAAAATAGTCTAAAATATGATTTTAATCCAAATTAAATTATAACATGCAAGTCTATTCTATAGAATTTCTATTTTAGAACCTACATCATGCAATATTCTTTTCAATCTTAGACATCAAATCATTTAAATTTTAATTTTTTTTTCTTTTTCAGATTGAATACATCTCATGTCTCTGAAATCACATATTTTTTGATTAGAATAAATTTTAAATCAGATACTAAATAATTTTAGAATTGCTTTATATTTAGAAAATACTATTTCCGGGAATTTTTCGATCTGATGATTCAGAGATATTATTCAAAAATTTTTCTTCTTCTTTGATCCTAATCAGATTTGGGATGTTTCAGATCTGATTCCTTATTATTTCCTAATAAATAAATAAAATCTAAATAAAATTTAATTTTACCTTGATGTGGGTAATCTATATACCCGTTGATGATCTTAAGCAAGCGGAAGGTTCTGGATCTAGCTACGCAAGTGCCTGGCTTTATCGGTTCTACTGCGGACTGGATCTGAGATCCTCTTCTTCTCTATCACGTCTTCAAAAATTAGATCTGGATCTGATCTGGAGGATCTCAAACATCTTTTGAAGATCAGCGTTGTCGCTTTGCAGCAGTGGCGCCTTCTAGCTTTTTTGTCGTCTTTCTCTCGTCTGGATAGCACCCCACTAAGATCCAAACTCCTTTTGGGGCGTGGAGAGGAGAGGGAGAAGATATGGACTTGGCGTGGAGGAGAGGGAGGCAGCCTTCGGGCGTGGGAATCTTCAATTCTTTTCCCTTTTTTTTTGCTTGGGCCGCAGGGTCTTATTTATAAGACAATGCCGTGATCCAACTCTTCTTCCCAACCAATCACAACCCTTTGTGAAATCAGCTCTAAATCTGATTGGTGGGAATAGAGTCCTTGGTTTCTCTTAGATGGCGTCTAAGACCAATTAACTGGGCTCTTAGGAGAAGTCTAATCGAAATCCAAAAGAGAGATGGAGTCCCTTCCCACAGGGACTCTGGGCGCCTCTGTTTTGGGCACATGTCAAGGGTGGCATGCGCCTCCTTGCGTTCTGGCAGGGGGCAAGCCCCCACAGCCCTTCAATGGTGCGTGGACACGTGGCAGAGCAAGTGTATGGTAATATTTGACCAAAAAGATCAAATTTTTGACCAAGTCAAAGGAGAGAAATGAAGGTGACAAAAATGGCAGTATTTCTATAAAATAAGACAACCTTTCTTGACTTGGAAGGTTAGTCAGACAGGTGAAGGCTTCTGATTTGAGCCAAAATCCTTTGGCTCAGTCAGGACAACTTTTATTGATAGTAAAAGAAGAACGTTAGGTTCAATCGGTGCTAGCACGAATCCTTTAACCTAATACATCTCATTCAGATTAATTGATGGATTAGTTCAATGGATGATTTAGATTTAAATTTGTTTGTGTGACCCAGTTAGGTTCATTCTGTATGGAATGGATATGTTGATCTCTATCATCGAATTCATCGAAAACTCCTTTCGACTGGATCAGAACTCTTCTGATTCGAAAGCTAGAATGATTCGATCATCTAAATAATTTAATTGCTCCCAAAATCCATCATGACACCTAGCGTATATGGTGACAACCCTAGAGCTGATGCGAATCTCTTGGTGCAGCTACCTTATGTGATAAGTGTCTATCTGAGCGCCGATCATTTACGGGTTTAAGGTGAACTCGTCAAACCCTAGTTTTTCTGTTCATTGAGTAATAATTCGATTCAAGTCGATGTGAAAACCTAATAGAAATTTTTCTATTAATTTACACTCTTGTTGGGCATGGGCTCTGGCCTTGATCTCATGATCATCATAGGGCTGCTTCTCTACCACCGAGGGTAGATAATTTCATCTTAATACAATCCAGTTTCTTATTAATAAACATGCTATAGCCAACAATACACCTAAGGGTTCCGGATGGCTAGGAGATCGAGTTATGGTGTATACAACTATAACATTCTCAAGGTGAACTGCGAGCACCTAGGTCAAAGAATTAGACACACTATTGCAAGCGATCGAGTCAGTCATTGACAGAGAGGGTAGATTCGCTAATGACTACTCGAGGTGGACCCCTCAGTGCCTCGTCTCTTTACGAGTATCTGCACTCTCGTCTGATGTCTCACAGCCGTAACTGCAAGATTCACTACTAAAAAGAAGCGATTGTACACAACCTTTCGTATCAATCACCATCCTCTGATGAATTCTATGCGTCGGGAGTATTTTAATGAGTTATAATGATTATTCATATTTAATTTTCAACTCTTGAAATATAAATTATCATACCTTTAACTCAAGGATGTTCATAGACACTAAATACACATATGTGATAGAACTACCCATTTTATTGATTATAGTAAATTATAATTTTGCTCTAGAGTGTATTAAAGTGGAGCCAATTCTGCTTTTATAGGGCACATATATCTAACAGAGTCCTTTTCCACTAATGAACGCTGATACTCAATATGCTAACCAACTTATATTCCCAATCTTTTTCTGTCAATGAACGCTAATTTCACCACATCCACTAACTACGAAACAAAGGTGAACACTTTAATTCCGGTTGTTTATAGCAATCATTCCACCTCAAAGACATTATCAAGGTGATTTCAAATCAAGGTGCAAATACTTGATCTGGCCTCATATAGCTGAATGAACCAGTAACCTCAATACAATCCACAAAATTTTGTAATACATTTGAATGGAAATGAGGCTATTGCTTAAATGGATGGTGTGAGGATTAGACTGTCGGCAATCTTTCATCTGAATATGTTACGCCGGATCTCTCCAAGCTTTCTTGTATTAAAGAAGTGGGGGCTGGAAAGCCCAGATATTTAAAATTTATTGTCTTCTTGAAGAGGATCTTATAAGGGAATGGTTTCAAGTTGAGGTTCCTTCCCTTCTAGTCACGAAATTACATCTAAAACTTTTCTCCTTCCTGAAGTCTGGCTCGTATCATCTTAAATTCTCAGAACAAATCTTTAAAAAAATATTTTTCGTTCTTTTTTCCTACAAATCTTGTGTTCTTAAAGGCAAGTCATTCAGCAAAACACTCCACCTTCACCCCCTCAATCCCATTCTGTCTTTATCCATATCTTATTATTTAAAGGTTTTCTCTTTTTCCCTTCAATGTTGCTTTTTTCAAGGTTCTCCTTCTTGTAGCCAAAAGTCCAAATGGATCCGTAGCCAAAAGTCCAAATGATCCTCTTTAATCTTTCTTCCATGGACTGAATTTCATATATGTATTCAAACTTATGCTATTAAACTTTTTTCCTGATAACTTAGTCTTACAGTTATCCCCCTTCTGAGAAAAAAATAGTTATCCTTTTTCTACAATCTATAACTTCATAAATTGTGGACTTATAATTCCTTTTCGTCAAACTTATTCAAACCAGCGGTTTGCACGATCAAATGACTTGAGGTGATTTCAATCGATTGATATGAATTTTGCAAAAAGTGGCTTAATTTATTTTTGTTTTTGTGTATCTGGATTACTCATACTTTTTTGCAGGAGTGGCCCAGTTTTGAAATTTTAGGATGCTTTTGCTCCTGACCCTAGTAGATGCACTCAAGTTGCACTTAAAGTGGAGTTGAGTTCATATTTTCTTTTAATAGTGAATGCAGATTTTCTGTAGTGAACAAGCACATTACTTGCAACTGAATGTACATATTTATTGGGTGTTGAATGCACATACTTAAATACTCAATGGCTGGATTATTTTCATGGAACAAGGGCCAAAAGTGTTTGAAAGTTTTGAAATTTGGTTATTCTTGCCAAAACAGAAGGAAAATAGTGGCTCAAGTCTGCAAATAGGGGACTAAAGTGGTCTGTTTTCACAAAATTCCCATCTTTTTCGCCTTCTGATGCTCAAGGATTGGGCTTTGTCTTACTTTTTACTAATTCTAGAATAATTAGAGGCAGTCCTCCTTATACTGTCCTCAGTTGTACTAGAAGACCAGCGACCCTGGAAATCAATAAAGGACTCCTAAAAACAGCTGAATATTCTGCCATCTAATACTGTGAAAGGTATATTATCTTTTAAATAAAGGCTGTTGCAATATAGGTCATCAACAATGCATCAGATTTATAGGCTGAGGACGTCCTGATCTAAAATCATTATCTATGTTGACACGCACACACATATACATAAATACATACACTACAATCTAGTCTTCTGCATTAAAAACCTGGATTCAGGCACCAGATTGCACACAAAACCTTGTCGACACTTGAAAATTGCCCTTATTAATCAAGGAGATTCTTTATGATGGTCAAACATGCATGCCGCGAGCATACACAGTTCCTCACAAGTCCATCTTGATGTATAATTGTCCATGTTGGTATAACGAATGATAAATACCACAACCATAACCATCCAGTCTTTTCCCAACTTTGTATTGTGATATGATAAACACTGTCATGGCTGATCCCAAGCCTGGAGATGTTGATAACTATGAAATGGATAAATTTGGAATTATGAATGAGAAATGCTTCACTGTTGTAGTTTACTCAATTCCCTAAAACATTTTAGTCTTTTATTTATCATATCTTAGGACACCAATGTGATGCATAATGCTGACATTCATGAATTTTGTCTAAATTATCTCCAGTCCAGGTTGCACACTGAGGTTCCATATTTCTTTTCATATCTGTACATTGTAATTTGGTTATCCTTGTTATTTTAGGCTCTCATTATAAATTTTCTTAAAATGATGCCTGCTCTTTTTTCTTTGCCAAGGATGAGAGCTGTAACATAATGCTACAATTTTTTGTGCATTTTGAATCACTTTGATATGTCAGTACCATGACAGCTGGATATGTGGCATATGAGATTTTAATCTGCATACATGTTCCTTCCTTGGTCTTGCAGGAAAGTTCTCCAAAAGCAAAGGAACTGGAGTTTTTGGTAATGATGCAAAGGATACGAAGATTCCTGCGGAAGTATGGAGATACTACTTGCTAACTAATAGGCCTGAGGTGAGTTCAGTCCTACAGTTATTCAGAACTGTTCATTTTTCCCATTGTCTCTGTATGTGAGACCTAATTCCTATTCTCTAGTTTTTGTGTTTCAGGCATCAGACACTTTATTTATGTGGGCAGACTTGCAGGCTAAGCTAAACAGCGAGTTGCTAAATAATTTGGGCAATTTTATTAATCGTGTATTGAGTTTCATTGCCAAACCTCCAGGTTGGTTAGCTATATGCCTATAGTATCTTAGGACATTTGAGTACAATGTACCTAAAATTTCCTTATAGAAGCATCTTAGTCCATTTTTTGGTGCTACTTTATTCTAGGCCTGCATGCTATATCACCATTTTGTTCGAACATCAATCTGTTAAAAATTTTCATAAAAATAATATTAAATGCTGATGCATGTTCTGATTTTCCATTGTGCTTACAGGTATTTGTCTGTCTTATGCTATGCAAAATTATACATTCATAACATGCCTAGAGCCACTATGCACAACAGCCTTTCATGTTTGTTTGTTGATTCTTGTATAAGCACATCGTATGACCTAATGTTGGTCTCATTTATTTCAATGGGTGAACTTTTGTTGTTAAATTGCAATCTGTATTGCTACTGTTTTGCAGTAATACAAGATTGAGTTTATTATGTTCAGAGACATCTTATGAAACAATAAAGTTGACTAGTCTGGCTGGCTAATTTCTGATTATTCTAAAACCTTTCGTAACTACTTGATTTATTGTGAATGTGAATTAACGTACTTTTGACTGCATCTAAATTCTAAAATTATTGTTGCATAGCCTAATGTTTTGTGAGGTCAGCCTAGATTTGCTCTTGGAAGACCTGAAATCTGTCTTCTGTTACATTGGAATGCTTAAAAAGTCTCATCACTTCACTACTATTCCTTCTGAAAGAATTGAAAGGGATCTGCAAGAGGGAAAACAAAAGAAAAAGGTTGGGGGGAGGGGGGGTGGTGGTGGTGGGTAGTGTGACACTGATGCATATGCTTCGTGTGTGAAGTTTTACCTTAAGCTTCTGTGATAAAATCTTGCTTATTCTTTCTGGGCAGTGTGATTGCTTGAAATCCGTCATGTCACCTTCAACCATACACCTGTTGCAGGGATCTAAGTATAGGGTTTTGGTTTGAGCTTATAAATCTAATAGGTTCGTGTCTGAATTCAGGTCGTTTAACCCACTCACAATAGGTGTAAATTCAGAAAATACGAGTTTGCTTTGACATGGGCAAACTAGTGATTGCTAACAGGTATAACTAGTTGCTTCCAGTAAACATGGGCTTAAAACTAGTATTTTTGGCCTCTCCTAGAAGCCACTTTTGGATATTGGCTTAGGTCTGGGCTTAAATCTAAATTGGTTTTACTCAAATGCAAGGTACTGAATCCACGTACACCATTGTTGAAAATACAGAGCATGAGTATTTGCTTTGACGTGTGCAAAGTCATCTAACGAGTAGTAACTCCACATAAGCATGAGCTTAATGTTTCTGGCTTCTTCTACAAACCACTTTTTCCTCATGATCATTGTGTGTCGACAGAAGCTTATAATTATTATATTTGTGTAGTATTTTTTACCATAAAAGCTATATTCTTTATGCAATGCGAACATGCTTGGATTTGACTATCACTCACTAAAACTTATCATGTATATTGTTCTAGCTGATATGTAGGTCCTATCAACCACTAGCAAGGTTAGATTGCCTAGTTTGACTGGGTAGATTTTCTATACTCATAGAGGCCTTTAACATTTTTTATTAAAACTCTTTTAGAAGTATTTAAAAGCCTTACAGAAGATGCTTAAAGCCACTTTTGCAATCACTGGAGGACAGCTTATTAGAGGCTGAAATAAAGATGCAGTTGGGCAGTAAATCTGTGGCTAACGTATATGAGTTAGTGAATTATTTACATCATTTTCTTAGGTCATATTTTTATAATAATGCAATAACTTAATGACCTATTTATGGCAATACTTCTTTTGTCTGACGATTTTTACTTTGTTACTTTTGGAATTATATCATCTCACTATGTGGTATTATTATCAGAACATTTTCCATCATGTTGATAACTTTTTACATTGTATGCCCTTATAGTAAACTGATGCTTTTCTGGTTTGAAATGTTTTGGTTGACATTACTTGAGAGAATATTAAGTACTTCACTTTTTTAAGCCTAAGATGACAGAAATATGGTCCAAAATTAACATACTAAATATTGATCATGAAGCCTAATGGTACACATGTAATATATTATCTGGTTTGTGACATTAATTGTTAGGAAGGAGGTGAATTTGAAACTTACCATCTTGTCTAAAGTCTTCATTGCTCGTGCTGATTTGCGAGGGGGGCAAGTATGTGTGTATGTTTAGGAAGGGTGGTTAGGGGCGTAAACAGTTGGACTTGGTCCGGATTGAAGCAATATCCAGATCTAGATCCAACAAATTGATCAAGTTCAGTTTTATTAGATCCAATTGGGTTGGAATCCATAATTTAAAGATTCAAGTGCATGATGGGGATTGTGCAGGCCCAGTGGTGGCATATGGGGCCTGAAAGGTGAGTGGCATGCTCAAAAAATATTTTTTCTTTTGCGTGTTGCTATCAGGAGGTACTAAGCTATATTGACATGTGGTGAATCAGTAGGAGTTTTATGCACTGAGATGGGCTGGTGGGTGTTGAGTTTTTGTGTATGACAACATATCATGACACGTGTGCCTAGCGTCAAGACGAGCCTGGCATGGCATGATTGACATAAACCACCACTTGAATGCTTGTGATCATCATATATATAATGACTCTCCACTAACTAAAATTTATTGTTTATTATCAATTTTCTCCAGGATCTTTGATTTTGGCGCAAGCAACCTTATGAAAGTGGAGCTATTGATTGAATAACTAAAATATTTTGTTTGCTGTATTGTTTTATTGTATTATGATTTCAAGTAGCTTCACCTAATGGGGATCAATGGTCATGGCCTTTTGTACAAATTATATATGCGTATTGATAATTTTTACCTAAATCTGATAATTGTATATGCAGATTGACTTTTAAAATGAGAACTTGAACTGCATATTTTGACATATGTGAAATTTGTGTTGTTGCATTATATGTAGCTATCTATTTGTGCATGTAAATTGTAATTGGATCATTTATTGGCCTATCAGTTCAGATGCGGGTCATGTTTTGGCCTGTTCCCATTAACTATTTATCATTGGAATCAGGTTGTCAATTATGCAGGGATTATTTGTTAAAAGGAGGACTGAGTAGATTAAGGTTGACTAGCAAGGTGGAGGGTGGATTCGGTTATGTTTATGGAGCGTGACATGGATTTAACTTTCTAGTTTTATTCCTTTCTTTTTCTGTTAAAAAACCTGATAACAAACCAGATTTCTTGGGCCTCAACCTTCAATTGGAGTCCTCATTGTCATTTCTATCTATAATTGGGCTTAACGAAGATGCTAGATAAGGGTAAGCAATATGACTGTAGCATATCCCTAACATAGCTGAAGTACAAGATCTTATCCTTAAGCTATATAAAAGTGGTTTATTTTCCCAATTGTTTAAATTTGAAAAGTAATCCTAATAAAATTACTCCATTAAAATTTAAATATTTGTGTAATAACTCTAACTAGATCTCTTTCTTGAAAAGTTCAAAACATGCGAGACTCCTATGGAAGAAGTAGATTATGATATTGTTGGATTTTGAGAATAATAATATCTCTAATTAAACTTCTTCCTTAAAATGTTTAAAACATGCTTCTAACCAAAAAAAAAAATTTAAAACATGCAAGACTTATATAAAAGAAGGATTCTAACGCTGCTTAACTTTGAGAATAAGAAGAATGGAGACGATATGCAGGAAAGGACCTACTCTTACTATTGAACTAACAGGTGAGAGAAAATGTGAATCAAGAGACAAAGGTGATATATAATGCATAAGTAGAGAAAGTTAATTACGAACTAAATATTTTAATATTTTAAAATTCAGTTTTTTGAATTCCAAACAAATCTAATCATGTTACTCCATTAAAATTTTAAACATTTGTATAATAGTGCTATTAGTTCTCTTTGAAAGTTAAAACATGCTGGACTCCAAAAAGAAAAGATTCTGATATTGTTGGGCTTTGAGGATAATAATAACCCTAATTAACTTTCTTTCTTAAAGGTTTTGAAACATGCTAGACTTTTATAGAAGAAGGGATTCTAACACTGCTTGACTTTGAGAATAAGAAATTAGAAAGAAATGGAAACTGTATGGAGGAAATGACCCACTCTTACTGACTTCAGAACTAACAGGTCAAAGAAAATATGAACCAAGAGGCAGAATTGACATAATGCATAAGAAGAAAAACAATAATGTTGAATCAATTATTCAGATTTGTTTAAAATTTGGATTTTAATTAAATATTCCAAATATAGAATCCTTGGCAACTACATGCATCTGCATGTGCATTACAACTAGCATTCAGAAAAGTGCTTTGGGGGCATGGTTAGGGGACAGTTGTGGTTAGAGGATACCTTAAGTTTCCATTATATATTTGCTGGTATTATTTTATAGTGGCTTAATCAACAATGTGAAACCACATTTTATTGTCTGTGCACATGGGCTCCTGTCTCCACCTCAGAGAATCTGTGTTGGATACATATCTGCAAGTTGATTCATGTCAAACTCTTAAAAATACTCGTCAAATTCTTCATTTCCAGTGTTCAGAGATCCATGCAGAGTTGATCTTTCTGGCCAAAAGTGGACTGACTATAATAATGTTTGAAGTAGGTTTTTATTGCTTCTAGAGCTTGGTTAAATATTTATGTATGGTGTTTTAGAACAACTTAGCAGAAATGTTAAGTTTCTTGTATCCTTGAACTGATTTTAAAATTTTGACTAAGAACATGTATATTTAACTGTCTTAACATGTGATTTCTTTTAATGATGTTTGAAGTAGGCTTTTATTATTTATAGAGAGCTTGGTTAAGGATGCATGTATTAAAACAACTTTGCAGAAATGTTAAATTTCTTGTATCCTTGAGCTAATTTTAAAATTTTATTAAGAACATGCATATTTAATCATCTTAACTAGTGATTTCTTTTAATGCTTTATATAAATAATCAGAAACCTGAAATATGTATATTCAATTTAAACTTTTATTTTTCTTGTGTTCCTGTATTTTGCCCTCCCCCACCCCTCCTCTCACTTTTTTCTTTTTTGCCCTTTAGTTGAGCTAGTCACTTGGATTGCCTTGATCTAGTTTTTGCATCTATGGAGTCTGTCAGGTTGGAATGCATACCGAGTCTTTCAGCTTGTTAACCATTAAATCATTGCAAGTTCTAAGATAACCATTCAGTTATGATTCCATGTAAATTACACTTAACTATTCTACAAATGAAGAAATGATTTGAACTTTCTCTCTCATACATTTTTCTAGCTTGCTATCTTTCCTCCAGAATAGCATAGATGGGACATTTATCTCTCTTCACACTAATGTATGCTTCCTTCAATTTCTTAATTCACTGCTGTGCAAGGGCATTTTGGTCATTTTCATTGAATATGATTTCTCTTAAGCCGATAATTCTATGGATTATACCTAGAGAAATTTTTGGGCTCTTATTTTCACCTTCAGACGATGTATACGATATCATGGGAGTAATTAGGTGATTATATGGAAAATTTTCTGTTGCTTGCACTGTTGAGGCAGCAAACCCTTCATGTTCTAGGTCATGCCATTGTATGGTTTCAACCAAGGTTTTAAATCCTGCGGGACAAAGATGTCCCAGTTTCTCTATGGAACAGGACATCCTGCTATCTCGTTCCATCTCGACGGTAATCTTGGTTATGTATTTTGGTAGATATCCTCCATCTTTCTCTCTTCTTCTTTTCTTTTTTCTTTCTTTTTTTTCTTTTTTCTTTCTTTTTTCCTTTTCTTTTTCGTTCTTTTCTTCTCCTTTCTTTTCTTTTTTTTAAATTTTTCTTATTCTTTCCTTTCATTTTTTCCTTTTCTTCATCGTTCATTCCTTCTTTCCTCTTTCTTCTTCTCTCCTTGCATGGATGGGTTTGGAGTTCCGAGCCCATCTTGATCCCATTTTCTCATAGGAACGGGATGTGACAGTCGGGATGCCCCTCGTCCTATTGGGACGTAAAACCTTGGTTTCAACCAACGTAGAGATGGACTCTAATAATGGGAGCCAACCTGGCACTCGAAAAACTTGGGTACCATTCCACTGAAACCATTTCTGTGCGGCAAAAACAGCCCGAAAAATGCAGATTTAACTTGCCTGAAATTATTGCCTAGAGGGGAAGACTACCAACCCAGGCACAATATTTGACCCATAAACATGACTGATTATGTGCTAACCTTGTCTTTTCAGGGTTCTCCTATCTATGAGAATCGTGCCTTTGTTTAGCATGTCTACTATATGTAACTTAAGAATTTTGATTTTTATTTCTTGTGATATCAAATTATTGTATTATCAGCTTTTAGGCTAAACATCGTAGAAAAACCCTGAATTTTATGACCTAGTTCAGTGTAAACCCCTGAACTTCAATTTCTCACAATTTGACTCTCAAACTTATAACCCATTAACAATGTGATCCCTTTGTCACTCAAATGTTAAATAGTTAATGGAAAATGCATGTGCCTCGCACATGCCCTTTCAGTTTACTTATGTGGCACTTCTGGAAGCAAGTCTATGTTGTTTTATGCCTACGAGAGGAAAGATTGGGGTTTTTGTTAGACATTTTGGAGAGAGAAAGAGGAAATTTGACAGAGAAAAACCAATATCAAAAGAAGATGAAAATGGAAAATAGAAAGCAAGGGACCAATATTTGAAGCCAAATTATGGTATTGGCTTTGATTCATCGAGGCTTTCATCTGAAATTTCTTCCATTCTTGTTTGTTGCTTGGTGTTGTTTTGTCTTTGTTTGCAAAAGGCCAAGAATGAAGCGTTGGATGTGATGTAGTTATGTGTTCTGGAATGGCCATGAGCCTTCTCCTGGAAATGTATTCTTTCTGCTGTCATTTTGGTTCTTTCTTACTCTATTATTTTTTAATAAGATTTAGTGTGCTGTATTTTGGATTTGTTTTATGGTGTCTTAAATGGGAGTCATTTATTTGGGATTGTGGTACAATTTCGAGAGGAGGTATGATTAGCGAGGTTTATAAAGACAGCACATAGGGTGGGCCTTACATTTGTGGGAAGTGGAATTTTGGGTATTCTTTGCTTACACGCTTGCAAGGTCCACAGAATCGGCACTATTGGTGGCTGGTTCGGCTTGGTACAAGATGAACCGAGCAGTTTGGTCTAGTCTAGCAAACCGAGTTAGACCACTTTTTTCTAATTTTTATCTCGATAGAGGTCAGTACACTTCAGTTTGGTATGGTATGGGGGCAATACACCTCAATATAGGCGGTTCGGAGGTGATTTCAAAAAATAGGGCTGAATTGATCCGGCCCTACACTGGTTCAGCTTGGTATGGGGTGAATCAGGCGGTTCTGTCCGATTTGACTCGATACGGGGTGAATCGGACGGTTTGGTCTTTTTGAGAATAAGATGATGACCTCCTTCCTTTCTTTCTTTCTGTTGTGTGCGTAGAGGGTTTCTGGTTGAAATATGTCCTAGGCATAAGTTTCAGAACAGACAACAAGCCTTTCAAGGTCCTCCCATGTTGTTTTTGGCTTTGTGAAACAGAGCCTTTAATAAGACATCATTTTAGTGGAAAATTAATCAATTTTGGTGGCAAATAAAGGCCACATGTCATCAAAACAACATAAACATGCTTCCAGAAGTGCCATGTACGTAAATTGAAAGGGCACCTGTGAGGCACATGCCTTTTCCATTAATTTAACGTTTGAGTAATGAAGGAGTTACATTGTTAACAGGTCATAACTTCGGTTAGTCAAATTGTGAGAAATTGAAGTTCAGAATTTAAGTTAAATTGGGCATGAACTTCAGAGACCTAGGAGTCATTGCCTCCTTTGAACCCAATCACTTTTGTTCAATAGTTCATATTTTAACATACTTTTAAAGTGGAAAGCTTGTTTACATTTGTCCACTCACAGGCATAATGTGCTATAACATTTGGAAATATAAAATCGAAACATGCTACTAATGATCTATTCAATGGTACACAATCTGGTAGAAATTGCAATTTTCATATAGGAATCTTTATTGAAAGCATTTAATATTTTGCACTCAAGCAAAACTTATTGGGAAATTAAGTTAGCTATTTATTAGAATGAAACTTACCTCAGCTCCCTTCAACCTTCATTATCTAGGATATTTTTAATCTTGATAATATCATCAATGATGATGTATCTTCCTAACTAATCGTTGTTAATTGGTATGCTTGCAAGTATTTTCTTTTCCCATTTAGTCTGCACAAATTAATCTTGCCATCCAGTGTTTTAGTTTCCTTACATTGTGGAATTCCAAATCATGTTGAGTTGAATGCAATCATCACTCTTTTTGTGTGAGACATCTTAGTCAACATTTCTATCAAGACAAAGTCCAAATTATTATTCTGGAAATCATGTGTCAACACAGTGTATATATCCATATTAATGGATTTAACCTTGCTATGAACTAATAATAATGGTACTTTTTTTTTTTAAAATTGTGAAAATCAATGAGCTTGCTTCTAAATTGCTGATATAGTTTTATATTTTGCCTGCTAGTCATCATTTCTTCATGAATGGGAAGTGAAATTCTATAGCTTGATAAAATGCTATTCTTACTAGAGTGTCCTCTTTTGCAGGAGCAGGATATGATTCTGTCATTCCTGATGCCCCTGATGCAAAATCACATCAATTAACTAAGTCTTTAGCAGAGAAAGTTGGTAAATTGGTTGACCAGTATCTCGAGGCTATGGAAAAGGTCTCTCAGTCTATTTATATTTAACATGATCATGCTATTTCATGATGTTGAAACCTTCAAATTGCATTAGTTTGGGTGCTCTAGATTATTCTTTGTTGACCAATCTGATCACAAAACATGCTATGTGTTATATGACAGGTTAAGTTGAAACAAGGTTTAAAAACTGCAATGAACATATCCAGTGAGGGAAATGCATATTTACAAGTAGGTTTTGTATCATTTCGTGCTCTTTCTTTTTTTTTTTTTTGCAAGTCCTACTTATTTTTATTGCAAACCTGTTACTTTTTGCAATGTAGGAAAGCCAGTTTTGGAAGCTTTACAAAGAAGATCCATCTTCATGTGCAATTGTGATGAAAACTTCAGTCGGACTTGTGTACCTTCTCGCATCTTTATTGGAACCTTTTATGCCTTCCTTTTCTGTTGAAGTAAGTCACTTTGGCCTTTTGTTTGTTTTTCCCCCTTTTTGCTCCCTTGTTTAAGGATGTTGCAAGCACCTTTTATGCTGTTAAATCTTGTATATTTTGAGGTACTATATTATGAGCTGAACTGTGTTTTCTGCTGGCATGAAAGGTACTAAGGCAGCTTAATATAGCCCCAGAAACACGTCTTTCATTTTGTGATGAGAAAGAAGAAACTGAGAAGGAAAAAAAACCTTGGGCTTTCCTACCTTCTGGTCACAAAATAGGGAAACCTGAGCCACTATTTAAGGAACTCGTATGTAAATTTCTTTTTCAGATGTCATTCCATTTTTATCCTTATTAATTTTGTACATCAGTTCAATTAATTGTTCACAATTGGTAACAATGCTCATTCTTACAGAAAGATGAAGATGTGGAATTCTTTAGAGTGAAATTTGCTGGCAGCCAAGCTGATAGAAAAGAAAAAGCAGAGGCTGATGAGAAAAAAATTGGGGAGCAACTGAAAAGAACAAAAATAACAGGTCAAAATTTTTATATTTCTAATTCTTATCCTTTTAAGGAACTTGTTGGCGAGGATCTTCTATTCATTGCTTGAGGAATGCATAATTAAGATTGAGGCCTTAAGTAGAATGCATGACCATGGGACATCGTGGACTGCAGAGTGATCTGTTTTATCTTCCATGTTAAAATCTACAAAGTTGATAAAGATATTGTTGGTGCGGAAATCCGTCTTCGCCGGAGGTCGCCGGAGTCGAGGCCGCTGAGGTCGCCGCCGGGGATCTGCAAAACGAAGTTCCGTCCGGAACCGGTGGGGGGTGGCTCCGGCAGGACCCTCCGACGGTCAAGTTAGTTTCCAGCCAACAGGAATGGAGTGCTCGGAATGAGTTCCGGAGCTTAAAGATGAGGAGGAGAGCTTAGAGAGTCGCGAGTTCAGAGAGCTTAGCCTTGGCGTATCTGGAGGGGTCCTTTTATAGCGGAGCTTAGTTGATGGTGACGGCCATGCCGTCTGACAGAGAGTCGTTGGGCGGCGTGGAGTTCGACACGGAGAGGATGGCGTCGTCCGGTGGATCGTGGGAGCCATACTGGCAAGTCGTGGGCCGCATGGAGTCCGGTACGGAGAGGAAGGCGTCGTCCGGTGGATCGTGGGAGCCATACTGGCAAGTCGTGGGCCGCATGGAGTCCGGTACGGAGAGTAAGGCGTCGTCCGGTCTTGCAGGCGACAGTTCGTCCAGAGGAGTTCGGACTTGTAGGAGAGTTCGGCTGAAGGAGAAACCCGGGAGGAGCTCGGCCGCGAGAGGTTCGTAGGAGCTCGGATGGCCGAACGGGCGTCTGGGAGGAGTCCGTCTCCTGAAGAAGTCCTGCCGCTTGGAGTCCAAGGAGCTCGGCCGCCAGGAAGTTCGGTCTCGACGCTGGGAGTTCCGGAAGAAGCTTGGAAGCTGACCAGTTCGGCCTGCTGGAAGAAGCTCGGCCGCTGGGAGTTCGGCCGCTTGGCGGTTCGGCCGGCTGAAGGAGTTCGGCTAGACCAGTGCGCTGAAGCTCTTCTGCGGCTACTGGTTGCATTATGCTGAGCGTCGGGCCGGGCTTCGGCAGGAGCGGGATTTATCCCCAACAGTAGCCCCCCCACTCCCGAGTTCAAGAATTGAAGGGAGTACCACAATAGGCGACTGCCGAAGTCTTCTTCCGGGCCCCGCGCTTGTTGTAGCTGAAGCTCGGGGGAGGTCTCATCTCCAGCCAATGTTGACGTTGAAGTAGAAGCTGAGGCTTGGGGGAGACCTCATCTCCAATTGACGTTTGGAGTTGGATTGGAACTCGTTTCCAGCTAAAGTCGATGAAGCTGATGTTGAAGCCGAAGTAAATCTCGCCTCCTACGGTCGAGGTCGGAGTTGAGCTCCTCGGGGGCGACATTGTCTTCATCAGCTGAAGTTGACTCGAGGGAGACCTCCTCTCTTGCAGCCGAGGTTGAAGTGCGCGCTCGGGGGAGATCTTATCTCCTGCAGCCGAGCTTCTTCGGGGGAGATCTCGTCTCTAGCCGAGGTTGGTGCTCGCGTTAGGACGAGGTTCTCCTCCTGTTCCTAACCGAGGTTGTTCACGGTCGCTCGGGAGAGATCTTATCTCTAGCCGAGGTTGGTGCTCGTGTTAGGACGAGGTTCTCCTCCTGTTCCTAACCGAGGTTGTTCACGGTCGCTCGGGAGAGATCTTATCTCTAGCCGAGGTTGAGCTCGGGAGATCTTATCTCCTGCGGCCGAGTGAGGTCGAAGTGCGCGCTCGGGGGAGATCTTATCTCCTGCGGCCGAGCTTCCCTCGGGGGAGATCTTATCTCCTGCAGCGAGGTCGAAGTGCGCGCTCGGGGGAGATCTTATCTCCTGCGGCCGAGCTTCCCTCGGGGGAGATCTTATCTCCTGCAGCGAGGTCGAAGTGCGCGCTCGGGGGAGATCTTATCTCCTGCGGCCGAGCTTCCCTCGGGGGAGATCTTATCTCCTGCAGCCGAGGTCGAAGTGCGCGCTCGGGGGAGATCTTATCTCCTGCAGCCGAGCTTCCTCGGGGGAGATCTTATCTCCTGCGGAGGAGATCTTATCTCCTCCTGCGCGCTCGGGGGAGATCTTATCTCCTACGGCCGAGGCTTGCCGTAGTCTTTGAGGCTCGATCTCGAGTCTTGCTCACGTCAGGACGGGGTTCCCCTTCTGGGTTTTAGGTGAACGAGGCCTTCGACCTTGCTCGCGTTAGGACGAGGTTCTCCTCCTGTTCCCAATGGGCTGTGGGGGCACATGGGGACCGTCGTCCTCGCCTCTCCCCCCATCTCGTTTTAGGTGAACGAGGCCTTCGACCTTGCTCGCGTTAGGACGAGGTTCTCCTCCTGTTCCCAACGGGCTGTGGGGGCACATGGGGACCGTCGTCCTCGCCTCTCCCCCCATCCCGTCCTTTGTGGACGGGGCCTTCGACTTTGCTCACGCTAGGACGAGGTTCTCCTCCTGTTCCTAGCCGGCTGTGGGGGCACATGAGGACCGTCGTCCTCGCCTCTCCCCCCATCCCGTCCTTTGTGGACGGGGCCTTCGACTTTGCTCACGCTAGGACGAGGTTCTCCTCCTGTTCCTAGCCGGCTGTGGGGGCACATGAGGACCGTCGTCCTCGCCTCTCCCCCCATCCCGTCCTTTGTGGACGGGGCCTTCGACTTTGCTCGCGCTAGGACGAGGTTCTCCTCCTGTTCCTAGCCGGCTGTGGGGGCACATGAGGACCGTCGTCCTCGCCTCTCCCCCCATCCCGTCCTTCGTGGACGGGGCCTTCGACTTTGCTCACGCTAGGACGAGGTTCTCCTCCTGTTCCTAACGCGGCTGACTGCTTCTTCCCTGTCATCGCATAGTTTTCGCATCCAGAAATGATTTTATTGAGAGGGGAGAGTTTTACCGAGGAGAAGCTGATCGCAGCGCATTTTCCGTTCGAGGGTTGTCGGGGTGTTGTTCCTCGGAGTTCCCTCGGGCAGTAAGTCCCGTCCAGACGACCTCCTCTATCTCATGCCGGCCTTCTTAATTTGGAACATGCTTCTCTTGACTTTGTCGCTGGGGACGACAATCACCGATGTAGCTAGCTCCTAGCTCCTCCCCGGGGTGGCGTTGATGACGCCGCGAGGCGGCCGACCTTCTTGTCTTTTCTAGTTACGGCAGCGCCTTTAGCCGATCTTCTCCTGCTTCAGACCGGCGTCGGAGGAATTTATCCCGTCGTCCCTTTTTGACGAGCTCTTCAATCTCGTCTTGGAGCTGAACGTATTCCTCAGTGTCGTGGCCGTGGTCGCGATGGTAGGGGCTTTACTTGCCTTCGATCGCGCACGTTTGGGGAGGCCGTAGTCCTTCAGGTCTTGGCGGCTGGCTCTTAACTTCGCCGAGAATTCGAGTTAGAGGAGCGGGTCGTAGCTGCGGAATCTTTCGGGAGGAGGATTTCTTCGCGCCCTTCTGTCGGGGCTTCCTTTGCGGTGAGCTCGAGAAGTTCGGGCTTCGCTTGCGTGGAGCTTCATTCCGCTTTCCCGCGAAACTTTCCGTGGGAGAACTTCATGCTTCTTTGTCCGGACTTCCCTGCTCGCAGAGAGGGGGTCGGCTTTGCTTGCCCGAACTTTATCGCACCTCCCGTGAATTCGTTGTAGCGACGTACTTGAGGGGGAGTTCGGCCTCGATCGCCCTGGGGCGGTCTCGAGCGCGGCCGAACTTCACTTGGGTGATCTGCTGCGGAGTTCGGCCTCCCTGATGCCGAACTTCATTCGTGGGAGAACTTCGTTCCGCCACTGCTTGCGCCGAACTTCACTGTGATGGTGGGCTTTAAGGTGGAGTTCGGCTTCACTTGCGCCGAGCTTCATTGATGAGCTCAAAAGGGAGAGTTCGGCCTTGCTTCCGCCGAACTTTATTTCGATGAGCTGAGGAGTTCGGCCTTGCCGCCGACTTCATTCGGATGATGAGATGTTCGGCCTCACTTATGCCGAACTTTCGCTGAACTTCATTCTGATGTGTGACTTTAAGGTGGACTCGCTTTCCGCCGAACTTCGTAACTTCATTTCGATGATGAGCTGAGAAGTTCGGCCTTCTGCCGAACTTTATTCCGCGGGAGAACTTCGTTCCGCTTTCGCTTGTACCGAACTTCATTGCGATGATGAGCTTTGGAGTTCGGCCTTCCACCGAACTTCATTCCGATGATGCGTTCGGAGTTTCATTTTGCGAACTTCATTTCGCGGGAGAACCTTGTTCCGCCCTTGTTTGCGCCGAACTTGATGGTGAGCTTTGAAGGAAAGTTCGACCTCACTTGTGCCGAACTTCTTTTCAATGATGAGCTTCTGAGGAAAGTTCGGCCTTGCTTCCGCCGAACTTCATTCTAATGAGGAGCTGCGGAGTTCGGCCTCGATTATGCCGAACTTCATTCCTCGGGAGAACTTCGTTCCGTCCTTGCTCGCGTCGTACCTCCGGCTCACGCCGAACTTATCTTGGTGAGAAAAGGAAGTTCGGCCTCATCTGAGCCGAACTTTGCTCCGCTTTCCTGCGAAAGCTTCCGTGGGAAGGCTTCATGGAGCTCGGCTTTCCTCGCGCCGGACTTCATTCCGAATCTTCATTCCGTTTTCCCTCGAGATCTTCCGCGGCGGAACTTCCTGCTTTTTTGTCGGGGCTTCCTCGACGATGAGCCTCGAGGTCGTAGTCGTGGCCGAACTTCATGCCACGTCCTTGGACATGGCCGAACTTCATTCCGCCTTGTTGCAGAACCTTATGGGGGAACTTCTTCCTTCGCTATCCGAACTTCCTTGACGACGAGCTTGAGGTGGAGCTCGACTTTGCTTTAGCTACCGGACCTCACCCCGCCTCCGAATTCTTTGTAGGAGGTTTTGTTGATGACATACTCGAGATGGGGGTTCGGCCTCACTTGTGCTGGGAGGTCGTGAGCGCGGCCGAACTTCATTCCGTCTCCCTCGAACTTCTTTGATGACGAGTTCGAGGAAGAGCTCGGCGTCGCTTGCCCGAGCTTCGTTCCACCTCCCTTGACTTCTTCGTAGGTGGCTCCCTTGGTGTCATACCCGGGCGGAAGTTCGGCCTTACTCGCGGCGAACTTCATTCCGATGATGGGATTTTAGGGGAAGTTCGGCCTTGTTGCCGTCGAACTTCATTCTGCTTTCCTGCTCGCGGCAAACTCCATTCCGCTTTCCCGCAGAACCTTCCTCGCGCCAAACTTCATTCCGCTTCTGCGGAAGAACTTCTGCTCTCTGTTTCTCTCCCAAAGGCGATTGGCATGCCCAAATGCTCTTCCTTAAGGTTGGTTCCTCGTGTTTTTCTGACAAGATCTCTGCCGAAGGTCGTCGTACGGCCTATATCACCTCGGCGGGGCCACAAATCCATCCAGCAGGTTGAAATCACGTGCGCCGAACTTGATCGACGAGCTTCAAAGGGAGGGTTCGGCCTTGTCGAACTTCATTTTGATGATGAGTTGAGGAGTTCGGCCTTCCGCCGAACTTCATTCCGCGGGAGAACTTTCCTCCGCCCTCGTGCCGAACTTCATTCCGCAGGGGAACTTCATATTTCTTTGTCGGAGCTTCCTCGACGACGGGCTCAAGGGTGGGCTCGGCCTTACTTGCGCCGAACTTCACTCCGCTTCGGCGGGAGAACTTCTGCTCTCCGTTTCTCTCCTAGGGGCGATTGGGCTCTTCCTTAAGGTTGATTCCTCGCGCCCTCATGGCGGGCTTGCTGGTGGAGTCGCCACCGGAGGCTGCTGTATAGCCTGCAACGCCTCCGTGAGGCCATGGATCTGTCGGACAAGCAGGCCGAACTGCTTCACATCCACCGTGGGTGCAGGTGGAACTTAGGCCGCCGGGGCTGAAGCAGGAACAGACGGGCCTGGACGGGATCGGGTCGCGGAGGCCGCCGAGCGCCGTGCCGAAGCTCTCCTGGGTGGCGTTTTCTCTTCGGAAGAGAAAAGGAAGATCTCCGGAGAGGGAAGAGAAGGGTCGTCGAGCACTTCTTTAAGAACAAGGGAACCTCGAAGGTTCGGGCCCTTCCTCTAGCGCCAATCTGTTGGTGCAGAAATCCGTCTTCGCCGGAGGTCGCCGGAGTCGAGGCCGCTGAGGTCGCCGCCGGGGACCTGCAAAACGAAGTCCCGTCCGGAACCGGTGGGGGGTGGCTCCGGCAGGACCCTCCGACGGTCAAGTTAGTTTCCAGCCAACAGGAATGGAGTGCTCGGAATGAGTTCCGGAGCTTAGAGATGAGGAGGAGAGCTTAGAGAGTCGCGAGTTCAGAGAGCTTAGCCTTGGCGTATCTGGAGGGGTCCTTTTATAGCGGAGCTTAGTTGATGGTGACGGCCATGCCGTCTGGCAGAGAGTCGTTGGGCGGTGTGGAGTTCGACACGGAGAGGAAGGCGTCGTCCGGTGGATCGTGGGAGCCATACTGGCAAGTCGTGGGCCGCATGGAGTCCGGTACGGAGAGGAAGGCGTCGTCCGGTCTTGCGACAGTTCGTCCAGAGGAGTTCGGACTTGTAGGAGAGTTCGGCTGAAGGAGAAACCCGGGAAGAGCTCGGCCGCCGAGAGGTTCGTAGGAGCTCGAATGGCCGAACGGGCGTCTGGGAGGAGTCCGTCTCCTGAAGAAGTCCCGCCGCTTGGAGTCCAAGGAGCTCGGCCGCCAGGAAGTTCGGTCTCGACGCTGGGAGTCCGGAAGAAGCTTGGAAGCTGACCAGTTCGGCCTGCTGGAAGAAGCTCGGCCGCTGGGAGTTCGGCCGCTTGGCGGTTCGGCCGGCTGAAGGAGTTCGGCTAGACCAGTGCGCTGAAGCTCTTCTGTGGCTACTGGTTGCATTATGCTGAGCGTCGGGCCGGGCTTCGACAGGAGCGGGATTTATCCCCAACAGATATCTTTGCCAGAATTAGAGCATAATGGATTTAGTAGAATGGTACTCTTGGATTCTTGAGGGCTCACCAAGTACCTTCCGTGCATGGGGGCAAGTTTTATTGGATAAAACTAAGTGACAATCTTGTGTGGAGTGATGATAATAAGGATGGACTATACTCCTAAAATGACTTACAGTGACAGGAATTCTGAGATTGATGTGTCGTAACTGAAGACAAGAAGTTTGAAATGAGTAACTTAAATTAAGCTCATGCATTGTACCAGTGGAGGTCAAACAACAGAAAAATTTTTGAGATGGTATACAAGGAGTCTTCATATTTTGTGTTTGGTGGAAAAGAGCAGGTCTTAAATTTGTGATAGCATTTCTCTGTTGAATTTGGAAAAAAAATCTTAAAGGGGAACCATCACCCCAACAAGAATAAGTAACCAAGGATCTACAAAGCCAATGCTCCAAATAGATGAAATAAGATTTTTTTTTTTTTTTTACATTGTCATGATTTTGGCCTTAATAATTTATAGAATGGAAGCTATAATCCAATATCTTATATGCTGATTTAAGGTTGGATAGACTGGATTGTAAGACTATATAGCTTGTGTCTGGTGCCGAACTATTGAAACTTTTCTCTTTGTTAAATAATCCAGCTCATAAAACTTGGAACTGGAGTAAGTGCAAGAACAGGGAAATGGAGCTCTGATAAATTTTCTGGTATAGAAGCATCTAGGAAATATATGTATAAAATTACACTGGATGTCACCAAATAATAAAAGATTATTATTTTTGTTTTGCATCTTAAATAAGTGCATGATAATTGATGGATTTATGAATAGTACATTAGATTCCAAATATTGGCCGGTTCTTTCATTTGAGAAGTGGATTCACTCTCTTGGCCTAGGGAGTGGCAAATGTATCAACATCTAGGTTTTCCTGAGCAAACAGGGATAAGTAGTCAAAGCAACTGATTTTAGAATTGGTTGATGGTTACACCGTTACAGCAAGACGACAGACTGGGGGATCAAGACCAAGCTATTATCCAGGAGTGCAGAAGTTTCTGTCCTCAGCAAGCTGAAATTTGCAAGTAAATGTAAAATAGATCAATGAGATGGCTTTTCCCCAATAAGCAGTATGCCTCATAATTTACCCATTAAACATGATTTATTTGATGTATTGGTTCCTAAACTTTAGCAGGATGCGATGGGGCAGATTTATTTCTTGCTTTCCCCATACCCTGAGTTGTTTTTTTATAACCAAAAAGAAACATGAGGTACATATATATATTATTGATCTATACTTTGTCTGATGAAATAATGGTTGTGGGAGTGGATTCTAGAGTCATTATGAAGCCCTAGGTGGAAAACTTTAGCTATCAAGACTGAATCAGTTACAGATTTGCATGTATGTAAAAAGTATTGCACATGATTACCATGGACCATCTCAAAGGCAAATAAATTTTGTTGCCAACTCATCCTTAATTTGAAAATCCATCTTATTTACATATTTTGTTCAAAAAATACAGAAGATTACTTAGCTTTATATGTAATTGGTATAGAAGGGAATGCAAAGAAACAACAGAATAAGCCGGTTGGTAGTTCCAAGTCAAAGGTTTCTGAAACAGAAATTTCTATATCCAAACTTGACATTCGCGTGGGTCTGATCAAGAAAGTTCAGAAGCATCCAGATGCTGATTCTCTTTATGTGGAAGAAATCGATGTGGGCGAGGACTCAACTAGAACAGTTGTTAGTGGTCTTGTCAAATACATCCCTCTTGAAGAAATGCAGGTTTGCCCACCAATTTATTATATTTCTTTCAGATGAGAAATTCTGGTTTCTCCTCCAATTCATGTTCATATATGTTTTATACCTTTTTATTTATTCTAATTACTTAATGGGCAGAATCGGAAAGTTTGTGTTCTTTGTAATCTGAAACCAGCTACCATGCGGGGTATTAAATCACATGCAATGGTCTTGGCTGCATCAACTGAAGATCACAGTAAGGTAAGATGTTATTCAACTTTTAGTTTTCAATTCTTTCATCTGATAAGTTGAGTGAGTCAAATCTTGGTTTATGGCAAGGCAATTGGGTGTGTACTCCTGATGACTATTTAAATACCCTGCCTCTTATATTGCCATGTTAATGTAATTGAAAGAATTAGGCATCAAAATTTTATTGGTGTTTTCAGTATCTTGGAATATATTTTAGTCATTTGAAAGCAGATTCTATGCAACATGGATGAGTATGGAATATGGATATAACATGACACAAACAAAAGCTCATAGGGAAAAGCTTGGAAACATGCGATACTATGGCTAGGATGCAACAATGCTGAGTCCACCGGATTTCATGTTGGATCTGGTCAAATGCAATGGGAAGACAGTGGACCAGTACTGACTATCTAAATTCTAAGCTATTGGATGTGATCTACCATCTTTAAGCTATTTGTTAGTCCAAAAATCATAGGATTTCTAGATACTTAACCTTTGCATCAAGTGGTCAAGAATGAGCATGATATTATGTTATTTAAACTTTCTTTTTTTTTGTTGTTGACTATTTGATGCATAGGCTAGAGGTCTCCGAATTAAATGTTTGTTTTTAAGTGGTTTAGAAATAATAGATCACATCGAATGGCTCATATCATTTTAGACAAACCCCCCATCTTCCAGTGTCATCTAACGAAATTCGGCTTAAATTCCGGTCAACTAGTTCCTAGTCTACCTCTTTTTGTGCATATTAGTAAAGCAACTATATAAAAGCATGTATAAAGCAATGTTTCGAAACTAGGGCCATTGAATAGACATGTTCATGGGAAGCCCTAAATGTTGATTCATTCAATTAGTAACTGAATCAAATTGACTAGAACTTGGAGTTGAAAACGAACAAGCTGAACATGAGCTAGGCCTAGCTCTTCGTCTTTGGCTCAATGTAGCTGTAAATAAATTTAAATATAAATGAATGTGATAAAACTTTTATTATTTACTAATTAGCACGACCATTTATATTTAACTATTTGTTTGAAGTAGCACGGCCATTAGATCCATATCTACTGGCTCAAATATTTATTTACTATTAAATATTCAAACTATTAGATTCATAGATCTAATGTCTCTGGTGTTTTATTTGTTTATAAGCATCGGTGACATTAGATGAACGTCTAATAATTATTTTCAGTTGGAGGAAACTGAAGTTGCCATAGTCCTATTTTTTTTTCCTTCACCGAGTACTCTATCATGGCTCCTGTTGGTGTTTCTCTCCTCCCTCCTGGCCCACTAGTCTTTCTCTTGTGTCTCCTTACCCCCTCCTCTACCTCTGTCCCCTAGCCTCTACATCTACATCCATCTGCCCCCAACCTCCTCCGGGCCGTAGAACATTACATCTAATCCCTCTCAAGCTTGTTGTTCTCTAGATTTTTGACTTTTATGTCTCCATTTTTTGCAACCCAATCAGGAGGGTAAAGGAATTTCAAGGTGGTAAGAAGCCGCCGCCTTCTATCATCAATCATAAATCTTCAGATCCATGGGTAATTTTATGAGAGATGAGAGGTAGAGGTGAAAGAGGTTTGTTGGTTTTTTTCTTGAAAAAGTAAATATTATATTTGGGTTTTTCTTTTGTGATCATGTGCTTAGTATTTTTAGTCAAAATCAGCCAAACTCAGGCCGGCTCCGCATAAAAGAAACCCAGCATGAGTTGACTTGACCTAGCTTGAGCTGATCTCAAGTAATCATTTAGATTTTTGATTTGAGCTCATGATAGCCTTGGCTCGCTCCAGTCTGGTTTGTTGATACCCCTACATAATTGTTGATTGAATCTGAAGGGTTCGGTCACAAATCATCTATTCAACCATAGGGTCAACCAGAATCAAACTTTGAAATCTTTATTTTTTGTGAATCTTGTTAATTATTAATTATTTATTTAAATATTAGACTAAAGTATACATAAAATAAAAATTAAGAAAAATTCAAAATTCATTAGTATAATAAATTTAGTTTTCTTCTAATCTATTATATACAAATCATTAGGGGAGAGACTTTTCTTAGGGTGCAAAATTGTGGAATTGTTTCCAAGAAAACAAAATCCCGACGGACCGAGAGAAGGGAAGAGGTGGAATGGGAGTGAGAGAATAAAGAATGTGAGCTAGTGTGTGTGTGTGTGTGTGTGTGTGTGTGAGAGAGAGAGAGAGAGAGAGAGAGAGGTTGCTGCTGTGCTGGCTTGTTCTTGGTCTTTGGCCGTCAAAGGGGCTTGAGATTAGAGATGGACTAGGAGGGGATAGAGAGGGTGCTGTTGCTAGGCTTTGGCTGCTGGGCAGGTTGAGAGCAAGAGAGGAAGAGAGGGATTGGAAAAGGGGGAGAGGGAGGATGTCCTTCCTGAGCTTTGGCTGCTGAGGGGGCTGAGTGTGGTGAGGGTGAGAGGACCTAAAGGGGGTTGAGAGCATCTCTAATTGAGTGCTTTTGCATCATCATGCTGCCAGGCTCTGGCTGCCTAGGGAGCTAGAATAGAGGTATGGGGTAGTGCCATTTGCCTTGTTCCATCAACCATTTTTATTTTTATTGTTCATGCCATGAAGAAGATGAGGTTATTGAGTCATGATGCTTCATGAGGGAAACCCCCTCGAATTGAGTCAAAACAAACTATAACACCTAATTGCCGGACCAATTTTTGTTATGCGTAAAAGGCCAGCCACTTTGCATGAACTAGGAATAGTTCAAGCAACTTGCAAGTCTATCCCTTTTTTCCCTCTCCACAGGTTTGTTAGATATATGTCTTCTTGGATGAGTCTGGTTTTCTGCATACATTCAGACTGGAGGCTTGAATTACTTATTGTTCAGCAGGTTAAACCAGCTACCTTGATCCAGTTTTCAAAAAGTTGCTATAAAGTGGTTAATCCTTTTTCCTTTTGTAGGTAAATATGGTAGATCATCAAACTAATAGTCCATAACAATAGTATTAGCGTCCACATTCTCCATAGTTTAATCATCATTCAAATCAATAGGCCACAATCCATACTCTATCCATTAATAGCATCATGAAAAAAAATTAAAACCATTAATCATTAGAAGATCAATATTTGTAACAAATAAAAGAAAAGAAAGCCCATCATCTCATCGGAAGTATGTTAGGTGTATTCTTGAAGTATCCAAAGTTTTTTTTGAAATTCTGAAATATAGTACATTGAGAAGCAAGTATTGGACATGCATCCTAGAGGCATCTGTCAAGTTTCCATATTTGATTTATATCTGGTGCGGCATGCAATTTGAAATATCGTGCTTCTTACATTGCTAACCTAAATAGATTTCTCGAAAACATTAAGGGAACAGCTATAATCACATTGGTTGCTCTGGAATATCAAAAAGCATAAAAGGGATGGTTAATTTCTTTGGATAACTTGTGCAGAAATGTGCCATTACACTTCTTGTTCATGGAATTTTAGGTTGAATTGGTTGATCCGCCGGAGTCTGCTGTGGTGGGAGAGCGAGTAAGCTTTCATGGTTACGCGGGCGAGCCAGATGGTATGCTAAATGCCAAGAGTAAGGTTTGGGAAAAGGTGCAAGCTGATCTACATACAGATGCGGAGCTGGTAGCCTGTTACAAGGATGTGCCTTTCACAACTTCGGCAGGTGTGTGCAAGGTCTTATCCATAGCAAGCGGTGCCATAAGGTAGATTGGAGATTCTTTGTTCATCCAGAACACATTTCAACAGATTTTGCCCTTGATCATTGTTTATTGTCACACTAATCTATTTCATGTAGTTTTAGATTGGTAATACAATTTTTTCCATAGATGAGAATGATGAACGGCAGATGGTTTTGGATGTTTCAAGTTTGTTATATGATATGAAATGGCCAAATTTTTATTTTTTTAAGTCTGCTTTTCTGGAGCTGATGGAATTTTTTGCAATTGGAAATTCTTGGAAACGCCTTCTGATTCTGCCCATCGGCGAGGAAGCTTTTATTTTTTATGAATCATCTTTAATTTTTCAGCCAGCCACATGCTGTAATCTTTTGGTAATATCCTGCTTAAAACCCATTTTGACTAGGTATATTTTATGCATATGGTTGGAAATGCCCTTCTTAATTGGGTGGTGTTTTCCATTGTGTATATCATTTGGTCAGTTTTGAGAGAAAGTATGGGCCTGTTTGGCATTGTATTCGTTTGCTATTTTTTATTTAAATAATTATAAAAATTAAGGTAAAAAATATGTTTTTCTATTTTTTAAATTTATTTTTATTATTCATAAAAAAAAAGTAAGAAATTTTTACTCTCACTATCTTCAAAGATAAGAAACTTATCTCTTGTAGGGCTTATTTGGTATCAATTTTTTTTAAAAAAATTCTTATTTCTTTTTTAGTAGTCATCAAATCTGATGTAACACAGTTGTTTGATTATCTTATTCCTATT